>SSNS01000045.1:35649-113412 GCA_006937985.1 Aphyosemion australe
TATACATACATACATATATAACCGTTCTGCATTCTTCTGCCCTGCCCCTTTCTGTGTGTTTAGACTAAGCAGGAGGAAATAAGGCAGCTTCCGTATGTTGAGCTCTGGGTGTTGTTGAAACTTTCTCTCTCACACAATCTCAGTTACTTTCAATCTCATGCTATCACACAAATAACCAGGCTGAGTTGCTCAGCCATTCACGGTAACTTTTTAATTATGTTTTTATGCAGATTTGTACTCATCAAGCCTTTGGGACTTGCTTGTGCAAAACAATTACCAGTAGCTGCCCATTTTTGTTGTCTCTTATCAGTGCAATGCTCCTGTCTCCTGGTGATAAAATACATACTTTGGTTCTCGCATGTTTACTTTGCCCTCTTTCTTTCATTCATATTCTTCTTTACATCATTGGTCTGTTTATATTTCGTTATCTCTTCTTCTAAGTTTGTTAAATGAGCATTTGTTTAATTTCTCCCTTTAATCCACTCTTTCCCAATCATTGTTTACTATTTCCTTGTGTTTATAGTTTTATCAAGGATTAGAACAGTTATACACTATTTCTTCAGCACATTAAAATTAAAAACTTTCTATATAAAATTCAATGTGATTATTAAGTTAGCCAGTATATATTAATACCCCTACAGAAAAATAAGTTCATTTGATTCCAGTTTATTTTTCAAGCACATGTTTACAACACAAGTCATCTCAAAGTTCTATAAACATGGTTGAAATTTTGCTCGCCCCCTTGAGGGCATTGCATTGTTGAAGCAGCGCCATGGGCCAACTGTACCAGAACCACTCATACAACGCATGCACCAACATGCCTGCACAGCCATTTTTGTGTCTGCACACGTTGTTTCTTTTGCTTTATACACTTTCCTCTGCACATAATGGATTGTCAAGAAAGTGTGTTTGTTGCATTCATATAATCTTGGTGTACTTCCTACATTCCATTCATTATTCTACTTCCAGCCCCCATAAACCCCTGCGTGTTCTTCTGCAACTATGGCATGCCTCGACAACAACAGACATCAATAACAGCACAGCAGTCTCCTCTCTTCCGGGGTTTCCATATTTCAAGGTCCGATGTGTTTCATAAAAACTACTACTGGCTGAAGACAACAGGGAATTTACAGTCTTAGTATTGTTGGAACTTTCTGCAGCTTTTGACACTGTTGATCACAGCACCTTAATTAACAGACTTTGTGACTCGGTGGAGACCTCTGGAGCTGTTCTAGACTGGTTCAGATCGTGCCTTTCTAACAGAAGTTTCAGTTATAAACCCATCGATCTGTTCTGTGGGGTACCACAAGGCTCTGTTTTGGGACCACTCTTGTTTTTATTATATATACACCCTCTTGGACAGATAATTGATGCTTTTCATAATGTCTCCTATCACCTATATGCAGATGACATTCAGCTATGCTGCTCCTTTAAGGATTCTGAGCTCTATAAATTGTCTGAACTACTAGTGCCTATAAGATAACTTCCTTCACTCTGAAAAGACTGAATGTCTGATCATTGCCCCTGATTATCATCATCAGTTAGTTTACTATTTGTTGGTTTGATTGTCCTTTCAATATAAATCGTATTGTATTTATTTAACTATTTTCTTTTTTGTCATTATCCCCTTTAACCTCTACTTTCTCGCTCTGTTAACCAGTTTGTTTAGTGGTTTGCCCTATATAGGTAAAAAAACAACAACTTTAGAATTAATTTTAGAATCCTGACTAAAACTTTCAGGGCTCTACATGGTCAAGCTCCTCCTTATATTACTGAACTGTTAAAGACTTATGCTCCAAATCGAGTCCTCGGGTCCACAAAATCTGGACACCTTTAAAAAGCAGCTGAAGACTCTTTTACTTAAAATCGCTCTTGCTTAAACCATTCATGGTTTTTCATTTGTATTATGATCTTCATTTGATTTTAAAGGAGCACTTGGCAGCTTTGGTTTGTTTTTAGCACCCCCTAGTGTTCGTCAGCGAAAGCAAAACTTAACTCCTCGATGTGCGTTCGTCTATTTAACACTTTAATCTAACTGCTGAAATGTCTTCTCAGCCTTCAATATGTAAGCTGAATTTCAGCAGCCCGCCCCTTTGTAGTTGCAAATGCGGTATTCTGGCCACAGAGGGCAGTGGGGGTCTGAGTAACATTTCATTAACCCTGTAAAGGGTCATTTTAGCACATACTTGCTCCAGAAAATGATTTATTTATTTATTTAACATATATAAAGAGGATTAACCCCTTGAGATGATACATCTCGTTTTCAAGGGGGTCCTCTATAACATCAACACAGCAGTGTACAAGACAGCAGATCAGAGAAAATAAACATTACAATTACAATTACAAACAGCGTTGCATCACTCACACACACACGCACACACACACAAACAAAATGGCCCACAATACTCAAACCCACCCACCCAACACAAACCCCACCACAAACATGCTATAAAGACCTTAAACATTAGTAATGTTTAAGGTTAACAATTAGACAATTAGTAACACTGGCAAATATTCCGAAAATGTTCAATCAGAGCTCTTCGGAATATTGTAAATGAAGATATAGAGCGAAGCGGTAAAGGGAGATTATTCCAATCATTCGGAGCCTTAAAACAAAAAGCATGTTTCCCAACCTCTCTTTTCATTCTAGGAACTCTAAAAAAGATCTGAGAATCATGTCTCAGACTGTGAAACGAGTTATAACGTATTAAATGTGACTTTAAATACTCTGGATAGTTGAAATAAATACTTTTAAAAATAAACTGTATCCAGTGAAACTGTCTCCTAGCTGAAGGTGTAAACCAGGACAACTGTCCATACATATCACAACGATGTGTCCTAAAGGGACAACGTAACACAAAACGACAAAGACTGTTGTATGCCACATCAAGAGAATGCAAACAAGAAGCAGTGGTGTTGTGATAAACAATGTCAGCATAGTCTAAAATAGGCAGAAGCAGCTGTGTAACTATTCTTTTTCTAACCAAAAAAGTGAAACAATTAACAGATTGATAAAGTATCTTTAACCGAGAATTAAGTTTATGTGTAGTTGATTGGACATGAGTTTTAAAGGATAAGTCATAGTCTAGCCAAACACCAAGGTATTTATAGGTATCAGTTGATTCCAAGGGAGAGGAGTCAAGAAAACAAAGATTAAGGTGGTTTTCACTTATATCTAGAACTTTCCTATAAAACAATAAGGAGTAGGACTTTGTTTTATTAAGAAGAAGTTTATTAGCTAATAACCACTGTTGGACAGAATTAAAGTCGTGTTGTAGAGAGAGATTTATCCCGGAGATGGTTGGCTTGCTACAGTAGATAACTGTATCATCAGCATAAAGATGAATATTGCAGTCTGTGCAGCAAAGTGGCATATCATTAACAAAAATAGAAAATAATAAAGGTCCCAGGGAAGAGCCTTGAGGAATACCCTTAGTTACGCTAGTAAATCCTGATTGACAGCCCCTATATGACACACACTGGTGACGATGATGAAGATAAGAGTTAAACCAAAGTAGAGATGATCTTGAAAGGCCTATAGCTTGCAGTTTATCCAATAAAAGATAGTGGTCAACTAAATCAAACGCTTTTGAAAGGTCTAAAAAAATGGCACCAGTGCACAAATTATCATCAAAACTAGAAAAAACATCATTAGTAAATTTCAGGAGAGCAGTGGATGTGGAGAAATGTTTTCTGAAGCCAGACTGGAACTGAGTAAGTAAATTATTATCTGAGAGATAGTCATATATTTGATTAAAAATAATTTTCTCAAAAACTTTAACCACATTATTGATTATTGATATTGGCCTGTAATTATTCAGAATTTGAACGTCACCACCTTTATGCAAAGGAATGACTTTAGTACATTTCCAAGCAGAAGGCACTTCGCAGGTATCAAAAGACATATTAAACAGCACAGCCAAAGGCGATGCAAGAGCGTGAGATGCTAATTTGATAAACCTACTCTCCATACCATCAGGTCCTGGACCACTGCTAGAAGATAGCCTATCAATGACCTGTTGAACATCAATAGAGGTAACCCTTCTAAAGTTAAATGAAAAGTTACAAGGCTGGCTGTATGGAGACGAAACAGCATTAAGACCAGCAGAGTCAACAGGCGGAGTTTGAGAGAAAAGCAAGCTAAAGGCATTGGAAATCACAGCTGAATCATTAGTTATTTCATTATTTACTATCATATTATTTGAAGTTTTATTATTCTTACCAACTAAAGTATTAACCCTCCTCCAAAATTGCTTTGGATTATTTAAATCATTTGTTAAACTATCTCTATAATAATTAGCTTTGGCATTTCTAGTTTGAGTTGTGCATAAATTTCGTAAATGTTTATATGCCTCCCAGTCATCAAGTAGTTGTGTTTGTTTATATTTAGTCCAGGCTCTATCCCTTTTTTTAAAAAGATTAATAAGATCACCATTAACCCAAGGCAAATGATGACCCTTAACCTTAATGGATTTCCATGGGGCATGTCTATCAATAACTAAACCAACTTCATTATAAAAAAAGTCCCACGCATCTTCAACATCTGGTATCAAATAGAGCCTATTCCAATTTATCCTTTGAATTTCATTAATAAATACGTCATTGTTAAATAATTTAGTTTCCCGTACCTTAATAATTTTAGGAGGAAGATGAGGGGTTGCAATTTTCCAAATACAAAAGATAAGAGAATGATCGCTAAAACAATCAGCAAGTACTCCAGAGGTCTTAATTCTATTTGGATGAGAAACAAGAATCCAGTCAATAAGTGATTTAGAATTAGAGTCAACTCTAGTGGGCTCAGTGATGATCTGAGTCAGATTAGCTCCGTTAACCATATTTCGTTCATTAAGCGTAGAGGAATCATTCCAGTTTAGGTTAAAATCGCCCATTAAAATAATTTCTTTCGAGACTCCAAGTGATGATACCGTTGCTAAAATATTCTTAACGGACTCAGACTTAGGAGATGTAGGTGGTCGATATATGTTACCAATAATCAATTGTTTATTTGCATGCAAAGTAACCTTAACAAAAATACCTTCAAAAAGTTCTGGTTTCACCTCAGGAATAATTAACTGCGAACTTAAATTAGATGAAATATAACTAGCAACTCCACCTCCCCTGGAACCTCTATCAGACCTATAGACTACGTAATTCTCTAAAAAAATACTAGAGTCAGAAATACCATTAGTAAGCCAAGTTTCCGAAAAAGTAATTATATTGGCATTGTTATAGGTCAGCCAGGCTCTAAGCTGATCAATTTTAGGGAGTTAACTACGGATGTTAAGATGGATAGCATGAAGACCTTTACCCATGAGGTAAATGTTTGTAACAAATGTAAGTAGCTCTAACTAATATTATGCAGTTTTAAAAAAATAAAAAAGTTACATAGTATGGCTTTAATGAGTTTTATTATTTTTTCATCTGATTTTCTTTTGTTTTTAATGACCTTTAATTCTTTTTTGTCTTTTATTTATTTTAATTTTGATATGATTTTCTTTTTGAAGTACATTGTGATTTTTTTCTGTGATAGGTGCTATATACATACACTTTACTTACTCTACTTTTTGGTGTGATAGAGGATGAGTTGCCTTGTTTCTTTGGCATCATTTTGTCCTTTAAATAGTTTCTTATTTTGGAAGGGTATTATTAGCATATCATCACTTACCAGGGGTGGGTCATTTAGCTGAGTGTGACACGCTGTCAGGGTCTGATCACGCCGATGATGGAGTCTGTCAGTCATGCTCTCAGCAGTGTGTGTGAGTGTGTTATGTTCTATTTATGTAAGTGTGTGTGCTGGAGTGTGTTCAAAGCCACACCTCAATTAAATTTGAATGAAACTGAGGCAGGTAGAGGATCAGGTGAAAATGAGCTCTGACTTAAGCAAAGTGACCCCCCATTGATGATGGCTGGAGTCCTCAGAATCATGGAGGTAAGCTGAAAGTCAGAGGGAATCACAACAAAAGTCATGCCAATGATTTTTGCTTGGGAAATTAATTTTATCAGCTCTTATCCTACAAAAACAATATACTGAGCTCTTTTTGTTCATAGATGGAAATGAAATAGCTGAAATCTGTCTAAACTTGAATTTTTTTCTGTTTTTTTATTGATCATGTTTCAAAAAAAAGAAAGAATATGTATATGTGCATTTCATTCACAGCATTACAACTTATATAGGAAGCCAATTGATGCTAAGTGAAACCCCCAACCCTCCCACCCAGGCATCCCTTTGAAAGATATACAAAAAATTCAATAAATGGACAAATAAATAATAAATAAATAGAATAAATTATTCATGTTGTAAAACATTTTCCATTGCATGTTTATAATATAATGATAACTAAAACTAAACTAAAAAATCATCGGTCCTCTCGTCCAGAGAGAATTCAAGTTCTCTGAAAAAGTTCAAAAAGGGGGTCCATGTATCAAAAATTGCAGGGTGGGTTTTTCAAAGTGAATCTTATTTTTAACTTGTTTAATAACCAGACTGAACATCCAAAACCAGATTTCAGAACATCAACAGTTTCACTGCAGAAGATACTTTTGACCTTCACAGGAAGCAGGTTTCCCCTCCGAAGAGCAAATCCCACAAGGAAAGCAAATGCCAAGAAAATGCACTTGGTTCTTTTGATTTTCAGCTTGGGTCCCAAGCAGCATGTGCTGTGAAATGTCAAAAAAGAAAAAAACAAAAAGAAAGAAAGCATCACCTGAGAAAAATCAATGGCTGTGTTGTGTGGAGCAGTGGTCTCATCCTGTGTGGCATCCTGTTTGCTAAAGCAGCTGCATAATGGAGGACTCTCAATTTGATTTCTAAATAAATGAGACTGAAATACTTTTGGCTGAAGTGCTGTTGCTTTCTGTGTAAAGATCAATTCTTCCTGGTCGGGACAAAGGACATCATTTAACTCAAACAAAAGCAGGCGCACACATGAGGGGGGCAGGAAGTGCTGCAGAGTGAGATGCTCGTGATTTACACCACTCCTACAGTGCTGAGGGTATTTATTAGCCTCCTGCTAAAATATGGTGGCATTTAGCTTGTTGCAGGGTGGTAAACACGCGCGTGCGTGTGCAATGAACATGTGTGTGTGTGGCATGACTGAATACTGTGTCAGACACTTCTGTGGCATTGTGAGCATCAGTAGGATCTCAAACACCATTCTCATCTCAGCCACTTGGGGGCACTCTGACACAGGAAAGAGAGAGAGCAAACACCAGCAGAGTGGACACATCCTCTCTGTAAAACCCTTTGGAAACCAGGAGGTACCCATCATTCTCACTGGGTGTTTTAAATCGAAGCTGCTGTGTTTGTGGTCCAATAATTCAGCCAAGTCACAGAAGGAAGGCTTTTTCATCTGGACAAAAAGGACATCAGGCCGGCAAAGCGAGACATAAATACACCTGGACACACACATGCACACACAAACGCACCCACACACACTCACACACGTATCGGTAGATTCATAAATCACCTTGTCCACCTTGTTGCTGATTAGGTGCTGTGTTGCTGCATTTTGAGGAAACATTATGGTTTTTATTTGAAAAATTCTGAATTCTTTTCCATAATCTTGAGGATTCTGAATGTTTGCATTGATGCAAGGCCACTGTTATTGGTATTGCACTGTCTGTGCTGTTTGGGCTGTCCCAAAGTGTTAATCAGACAGAGTAGGATAAAAGTCAAATACATATATGAGTAAAAATTATAGAACTATATCAAACCTGTAATGGCAAATCTGGAAAACAAGTTAGCTTAAAATTTTTTTTCATGCCTCTTAATCTTCTAACATAGCGTAGCTATAAATATATTGTGGAGATTAATAAAAAGCGAAACGAATTAATAAGGTGTTTCTCTCGCATTTTTCTAAAAACCACCACCAATAACAGGTTTTGGACTGAAAGCAACTATTGGACCGTCCGATTGTTGGTCTCACCAAACCGCCACACTTCCATGGGCCGACTCCATCTTTGTAGATTTTCTCAATCGCAGCTCTAGTGATAAGCCCACCCAAAATCTGTCTACAAACGTAGAGGGCTGTGATTGGACAGACCTAAAATTGTTTGGGCCAATGGTAAACCTGCTGAGACTACAATGGAGCGTGGCTAGACTGACCTGCAGAGCTACCGCTATGGTTGGTCTAGAATTCTAGGCTAGATTGAGGACAGACGTTAAAGGGAAAAGGAGATCCTGACTTTGGGCAAGGGTTGGTGTTTCTGAAGGGTTCCCACTAGAAGAAGAGCAGAAGATGGGTGACCCTGAACAGCCAGTTGGAGAGTGGGCAGGCATGTGATGAATGGAGACAGCTGTCGTTGGAATTCATTTTCTTTATCTGTAGGGTTTATTCATCAGTTTCTGTGTCAGCTCTTCTCCAGAGCAGTGAGTCTGCTGTGTGTGTGTGTGCTCGTGTGCACGCACTTTTTAACGACTCGTTTTTCCGACTGAGAAACTCAGAGAGTGCACGCGGGGGATGAAGGAGGTGCTGTCAGTCACTGCCTCAGTGCTGCTCTCTCTGGCCGCCAGGCAATGCCTCTTTTAGAAGCATTTTTCTAACAGGAAGTGTGTGTGAAACAAGTGTCCACCCATGGTGTGACTCACCCTTTAAAGGAAGAGGCCAATGCTGATATGGTGAATTGTATCAGAACACCACTCTGTTTGGGTATATTGCCATAAACAGAACAAGGCCAGCTCTATCCTCAGGTATGTCTTTACAGAAAAGCAGCTCTGTGCTTGTGAGCGTTGTCAGAGCAAACTAAAATCCAACTTGAAGTGTTCTCATTGATTTGTGTGGAAAAGGCAGCTAAGGGATGAGAGCTCTAGTGCTTCTGGCATAAACAAATAAAAAGGAGCTGTCAGCCAGTGATCCACCTAGACGTGAAGAGTGTTGCTTTTAACCAGCAGAACCCTGCAATAAAATCAATACCTTCACTGTGATGGGTAAATCCACGCATACACATGTACACTCAAAGATATTTTATGTGGGCAGCTCTCCGCCTCCCAACAGTAATTCAGGCTGTCAGTGAGGAACACTGGAGGTGCTACAAGTGTGACACAGTCTGCAGTCTGGGATGCGCAGGTTCAGTTATCCACACCCAAGAAATGTGCAGCTGGAGAAAAAACAAATGCAATGTGTTCAAAAAGTCGTTATTAAAAACTATTTATTTAGGCTTGTTTGTATAAGACCCAGGGCTCAGTGGAACCTCATGTGGAAATATTTTTAGATGAAGTTTCAATTTTTTTAAATGTGCCAAGTTTTACAAAAATGACCTGATGAGCTTCAAGGATGTAGAGTTTAGACTGACGTGAGTGTAAACACGCTAGGTCACGCTTTCAAACACACCTTCTGAAAAATTCTACCTCATTTTGTCTATAGAGAATTTTAATGACGTTTTATTTTGACCTTGTTTTTTGATTTTTCCTTGAATTACATATATAATAACAATAAAAAAATAATATCATTGGCAGTTTCTTTTCTTTTACATTTTTATTTATCCAACTTACACAAAATAAAACAAACGAATAAAATATATTTTTAACAACTCTCCTGCTGTAAGCTAAAAAAAATATTTAAAAATAATCCAGAAGAATCCTGCCACTGCCATCTGATTGGCTGGCTCAAATTCACACCTACCATTAGGGGGAGCCTCCGATTGGCTGGTAGAACCAGCCAGCGGGGTTTCCCGCATGCGCGATTCATTATTATTCTGGATACTTAGGAGTAAACAATGGGAAAGGTAATTAATTTGGTTACTCTGTTACCTAAAAAATGACGCTGTTATAATTAAATGCCGTTGATCATAACTGCCACTGCTCCCAATAGAACATTTTTACTGTAAATTATTTTATTCTTACTTTTCCGTTTTGAAAGGTAACTAAATAGACTGTAATTACATATCAGCTTCTAGACTTCTTGAATCCCCCCCAAGGTGCTTTACAACACAACAGTCTTTCAACCCACACACACATTCCCACGCTGGTGGTGATGAGCCACAGCGTAACCACAGATGTCCTGGGGTGCGCTGACAGAGGTGGGGCTGCCATAGACACCAGGCTCCACTGGTTTCCTCTAAACAACACCAGCAGGCAGGGGTGGTAGTGATGGTGGGGTGGTGGTGAAGTGTCTGCGACCCTCCGGCTATGGGGCGGGCTCTTAACTTCTCTAATGTTTCATGTTTTTCTTTAACCTGACTTCCATCCCAGGATTCTCCTTGAACTGCTGCTGCTGCTGCTGAGAGAGAGAGAGAGAGAGAGAGAGAGAGAGAGAGAGAGAGAGAGAGAGAGACTATAGTTTTACATCTTGGATGTCTCAGTCTGCCACTAAAGGAGCTGTCCATGGCCTCCACAGTAGAATACAGTGGGTGGGAGGGGTTTTCCAAGATGGAGGTCATCTTCCCCAACATCCTCCTTTCACACACGTCCTCAACTGTATCCAGTGGGCAGCCCAGGACCGAGCTAGCTTTGGTAGCTAGCTTGTTCAGTCTCTTTCTGTCTCGGTCAGAGCTGCCTACACCCCAGCAGACCACAGCAGAATGAATAACAGAGCCAACAACAGAGTGATAAAAGGATTTTAGCAGCTGGGATTTAACTCTGAAGGACCTCAGCCTCCTCATGAGATGGAGGCAGCTTTGGTCCTTCTGATACAGAGCATCTGTGTTGTTGGACCAGTTCAGTTTACTGTTGAGGTGAACACCCAGGTACTTAAAGGTGTCCATCACCTCAATGTCTGCTCCCTGGATGTTTACTGGTGAGCGAGGAGGAGTGTTTCTCTGGAAGTCAATCACCATTTCCTTTGTTTTACTGGTGTTCAAGCGAAGGTGGTTACGCTCACACCAGTCCACAAAGTCCATGATGACTGACCTGTACTCCTGGTCATCCCCCTCAGACACACAGCCGACGATGGCCGAGTCATCAGAGAACTTCTGGAGATGACAGCTGCCGGTGTTGTAGGTGAAGTCCGAGGTGAAGAAGGTGAAGAGAAAGGGTGAGAGCACTGTACCCTGTGGAACTCCAGTACTGCACACAACCACCTCAGACGTACAGTTGTGCAGCCTCACGTACTGTGGCCTGTTGGTGAAGTAGTCAATGGTAAATGCAGTCAGATGTGCACGTCTTGCCGTTCTTTCAGCGATGTTGGCGGAGGAGTTAATTGCCTGTCCCATAACTGGAGGGTTGCAGGTTTGAGCACCACTCAGTCTTTTGCAGTAGTTGTGTCCTTGTGTCCACTTCATCCACCTTGCCTGCTGATGGTGGTCAGAGGGATCGGTGGCGCCTGTGTACGGCAGCCTTGCATCTGTCAGTGTGCACCAGGGCAGCTGTGGCTACATTGTAGCTCATCACCACCAGCGTGTAAATGTGTGTGTGCGTGGGTGAATGACTGGTGTCTTGGGGGGTTGTAGAATATGCTATATAAATAAAGGCCATTTACCATTTTAACATTTTCTCCTTCTGGTGGCGCGACTACGGCCAATATGATTCATGTCTGGTGATGAAGCTGCACGTAAAGGGCATCCATAAATAAACTTTATTGCTCCACTTTTTCATCAATTAAACACCACAGAGTTCATCTCCAGATCCAGACATCCTATAAAAACACTGTTTGCCACTTTGCCAAAAGTCTGCTGGAGACAGAAACACACTGCTCCTGATGCAGGGGGACACATTCTGCCATAGGGTTAGGGTTAGGGACCTGCAGCACAGATGATACTGGCATGTTGTTTTCATAAACGATGACGATGACTAAATTATTTTGTTGACGCCCCTTTTTCTCATAACGAAAAAGAGACGCTGACAAACTAAAAACAGCTCTTTAGTGACTAAAACATGACGAGACGTGCGGGAGTTTTTGTTGAAGAGATGGGACAAAAATTATGCTCAAAATGCAAATTTCTGCCTGTCTTACACTCTTGTCTTACGCTTGTCGGTGCTAATCAATGAAATGCTGGCCTTTTTTGCTGTGAGTATGGCCTGCAAGACATTAATTCCTACCAGAGACCACTTCAAATGTATTGATTAAACGAGTTTCCCACACCTTTAGAGTCAGAGTGTCAAGATTACTTTTTCTGCTCCTTGGTTCCTAATAACAGGTCATCTAAATGTTTCTGAGCATTTAAACGCTGCTGTGGGTGCAGATATAGGACACAGCCTGAGTGAGAATGCATTAGCATCACTGTTGATGTTCAAGTGCAGAACTTGGTTATTTATATAAATTCTGTTAGTACGTGATCACTCACAACACTGCAGGTCTATGGAAAAACATTATTGCATTTAAGGAGGTGGACTTTGACAGAGAGTGGGGTTTTACAACATTATACATTTAAAGACACCAAGTAGGAGGTCTGAAATCCCATAAATGATAATTAAATCCTCCAATAGACATGTTTTATTTCTATTTAAATGTTGTGTAGAATTCTCTGTATGCTCCCTAATGTACACTGAGGAAAGAAAATCAAATTTCTTTTGTGAAAATCTACTGAATGGTGCACAGCAGAGGTTGTTGTGGACTTTAGGAAGCACACAGCCCCACTCCCCCCCATAACCCTGTCTGACACTCCCATCTCGATGGTGGACTCATGTCGCTTCCTTGGTACCACCATCACCCAAGACCTCAAGTGGGAGCCCACCATCACTTCTGTCATTAAAGGCCCAGCAGAGGATGTACTTCCTGAGGGAGCTGAAGAAATTCATCCTGCCAGTACAGTCAATGAGGCAGTTCTACATCACAATCATTGAGTCTGTCCTCACCTCTTCAATCACCATGTGGTACGCTGGAGCCACCAGCAGAGACATGAAGTAAAGAAAAAAAAAGATTATTGTTTTACTGGACAAAATCTGGGGCAACTGAGATTGTGTCCCATCTCCTTTAGGCCTAAAATAAATGATGTTGGTACGAAAATCACTCCAGTAGCTCAGAGTACACGTCTGACCTATAAATTAATTTGTTAGAAAATAATACTTAATGGGTATAATCATTTTTTGTAAAACTAAAAACCAAAATCTTTGTCGACTAAAGACTTTTTGAGTTTTAGTCGACTAAAACTGACTAAAACTAAAAAGCATTTTTGTCCAAAAACCAAAGACTAAAACTAAGATGGCTGCCAAAAACAACACTGTGCGGCACAGCGAGGAAGCTAAACAATCGAAACCAAAACTAGACTTTGTGCTAATGGAAATGAAAACATAGCACGATTTCTCTATAAATTCAGTTAGTTTTGGTCAGTTTTGTGAACATTCTTCTTCAGTTTCAGTTAGTTTTCATGTTTTGCAAAGCCTTTTTTTATTTCAGCTAACATAAATGTATTTTTTGTATTTATTATTTTGTTCATTTTCGTTAACAATAATACTTTTGGTGTGTACCCAGTATGGCACAAGGCAGTTTTCAGGTTGTAATCATCAGAAGAAGGAAGACGTATCCTCAGGAGACACAGATACTGGTGTGACATCATGGCTACCTTTAATGAAGAGACTCAGCTCAACAAGTTTGATCCTATATGAGTAAAAGGAAGTGATGAAACATTTCCTCAGCATGTGGAAAACTTACGGCTTTCTCCTGTATGGATGGACCCTCTCTGTTAATAGTAATGATGAATTTGAGAAAACTGTAACTTTAATTCTCTCTCTCTCTCTCTCTCTCTCTCTCTCTCTCTCTCTCTCTCTCTCTCTCTCTCTCTCTCTCTCTCTCTCTCTCTCTCTCTCTCTCTCTCTCTCTCTCTCTCTCTCTCTCTCTCTCTCAGTGTGCAGAGGGTAAACCAGGGGTCAGCTGAGAATAATGAGGCAGTAGTCTACAATTTCAGCTCCATTCAGCTCTGATTATTAGTTCAATATTCTCTTTTTGCTAATCTGGGCAGGTTCTCAATTGGATCATCCATCGCCACGGTATCTTGTTCCAGCAGCAGAGCTTGACCCGTTTTACTGCCAACAGAACCAAATTGAACTGACACCAGACCAGTAAGTGCAAATGTCTCAGGAAGATTAAAGTGTCTTAACAAGTGAGGATTAAAGTCAGCCAGTTTATGAAGTAGCTAATCTAAAGGGTGGAGACAAAAAAGTAAAATATTTGGCAGTACACATATGCTTGTCCACATGTTCCATCTTTGGAAGGAGCTGAAACATGCCGTTTGAAAAAGGCGCCCTTCAAACCTGAGACAACTGGAGCAGTTTGCTCATGAGGAGTGGGCCAAAATACCTGCTGAGAGGTGCAGAAGTCTCAGTGACAGTTACAGGAATCGTTTGATTGCAGTGATTGACTCAAAAGGTTGTGCAACAAAATATTAAGTTAGGGCTACCATCATTTTTATCCAGGCCTGTTCCATGTGTTTGTTGTTTTAAATCATTCCGTTGAAGCATTGCTGAAAAGCAATGTCTGACTTCCCTTAATTATATTTCATAGAATTTTTATTTATAATTACTTTTGTCAGATTCAAGGTATTTCTGTGACCATTGTGGGTTTTTCTTTCATTGACCGAAGGGCACCAACTAGTGGCGGCTGGTGAATTTTTTTTTGGGTGGGGCGCATTTTTTATGTTAGTTCTTGTGAATGGTTTTTATCTTGAGAGGCGCTATATAAACGGTCGTTTTTTTCTTCTTTTTGAAGGTCAGTTTTTCAGATGCGCTAACCACATATCACCACTAGGGAACGCCGAATTACCATTCTTATGCGTCACACAACTTGAAATCTACGGACCAGTCCAGGAGCACTTAGCTACAAAGTTGTTCCAAAAACATGCTTCAAATTCACCAATATATGCAAACCTCACACACACTAAACAGGAAGAGGCTCTTTTAAACGATAGAATCCACGTTTTCTACCTCAACACCACCCAATGACTGCTAAATGAAAAGCAAAACAAAGCTATTTTCATGAAGTCAAAAGCTAAATTCTGTCTTACCTTGCTGGTCAAAATAATCCATCTTATAGTAAAAAAATCCACTTGGTTCGTGGAATCCAATGATAAAAAGATGAAACTACTAGTTTTCTCCATAGTCAACGTTAGCAGCAGCCCCACAACAACAAAGGACGGTGAACTAGCCTGTGGAGAAATTTCCGGTTCTGTCTGGGCTGGGTGAGCTGACCAATCAGCATCCTCCTCCTGATCTGAGCAGACTCCCCCGTTTGCTTGCGATCGCAACCATATGCGCCCAACAGCTCTCCTATTCCTTGTCGTTGGGGATCCAGCGCGCATGCGCCACTTAGCCCGTATTAAGTCAATGGTAAAGATTGCTGCGCCCGCGAGAGGACACGTGACAGGAAGTACGTCGACGTTTCGGCCGTGTTAAAAGTATTAACTTTATTAAACTACAATTAAATGCAGATTACACACAGCACTTACAGCCCATAAGGTGTATAGATCGTTTAGTTTAAATTTTATGTTTTTTTAAATACATTTTTTTTTTTTGGAACTTTTTATTTTTGAATTAGAACAACAACATTTACATGGAGATGCTTTTGAGTTTCGTCTTCCCCCTCATCAGAGCAGTGTTTCCCTGAATACAGTTCAAATGTCTTTGTGTCCATAGCATCTTGTATTTATATTCATATATCCAACTTAATCAAATCCCCCTTCCAGTCGATACATAGTTCTGACAACTTTCTCTGTAGTCGTCCCATCTGCTCTCTACTACATTATACATTTTACTTTCATCTAGCCAAATAACTCACCCAAAAAAAAAAGAAAAGAAAAAACAAATAAATAAAATAAATAAATAATACTTGTTACACGAGAGTACTATCTTTCTAATATTTGTTTTATTGGTTCCCAAAGTTTTTCAAATTTCTCTAGTTTCAGCCGTAGTCTTGCAGTAATTTGTTCCATTTTGTAGACCTGTCTAAATACATTTTGTGATTCCTCTCTTCTTCTTCCTCTTCCTGTGAGACTGGTGGGGCGGCGCCCTAGCGCCCCCTATGGACGAGCCGCCACCTATTTTGTCCACCTCTGTATATGTTGTCAATGTGGAAGTTGGTAGTTAACCTAACTCTCCCTGTTACAGTTGCGTCAGCTGAGTGATGCTTCTCTAAAGTGAACCTCAATGACACAAAAAGACTTGAAGAGTCAGTCACCCCCGACCAGTCTTACTCCACCCACACTACCTGTTTCAAAATGTGGTTAAAGGAGGCTTCTCCGTTTGAAAAACAAACCATTAACAAGCACACACACGCACGCACGCACGCACGCACGCACGCACGCACGCACGCACGCACGCACACACACACACACACAGTTCATTTGAACGAAGAGAGAAACAGTAGCATGCTGGAGCTGGAGGGTTTTCTCTACCTCATTCACTAGAAGAAAAGGAGGAGGATGTGTCATTTCATATCGGCCCGTGAGCCAGCTGGAGGCGTGGCCAAGACTCGGTTGGAGTCCAGGGCAGTAGAGCCATGTGATACGATACCGGCAGTATCACTGGGTACCTCTTAGCCATTAGCGATTACTGATTCAAAATAATGTTTGTCTACAGCACTATTAGAAGCTCATTTATAGTTTATCAGCAAATAAAGTTGATTCAGGTGTTACTTGCTCTTTAAGTGGTGCGGACATCAGTCAGGAGCTGGAACCCAGCTGGACTGGACCAGAGCTAGACCAACAAACCAGCCTGCAAGCTGGTAGAGTTTAAGGTGGTTAGTAAAACAAACAGACATCAAATTAAAATCTACATTTCACCCCCTCTGAGACCAGTAGATCAACATTTGGTACATTAGTGTTCCACCACCTAACCGTGCATCCACATCACCAACAACTCAAACCCTTGTTGTCTGTGCCAGCTAGCTACAACTGCTGTTAAAGCACAGAGAGCTCCAAAACTCCAGATGACACACAGCAGGCCAGGGGCTTTGGTAATTACAGAAACAAGTGGTGAAGGAATGGAAATGGAGGAAGAAAGCACAGCAGAACATGATAAGTGAGAGAGCTGCTCCACCACTTATGAGATGCGTAGAAAATTAGATTTGCAGTTTTCCCCTGAATGCTGGTTCAGAGCCGTGGGCTTAATAAATGACCTTAGCATTAATGCATGTGTGACTCTCTCCCACTCCCTCACACCCTCAGAGTATTGACTTCTTCTTCTCTGTGTTTATTTGAATTTCTCATTATCTTGATATTTTTAGAAAAGCTTGTTTTGGTTTATTGAAAATCGTTGCTTCAGTGACTCGTGCAGGCACTGCTGGGAGGAGAGGAAAGCTGTCGGACACCAGTGGATTATGATATTTATTATTAACTTATTAAAGGAAATGTGAAACAGGCATCAGATTTTTTAAAACAAGGGATTTCATAAATGAAATATGTTGTCTGTGTCTTGTATTTTCATGCAGAAGAAAATAAAGACTTTTAGTGTTTTTTTCTCTGGCTGAAGAATTTAATGTTTTGGTATTAGATCAGATTTAAGTCCAGGCTGCTCCAGACCTGCAGCAGGTGTAATAACCTGAAACTGACCCATTTTATTTACATTAATATTCATTTAGCCCCCATTGTGTCCTGTCACTCCTCACACCACTTACTTCTATCCACCATGAACTAAATCAGACTACAATGCATCTATTGGCTTGTCCAACATCAAAGCAGCATTGTGGTGTGAGAGGATGAAGGTGTGTGTGTGTGTCCAACTAACAGGGAATGACATGTTTTCACTACAACATTCCACACTAATTCCTGCTTTTATAAGAAGGGCTGAGAAAGAAGAAATTCAGCTTGTGTTCTCTGTGAGTTTTCACATGGCACAGAGAGCAGGACCACAGAATGATCATCTCTTAGGTGGTGATCATCTGAGCAGAATGGTGTCCCTACGGAGGACGTACCCCAGCAGGAATCTGACAGACCCAGATGGTGCTGGACAGGTTGAACAAACTGAGACTTTATCCCTCAGAAATCAGTAGAAAACATTTATGGCTTCAGTCATGAAAAAGGAAAGTCTGCCTTATCTCAGTTCTTGGGTTTCTCTATCAGGACTAAATAATATTCTAATCTGACCTCAGGTGCAGAAAAACACCCAATCCACCAGGTTATTTAACCAACAGATGCTGAGATGAGCTGGAAAAGCTGAGACCAGACCAGGTTCTGTCTGATCTCCATGGTTCTGGAGGAGTTCTGGCCCACGCTTTTTTTTTTTTTACAAAGCCACTTATTTGAGGTTTGAGACATTTGGTTCTAATCAGCTCTCTGAAGGTTCTGGTCTGGACTCAGATTGGACCATTGCAGCACCTTGGTTCTGTTGTAGATCTGCTCCTGTGCTTAGATCATCGTCTGAACCATCAGCCCTCCACCACCCACAGCTGGGATAGATGCTAATAAGTTGTTATGTGATGGCACCAACAACTGGACAAACCCTCTGCACCGTCACTCGTAGGTTTCTGAAGAGCTAAATTGAAGCCCAGTGGACGGTTCTCACCACCGCCATCTTGGCCGCATCATCGTCACTCCTGGAAAATACAAAAATGGGGCTGTGAGGGTGGGGTAGATGATTGACACCCACCAACCTCTGAGCCGATGTAACTACAAGGTAACTGAGCTAACTGAAGCTAACATAGGTTGGCTGGCACGTTCAGAAAACCACGGTTGAGTGACTCTGCTACCCTCTGCCTTCTAGGCTGTAACACTTTTAATGTGAGGCTGAGGCGTTCCATGAAACAAGCAGGAGGGTGAGCTGCTAGCGCTAGTGCTGATGGCTCATCTGCTGTCAATCAAAAAGACACGCCCCTCAGTATTAATGATTTCAAACTTTAATTACATATAAACAGATGAGTTACATAAAAATTCATCCCCCTTAGAGTTTTCACGATGGTGAAAATGACCGTTGTCCTGGCTGGTTTCCTGCTTCACCTACAGCCTCCATTCACTCTGATGGAGATTGTGAAAACCCCCTGTCTTTCTTTGTGGACAAAGTCAGTAAGATTAGATGTAGCATCTCTCCTTCAGTCTCATCTCTGCCTGTTCAGACTTCAACCCGGCCCATCGTCCTTGATAGCTTTGCTCCTGTTTCTTTGCCTGAACTAACCAGACTAGTTAACTCTGCATGCCCCCTCAACATCTTTACCCTCATCTTTGTTTAAAAATGCTTTTCAGTCCAGCGGCCCCAGTTTGCTCTCTATAATTAATGCTTCCCTGGTTTCTGGTCAGGTCCCTGCTTATTATAAGAACACTGTAATCCACCCGCGTTTAAAAACCCAATCTTGACCCATCTCTCTATAGCAGGGTTTCTCAACCCTGGTCCTCAGCGCCCCCCTGCCCTGCATGTTTTCCATGTTGCCCTTTCAAACACCAGTGTTTCCCTGCTGCCACACACCTGACACAAATGAGTGAGTGATTAACAGGCTTCTGCAGCCATGTGCTGAAGCAGAGACATGGAAAACATGCAGGGCAGGGGGCCCTGAGGACCAGGGTTGAGAAACCCTGCTCTATAGCAGCTTCAGACCCATCTCTAAACTTCCGTTCATCTCCAAGATCTTGGAAAAGGTTGTGGGTAAACAACTCACAGCTGCTCTTGATGAACATAATATCTATGACAGTTTCCAGTCAGGTTTTTGTAGAGCTCATTCTACTGAAACAGCTCTTCTCAGGGTCTCTAATGACCTTCTGACTCACAGAGATGCAGGAGACTGTTCTGTGTTGGTTCTGCTGGACCTGACTGCAGCCTTTGAGACTGTTGACCATCACCTGCTACTGGACAGGCTGAGAGACTGAGTAGGCCTATCAGGAACAACTCTCGAGTGGTTCTCCTCTTATCTGTCTGAGCGTTCCTTCTCTGTGGCCGTCTCCAAGTTTCGGTCCTCCACCACCTCCCTCACCCATGATGTCCCACAAGGTTTTGTGCTGGGCCCTCGACTGTTCCTCCTTTATCTGCTCCCTCTCCAGCACGTGCTGATCTCTTTAAAGGAATCTCATACCATTTTTATGCAGATGACATCCAACTTTACATCTCCTTTAAGCCCCATGAGATGTCTAAGCTGCAGCTGTTGCACACCTGCTTATACTCTATTAAAACCTGGATGGCTGGGAACTTTCTACAGCTGAATGAAGACAAGACTGAGATCCTCATCTGTGCCCCAGACAAGCTGGTTCCCAAAGTCAGAGACTCTCTTGGTCAGCTAGCTTCTCACACCAAACCCTCTGTCAGGAATCTTGGTGTGACCTTTGACCCAGCTCTCACCCTGGATTCCCATGTCAGTTCTCTGGTTCGCTCTTCCTTCTTCCATCTCAGGAACATTGCTAAGCTGAGTCCCATTCTGTCCTGCTCTGAACTTGAGATTGTTCTCCACACCTTCATCTCCTCACGCTTAGACTACTGCAATTTGCTTTTCACTTGTCTGAGCAGAACCTCCCTGAACCGTTTACAGGTGGTTCAGAATGCCTGTGCTCGGCTGCTGACCAAGTCCTCCAAACACATCCATGTCACCCCGCTCCTCTTCCAGCTTCACTGGCTGACGATTAACTTCAGGGTTCATTTCAAGATCCTGGTTCTGGTTTTTAGGGCCTTACATGGACAAGCACCATCATACATTGGTGATCTTCTCAGTCCCTACACCCCCAGCAGGTCCCTGAGGTCCAGTGATCAAAGCCTACTGGTTGTGCAGCGCACCAGGCTAATGACCAAAGGTGACAGATCATTTGCTGCTGTGGCCCCCAGACTCTGGAACTCTCTCCCACTGAGCCTGAGATCAGTGGACTCAGTGGTCTCCTTTAAAAAGCAGCTGAAAACTCACCTGTTCAGACTGGTTTTGAATGACCTTTGGTTGATTCTTCATCACTACCTTATTTTCATTTTGCTCTTTCTACCATTTCTGCCTGTTCCGGGATCCACTGATTAAATTTTTCTTGTTCATTTTCATTTTCCCTTTCCTCACATTTTTTATCACAATTTTTAATTTTCCCAATTTTTATGATATTTATTAATCATTTTTTAAATCATTTTTGTTGTTTTTTAATTTCTTTACTTTTAAAAAATATATATTTTCTGTTCTTGTGAAGCGTCTCGTGATTTTTATCTCGAGAGGCGCTATATAAAACATCGTTTCTTCTTCTTTTTCTGGAGCCCCTAGTGGGTGAAGAGAGAACTGCAATTTTTGTGACTTCTGAATAGGAGGATCTTTTTTGACATATTTTTTCATCGTTGTGCGCATTCGCGAGTGGCTGTGTGGCAGAAAGGCAAACAATATGGCCTGCTATCAAAATATAAACACTTTAACGTCTAAAGACAGGAGGAGGGTTAGAGAGAAGCTTAAAATCTGTAATGAAGACAAAAATAAAGTTATTTAAAGCCTGTTTCAGCTCTGGGATGACAGAAAATGGTCATTAATCAGTGTTGTTATTTTTTACTTATTCATTTATTTATTATTATAACGATCGCGGGCTGAGACGCCTGAATCAGAACGCTACAACTATACGACTCAGTGGATATAAAACTACACGAAGATGAATATTTTAAAAAGCATCTTCTCTTATTAACAAATACTTAGTTACAAGCACTTACCATGAACAAATGAGCCACACAAACTCCGTTGCTGCAGGAATCCAGGCTTTCTTCAGACAGTCGGGTCACCCGCAATCATCTATTTCGTATTTCGCGCTCCTTTACGGAGGAAATTCTAATAACACTTTTTATCAAGCCTCCCACGGGCCAAACAATCAACCACACAGCAAGAATGATCCATCAGCTTCGCTAAATCTTCCTCCAAGCATGCCAAACAATTGAATTATAGGCAAAATACGCTGTTTGTTGCCACCCAGGTTCCATGATGCAATGCAAAAAACATAAACATTGACGTCACAAAAGATCCTCCTATTGGTTTCACTTTTGGCAGGTGGAGTTTGCCCCTTGGATGGGACCAAACATTCCGTGTGTGTGTGTGTGTGTGTGTGTGTGGTGTTTCCTATGACTGTATAATATGATGTAACCATACCCAACTGGAATTCCTGTAGAAAACACTGACACCAGTTGAGAGATAACAAACAGACCTTCAGGTTCATGAAGGTTATAAACACATGAGTGGGTCTGCACTGTTTCCATGTCGGTACATGGAGCAGTGCACAGAGTTTGTTGTGTAACATCACAAACCATTGGGTAGATTGTAACTGGTGCTTCACAACCACAATGACTGAACATGGTGTCATTTACAAGTTCAGACCAAAGTCTTTCAACAGTTTACGTCCTCATCTGTGAGTGAACGTTTGGATGACAAGTTGGTGAAAATCTAATTAAGTACGCTATAAGCAAGTTTCCACACCTGTCAAAACATAAATCATCTGCTGTCAGTAACATCTGGGCGTTTCCCTCCAGTTCAGACATGCTGGGTTAAAATAGTCTTTTCAACAGAAGAAAGTTTCCATGCATGTATGTGTTACATTTATCATCTATGAACCTACTCCAAGACCATTCATTCAGTTCAGTTGGTTTATTATCCCTCTTAGGGAAATTTGGAGCAGCAGTCAGGATGAATGAACACCTCAAGCACAATCCACACATTCAACATCATTATACCCTCGTGAAGTCAATCTACCAAAAAAAATAAAAGATTCCATAAAAATAAAAACAGTATACAACATAAAAGTCAATATAAATCAGTTAAAAACAGTTAAATACTATGACAGAACAAGACAAAACAAAGACCATCTCAGATGTCTACTGCAGATTTATAGCTTTTATAGCCATGGGTGCAAATGAATGTTTACCTGTTGCATCTAATAGGAGGCAGCCTCACAAAATCATCTAATAGAGGATGGTTCCTGCTGGTTAGGATTATATTTGTCTTCCTGACTAGTTGTGTGTGCCACATGTCTGACAGGGTGCACTGTTTAGCCCCAATTATTTTACTGGATGTGTTGACTATCCCTTCTAGAAGGGTTTTGTTTTTCACTGACTAATTGCCATACCAGGCAATCAAACAACAGGTTAAAAATATAAGATCTGTAGAATAAAATCATCAGGGTTCTATCCACACCAAAAAAGAGTCAGCCTGCGTAAGAAATAGAGTCTCTGCAAACCATTCCCACAGACTGCCGATATGTGCTGGTCAAAGTTGAGTTTGTTGTCATCGATCGTACCCAGATACTTGTAACTATTTACTGTTTTGATAGTGGATCCCTGGATTATTAGTGGGTTAGCCTGGTCATGGGCACACCTGAAGTCTATCACCATGTCTTTGGTTCATTCATTCATTCATTCATTCATTCATTCATTCATTCATTCATTCATTCATTCATTATCTGAACCACTTATTCCTCTGCAGGGATCATTTGAATAAAGAAACATTTTCTCTAAAAACATATTTCAGTGTTTTTCCATTTAACATTTTATGCCATCTTTAACAGTTTTTAAATATTTATTCATGTTTTTTCTTCTTATTAAATAGTTTTAAGTCACTTTCCAAGTTGGTCTTCTTTCTTAACAACCTGGTAGGTGAAGGTTGGGAAACCAGTGCATTTGTGTATCATAATGATTTATTATATTGTTATATTTTATGTCCCCCCTCCACTAGCTGTAAACAAACAGGTAACACAGTCAAACTAAGCTATGGGTGTGTGAACATGTAATAGGCTTAAGACAAGCTGGCGGGGATGATTCAAAAACTTGAGTGAGGCCAACACTGGCTTTTCCTGGGTGGGTGGGGCCTCCTTCCAGCAGGCGATGGCTGAAACACCTCTCCTGGAGGCATCCAGGAGGCACCCTGACCAAATGCTCCAACCACCTCAGCTGGCTCCTTTCGAAGTGAAGGAGCAGCAGCTCTTCTCTGAGTCCCTCAGAGATGTCCAAGCTCCATACATGCTTAGCTAAAAAAAAACACAAAACAACAGTGTTCACTACATTTATTTAGCATAAAATGCTAAAAAAAGAATTGGATGTATGTTAAGTTTGTTTCACTTGAGATTTCGCTTTAATCCTGGATATGTTCTACATTTGTGTTAGCTTATACCATATATGTGTGTTTGGTTACTTAAATAAGTTAAACACATGTGATACTTAGACTTTATATTTGAGGGTCAGGTACTTTTATTCAAGTTTACTTTTCAATATTTTTGGTGAATAATCGAAGCTGCAAAATCTGTTACAGCTGAATCACAGCGAGTAAGCGAGCTGGGTCAACCTTACTTTGGCTTACTCCTCCTTTTATTTTTGTTGTTTCCAAAGCCCTGAACAAGAATGCTTTAAAGGAGTCATCACCTATAATACCGTGGATATCTACAGTGCATCCTGAAGTATTCACAGCGCTTCACTTTTTCCACTTTTTTGTTTATGTTACAGCTTGTGCCCATAAAATTCAACACACAACACCCCAGAGTGATAATGTGAAAAAAGTAGGGATGTGAACTCATTCAATTTGATTCGATTCCGATTCTCGGGGTGCTGATTCGATTCAGAATCGATTTTCGATTCTCGATTCAAATCGATTCACAATCAATATTATCAAAGAGTGTCAGTTCCAGGATGAACTACTTTCTTCTGCAAGTTAGAAAAAGCTATGGGAAATTGTTATTTTACTTAAAAGAAAACTGGTTATGTTCAAGAAAATGCAAATTTACAAGGTAAAATAAAGTGATTCTAAAACTGTAAACAGAGGCAATCTTTTGATGAAAAGGCAACATTTATTTTTTCTTACCTTGTAAAATTTAACAAATCTTTACAGTTACCTAATAGTAGCTTTGAAAGTAATGCAGTCAAATACTTTTCAAGTATGTGTGGCAACAAAGTTTAACATAATGAAGACTAACAGGCACTAATTAGTCTTAACAAGCATCAATTATGCACGGTGCACTCGGCATGAAACAAGTCAAACTAAACAGGATAACACCATTTAAACATTATAAAACATAATGAACTTACTTCTTTACTCATAAAACGTACACAGGATAATAATAAAGGTAAGTCTCTTGTATTTCAAGAGATTACAGCGTAGGAGCACACAGAGCGAGCAGCTACTGCTAGCGCAGGTGCGCCAGCGATGATGCGTTCAGGGACGCTCGGAAATACGACAGTTTACATAAAGGCTTTCAGACAGAATCGATTCCGAACCTTTATGAATCGATTCTGAATCTTTATAAGTAAGAATCACAATTCGAATGCGAATCGATTTTTTCAGGCACCTCTAGAAAAAAGTGTCTTTGAAGTTGTTGCAAATGTATTAAAAATAAAAAACTTGAGAAATCACATGTACATAAGTATTCACAGCCTTTGCTCAGTACTTTGTTGATGCACCTTTGGCAGCAATTACAGCCTCAAGTCGTTTTGAATATGATGCCACCAGCTTGCCACACCTATCTTTGGGCAGTTTTGCCCATTCCTCTTTGCAGTACCTCTCGAGCTCCATCAGGTTGGATGGAAAGCGTCGATGCAGCCATTTTCAGATCTCTCCAGAGATTTTCAATGGGGTTCAGGTCTAGGTGTTGTGTGTTGAATTTTATGGGCACAATGAATTTAATCCATGTTGGAATGAGGCTGTAACATAAACAAAAAAGTGGAAAAAGTGAAGCGCTGTGAATACTTTCCGGATGCACTGTATAGGCCAGAGTTCAAGTTCTCATTTTGGAATGCGCGTGGTGCATGTGAGCTGGTTGAAGAAGGCAAGAGTAAACAAACGCGTCTATGTTAAATATCGGCTTTTCGGCCAGTGAAAAATCATTAGGAAGCCATTATAGACATTTTTTCAAGTGGAAAAGTGAAAATTTCAGGTGATGACTACTTTAACTTCAAATGTCAAACTGCAAGAAGCATTGAAGGCTCTGTGCACGTGGTTCACTGGAGCAAGCAACAAGGACTGAGAGCAGTGCAGGAGACTAAGGACTCTGTCAAATAAAACAGCTGGTTTGTGTAATGTATTGTGTTACTATTGTCTTTTATTGTGAAGGGCACCGGAGAGTGATGTCACTTCCAATAGAGGAATAAAGCAGGACGACATGTTTGAAAAGTACTCAGTTCCAGTCTCCAGTTATTCTTAATAAAATAAGAAAACATCACATGTTGTCAGAAGTATATGGTAAGAACACGACGAGATGGCTCACGTTAACCCACCGCCAAACTTGAACCTACAAGGTAATTTGGCAGAAAACTGGAGAACATGGCTGCAGCGCTACGAGCTGTTTGCTATGGCTAGCGGCGTGGCTGAGAAATCGGAGGAAGTGCAGTGCGCTACATTCCTTCATATTACCAGAGAGGAAGCCATCAGAATGAGTAATACAGTTGTCTTCTCTGAGGAACAAGGAACAAGACTGCTCCGTTGAAACAGAAGTTCAAGGAATATTGTGAACCGAGGAAAATCCTGCCATATATAAGACACATGTTCTTTACACATGCACAGGGCAAGGAAGAAACTATAGATGCCTATGTGACTGATCTAAAAAACAAGACCATAGACTGAGGATTTTGGGACCTGTGTGACTCGCTAATAAGAGACAGGATTGTCTGCAGAATAAAAGACGATCGTTTGAGAGCCCGTTTGCTCAGAGCGGTTGACCTCACGCTGAATAAAGCATTAGATGTGTGTCACGCTAGTGAACTGACACCCACTCAGCTTAAAGCGATACAGAACGAAGTAGATATAAAAAATATCACCACGAGACCCAGCAAGATACAAGGCAACTCCAAAGGAACTCCCAGATATACAGAGGAAAAACAAACTGTGACAAATGTGGTTACAGACACGAACACAAGAAATGCCCTGCGTATGTACAAACATGCAAAAATGTGAAAAAAAAAATCACCTTGCCAAAATGTGTTGAACATCCATCCATCCATTTTCTCCCGCTTATCTGGAGTCGGGTCGCGGGGGCAGCAGCTTAAGGAGGGAAGCCCAGACCTCCCTCTCCCCAGCCACTTGGGCCAGCTCCTCCGGGGGAATCCCAAGGCGTTCCCAGGCCAGCCGAGAGACATAATCTCTCCAGCGTGTCCTGGGTCTTCCTTTGGGTCTCCTCCCGGTTGGACGTGCCCGGAAAACCTCACCAGGGAGGCGTCCAGGAGGCATCCTAATCAGATGCCCGAGCCACCTCAACTGGCTCCTCTCGATGTGGAGGAGCAGCGGGTCTACTCCGAGCCCCTCCCGGATGACCGAGCTCCTCACCCTATCTCTAAGGGAGAGCCCAGCCACCCTGCGAAGAAAACTCATTTCGGCCGCTTGTATCCGCGATCTCGTTCTTTCGGTCACTACCCAAAGCTCGTGACCATAGGTGAGGGTAGGAACGTAGATCGACCGGTAAATTGAGAGCTTCGCCTTTCGACTCAGCTCTCTCTTCACCACGACAGACCGGTACAACGCCCCCATCACTGCAGATGCAGCACCAATCCGCCTGTCGATCTCACGCTCCACCCTTCCCTCACTCGTGAACAAGACCCCGAGATACTTAAACTCCTCCACTTGGGGCAGGACCTCGTCCCTGACCTGGAGAAGGCATTCTACCCTTTTCCGACTCAAGACCATGGTCTCGGATTTAGAGGAGCTGATTCTCATCCCAGCTGCTTCACACCCGGCTGCGAACTGCTCCAGCGAAAGCCGGAGATCACGTTCTGACGAAGCCAACAGGACCACATCATCTGCAAAAAGCAGAGACCTGATCCTTAGGCCACCAAAACGGATCCCCTCACCACCTTGGCTGCACCTAGAAATTCTGTCCATAAAAGTTATGAACAGAATCGGTGACAAAGGGCAGCCTTGGCGGAGTCCAACTCTCACCGGAAACGAGCCCGACTTACTGCCGGCAATGCGGACCAAGCTCTGACACTGGTCGTACAGGGACCTAACAGCCCGTATCAAGGGGCCTGGTACCCCATACTCCCAGAGTACCCCCCACAGGGCCCCCCGAGGAACGCGGTCAAACGCCTTCTCCAAATCCACAAAACACATGTAGATTGGTTGGGCGAACTCCCACGCACCCTCCAGGACCCCCCCAAGGGTATAGAGCTGGTCCAGTGTTCCACGGCCAGGACGAAAACCACATTGCTCCTCCTGAATCCGAGGTTCGACTATCCGACGGACCCTCCTCTCCAGAACCCCTGAATAGACCTTACCAAGGAGGCTCAGGAGTGTGATCCCCCTGTAGTTGGAACACACCCTGCGGTCCCCCTTTTTAAATAGGGGGACCACCACCCCGGTCTGCCAATCCAGTGGAACTGCCCCCGATGTCCACGCGATATTGCAGAGCCGCGTCAACCAACACAAAACTAACCTGTCTCACGACGGTCTAAACCCAGCTCACGTTCCCTATTAGTGGGTGAACAATCCAACGCTTGGTGAATTCTGCAAGTGGTTGGTTTTATTGTGACTTGTCTGAGACTGTTGCCACTGTATTATTTTAGTCATTCTATTTTATACTTTTTATTCCATTTTATTTTTTTTATCTTTTTTACTTTTTATTGTACAGCACTTTGGTACAGTTTTCTGTTTTTTATTAGTGCTTTATAAATAAATTGGATTGGATTGGATTGGAACACAGCCCCACAGCATCCAGAGCCTTAAGGAAATCCGGGCGGATCTCATCCACCCCTGGAGCCCTGCCACCGAGGAGTTTTTTGACCACCTCAGTGACCTCAGCTCCAGAGATTGGAGAGCCCAACCCAAAATCCCCAGACTCTGCTTCCATCCTGGAAGACGTGCCGGTGGGATTGAGGAGGTCTTCGAAGTACTCGGCCCACCGATTCACAACGTCCCGAGTCGAGGTCAGCAGCACACCCTCCCCACTGTAAACAGTGTTGGTAGTGCACNTGCTGTCAATCAAAAAGACACGCCCCTCAGTATTAATGATTTCAAACTTTAATTACATATAAACAGATGAGTTACATAAAAATTCATCCCCCTTAGAGTTTTCACGATGGTGAAAATGACCGTTGTCCTGGCTGGTTTCCTGCTTCACCTACAGCCTCCATTCACTCTGATGGAGATTGTGAAAACCCCCTGTCTTTCTTTGTGGACAAAGTCAGTAAGATTAGATGTAGCATCTCTCCTTCAGTCTCATCTCTGCCTGTTCAGACTTCAACCCGGCCCATCGTCCTTGATAGCTTTGCTCCTGTTTCTTTGCCTGAACTAACCAGACTAGTTAACTCTGCATGCCCCCTCAACATCTTTACCCTCATCTTTGTTTAAAAATGCTTTTCAGTCCAGCGGCCCCAGTTTGCTCTCTATAATTAATGCTTCCCTGGTTTCTGGTCAGGTCCCTGCTTATTATAAGAACACTGTAATCCACCCGCGTTTAAAAACCCAATCTTGACCCATCTCTCTATAGCAGCTTCAGACCCATCTCTAAACTTCCGTTCATCTCCAAGATCTTGGAAAAGGTTGTGGGTAAACAACTCACAGCTGCTCTTGATGAACATAATATCTATGACAGTTTCCAGTCAGGTTTTTGTAGAGCTCATTCTACTGAAACAGCTCTTCTCAGGGTCTCTAATGACCTTCTGACTCACAGAGATGCAGGAGACTGTTCTGTGTTGGTTCTGCTGGACCTGACTGCAGCCTTTGAGACTGTTGACCATCACCTGCTACTGGACAGGCTGAGAGACTGAGTAGGCCTATCAGGAACAACTCTCGAGTGGTTCTCCTCTTATCTGTCTGAGCGTTCCTTCTCTGTNATCCATCCATCCATCTTCCCCTCCTGAGATGCCGGATGGTGGACCAGAATCTCCTCGAAGCCGTACGGAAGTCTTGTTCCATGGTCTCACCGAACTCCTCTCATGCCCGGGTTTTTGCAACTGCGACCACCCGAGCCGCATTCCGCTTGGACTGCCGGTACCTATCAGCTGCCTCCGGAGTCCCACAGGCCAAAAAGACCTGATAGGACTCTTTCTTCAGCTTGACAGCATCCCTAACCGCCGGTGTCCACCAGCGGGTTCGGGGATTGCCGCCACGTCAGGCACCGGCCACCCTGCGGCCACAGCTACGGTCAGCCGCCTCGACAATGGAGTCACGGAACATGGTCCATTCGGACTCAATGTCCCCCGCCTCCCCCGAGACGTGTTCGAAGTTCTGTCGGAGGTGGGAATTGAAGCTCCTTCTGACGGGAGACTCTGCCAGACGTTCTCAGCAGACCCTCACAACACGTTTGGGTCTGCCAGGTCTGACCGGCATCCTCCCCCACCATTGAAGCCAACTCACCACCAGGTAGTTGTCAGTTGACAGCTCCGCCCCTCTCTTTACCCGAGTGTCCAAGACATGCGGCCGCAGATCAGATGAAACGACAACAAAATCGATCATCGACCTGCGGCCTAAGGTGTCCTGATGCCAAGAGCACATATGGACACCTTTATGCCTGAACATGGTGTTTGTTATGGACAATCCATGACGAGCACAGAAGTCCAATAACAGAGCACCACTCGGGTTCAGATCAGGGGGGGCGTTCCTCCCAACCACACCTCTCCAGGTCTCACTGTCGTTGCCCACGTGAGCATTGAAGTCCCCCAGCAGAACGAGGGAGTCACCTGAAGGAGCGCTTTCCAGCACCCCCTCCAGGGACTCCAAAAAGGGTGGGTAGTCTGAGCTGCAGTTTGGTGCATAAGCACAAACCACAGTCAGGACCCGTTCCCCCACCCGAAGACGGAGGGAGGCTACCCTCTCGCTCACCGGGGTAAACCCCAACGTACAGGCACCAAGATGGGGGGCAAGAAGTATGCCCACCCCTGCTCGGCGCCTCTCAGTGGGAGCAACTCCAGAGTGGTAGAGAGTCCAACCCCTCTCGAGGAAACTGGTTCCAGAGCCAGAGTCATGCGTTGAGGTGAGTCCAACTATATCTAGTCGGAACCTCTCAACCTCACACACCAACTCCGGCTCTTTCCCCACCAGAGAGGTGACATTCCACGTACCAAGAGCTAGCTTCTGTAGCTGAGGATCAGACCGCCAAGGTCCCTGCCTTCGGCTACCGCCCTTTACACATCGCACCCTACCCCTTTGGCCCCTCCCACGGGTGGTGGGCCCATGGGAAGGGGGACCCACGTCTCCTCTTCGGGCTATGCCCGGCCGGGCTCCATGGGTGAAAGCCCGGCCACCAGGCGCCCGCCAGCGTGCCCCAACTCCAGGCCTGGCTCCAGAGGGGGGCCCCGGTGACCCGCGTCTGGGCGAGGGAACACTGCATCCATTTATTGTACTCATCATAAGGGGTCTTTGGGCTGCACTTTGTCTGATCCCTCACCTAGGACCTGTTTGCCATGGGTGACCCTACCAGAGGCATAAAGCCTCAGACAACTTAGCTCCTAGGATCATTGGGACACTCAAACCCCTCCACCACGATAAGGTGGCAGCCCAGGGAGAACAGATGTGTTGAACAGATATCAAGAAAAAGACTAGAAAAATGCACGCAGTGGAACAGTCTCAGGAATATGATGAAGATGACATGTTTGTGGGAACTTTGAAAATGAAAAATGGGAAAGAAACAAAAGAGGTGCAACGTGACAAAAATAGCTGGAATGAAGGCTTAGTAATAAATGAACAAAACGTCAACTTTCAGATGGACACAGGAGCTGACTGCAACGCATTGGCGTAGGTTTGGTGTTGACATTGGTGGAGACTTATAAATCAACCCCCCCCCGAATTTGTGTTGTTTTCTCCTTCCATGATAAAAACAATAACGTACTGATTTCCCACATGTACTATTCTACTTTCTTATTTGTAATGTTTAATGTTACATGTTCATTTAACCCTTTAACAACAATTGTTTCATATCTACACATCTAAGTTCATAAGAGCTCTTTCTTTTTAATAATTTTAATAAAATTAGTTTTTTCCTCAATAAGCTGCTTTATTGAATCATAGACATGTTTTCTGCCCCCTGGTGGAAGCTAAAGTTGCCAAGTACAAATTGTATTTAATTTGTTGTAAAAGTAAATTATTGTTGTATTAATATTAGTCAAAAATGTTTCAACATTTAAAAAACTGTTTTCTGATTATTATTTCATGTGTCAGGCTCTAAAGGACTAAGTGTCTCTCTAGGCTGATAATTTCTGTACAAAGCTGCAGATTTCTCTCAGTCTGAATGGAAGTTAGACTCAGAGACAAAGAGAACCATGACTAACATGGCTAGTTGTCTTTCTCTCTGAGAGAAAAGTAAATCAGCAGGTAAATCTCTAATTTACCTCCTGAGCGCTAAAGCCTAGCACTGCCAATAACGTTATGATGATGGACTCATTTCATTAGCAAACTTAACTTTAAGTGACTACCACGTTTCTTTGGGAAAGTAAAATAGCTCCTTATGTCCTCAACCTTATTTTTGCATACTTTTGTGAGACTCTTATTTTAATGAATACAGTCAGACAGGATGTGGTATACAGCGCTTTTATTGTGGTGACCGGAAGTGTGTGGGTGTGTTGTTGGGGAACTTGACTGCTGTCATGTGAAATGACGGTGGCGGTAATAAAAGAGCCTCTCTCCATGTGCAGCTGTTATACAGTTAGTGTCATCCTCTCAGGACCCTCTGTATCACTCATGTCGCATTGCAAATGCTTCTAGCTTTGGCGCTGCTAACCGTATATATGTGTGCTGCTAACGACGGGCAATGGCGTAGTTTGTCTCACGTGAGTCTCCCGTGACAGCCAATCACACCACCCATATACAGTACGGAGGTAGGACTCGAGGAAAGAACATCATTTAACCCTTTCTGCACCTCTAGAGTAACAAGACATGAATGGCTTGTTGTTTTATAGTGGAGGCGGTCAAATTATTGGTGGAGACTATTTGGTCATAGCTGGATATTGGTGGGGACACCTCTGAATGCAGCTCTGAATGCAAACTGCAAGCTTAAAGCGTCTAAATGCAGATTAGTGGCATACTCAGGCCACAAGCCTGCCAGCCTGTCAGAGAGCCCTTGCGCTGGGCTTTACGTCGACTGACCAATCATAAACCTTTCTCGGTGGATCTCGTTCGCTAGAAAACTGTTGTTTTACAAGCTAAATAAATTCAAGACACAGCGAGCTGCATCTGAAGTGGATTTAAACACATTTGACTGTCTTCATGCGCTCTCACGTCACACCTCCAGGTTCTCACGCTGATAAATAATCATCAGTTCATCTCTGAGCAACACGTTGCATTGTGCTGCTGAACACGCTCCCCTATAGCTCCGCTGGACAGTTATTATTATGCAGCAGTTTGTGGAAGATTCGCTACAACATAGAAGTTTATATGTTTCTATTTATTTTATATTACAGATGTTTGCACTGTATAGCTCTTTTTGTCAGTATTTGCAGTATTTGTTTGATCAAATTGGGTTTGTTTTGGGTAGGCTTAAATAAGTTAAACTTTAGCCTAGACCCTTTATTAACTATGAGTAAGTGTATTGGCTCTTTTACACGAGGAATCAGGAATTTTTTGTGATTATCTTGTTTCTTTCTTTTTTTCATTTATTTTTCTTTTCCTCTGATTTGATTGTGCCCTGTGCAGTTGTATAACTAACTAACTAACTAACTAACTAACTAACTAACTAACTAACTAACTAACTAACTAACTAAAAAAAAAATCAACATTTAAAAATCGTCTTAAATAATCGAGATTTCAATTTCAGTTAAAATAATCGTGATTTTTGCCATAATCTTGCAGCCCTAACTGGAGGGTGTCATCAACATCATTGATGATCTTTTAGTTTGGGGAAACACGACTGAGCAACATGATGAGAGACTAAAAAAGTTACTTCAGCGAGCAGACGAGCACGGGCTAAGATTCAACAAAGCCAAATGCAAGTTCACGATGACAGAGGTCAAGTACATCGGACATACTTTAAGTGCTGAAGGTCTAAGACCAGATGAGGAAAAGATCTGAGCCATAACCCAAATGCCGCCACCCACCGAGAAACAATCACTGGTGAGATTCATGGGTATGGTCCAATATCTGCCCAAATTCATACCCAATCTATCTGAAGTATCAGCACCAATCAGGAAGCTGTTGCAGGGAGAAACAGCATGGCACTGGGAAGAGCCTCAACAACAAAGCTTTGAGCAACTAAAAAAACTGATCACAGAAGCTCCGACAATGGAGTTCTACGATGTCAACAAGGCAGTGACACTCTCTGTTGATGCATGCTCGGATGGAATGGGTGCATTGATCATGTAAGGTGGACAATCGGTGGCATATGGTTCAAGAGCGCTCACAGAGTGTCAAAAATGATATGCTCAAATAGAAAAAGAGCTCCTAGCCATAGGATATGGGTGTGAAAAGTTCCACCAGTATCTTTATGGCAGAGAGGTACACGTGGAGAGTGATCACAAACCTTTAGAGAGCTTATTCAAAAAACCTCTTCATCAAGCACCTATTAGGCTACAAAAATACAACATCAAAGTAAGTTACAAACCCAGAAAAGAACTCCACATTGCAGATGCTCTAAGTCGTGCTTATCTGAATGAGCAAAAAGAGGATCTTCTGGAGGAAGAGCTACAAATGAACTGGATTACATTGCAACTGCCATTATTGGAGGAAAAGCTACAAGTATTCAAAGAGGCAAAGATGAAGTGTTGCAAAGCCTAAAAAACACAACTCTGCAAGGATGGCCGAGAGCCAGATCTGCTGTGCCAGAGTGCATCAAATCCTATTGGACATTCAGAGAAGAGATCAGTTTCACCTCAGGTCTAATGTTCAAAACAAACAAGGTCATAATACCACAGCAGGTGAGATCTGAAATGTTGGAAAAGATACGAGTTGCACCTGGGTGTGGTTAAGTATAAAGAAAGAGCAAGAGACGTGGTGTACTGGCCAGGAATGTCTACGCAGATAGAACAAGAAATAGTGTACAGCAGGGGTCCCCAATCCTGGTCCTCAAGGGCCGGTATCCAGCAGGTTTTAGTTGTAACTCTGCTTCAACACACCTGATTTCAATTAGCAAGTGATTAGCAGGCTTCAGCAGAGCTTGATGAGCTGCTGCACAGGTGATTCAACCACTGAATCAAGTGTGTTTGAGCAGAGAAACCACAAAACCTGCTGGATAGCGGCCCTCCAGGACCAGGATTGGGGACCCCTGGTGTACAGCATGCAATTAGAACAGGAAAAAAAATCAAACATAAACCTATGATACCACACCCACTGCTACAGAGACCATGGGAAAAAAATGGTACAGATTTGTTTCACATTCTGTGTGTTAACTACTACTCAAAATACCCAGAGACTATGAAACTGACAGATCTAACCAGCAAAGGAGTAATCACGGCCATGAAATTGGTGTTTGCAAGACATGTTATTCCTGTCGTAGTGATCTCAGGGAAGAGTTCAGATGCTTTGCAGACACTTGGGGATTCACTCATGTCACGTCAAGTCCAGGCTATCCCCAATCGAATGGTCAGGCAGAAAGAACTCTACAATCAAAAGAATGCTGAAAACATCAAAAACAATGCGGATGATCCACACCTAGCTCTGTTGAACTACAGAAACACACCATTGGAGGGTGTAGGCTTGTCACCTGCTCAAATGTTAATGGGATGTAGACTGAAAACAACATTGCCCACATCTACTCTAGCACTTGCTCCTAAACGGATACCAGACGTGCACAACAAGCTACAGCAAAGACAATCGAAGCAAAAGAGCTACTATGATCGTCATGCTAAGTTGCAACCGGAGTTGAATGAAGAGGAAAACATAAGGATACAGACAGGAGACAAGTGGACACCAGGAGTGGTCATAGGAAAACATGACCAGCCAAGATCCTATGTGGTTGGTACCACTGAAGGAAGGATTTTCAGATGCAACAGGAGGCATTTGAGACAAACAGCTGAATTAAACTTTCCATCTGTTCCTGAACAAGACAGCATTGAAGAGGAGCCAGACTGTGACAACAGCATGACAGTCACTAAGAATGATTCTCACACACACACACACACACACGCACGCACGCACGCACGCACGCACGCACGCACGCACGCACGCACGCACGCACGCACACACACACACACACACACACACACACACACACACACACACACACACACACACACACACACACACACACACACACTTCAGCACCAGAACAGAACACATTATCAAACCAGATCTGGAAGATTAGTTAAAACCCCACTGAGGTACAGGGAATAGTTAATGTATACATAGACAATGTTAAGCTAACTTTGAGATTGGAGAAAAAAAAAAAGTTAACAAGACTAAAAAACTGTAAGTTAATGTTTATCTGTTTGCCATGTTCGTTAATGACTATAGTTTATGGTTTACTACATGTATATGCTTATATGTAAGCACATGCAATTTTCTTGTTTATGTTTAGGAGAATTAAGTTAAAGAAGAGGGATGTAATGTATTGTGGTACTATTGACTTTTATTGTGAAGGGCACTTCCGGTAGAGGAGTAAAGCAGGACGACTTGTTTGAAAAGAACTCGGTTCCAGTCTCCACTTATTCCTAATAAAATAAGAAAACATCACAGTTTGGGGGTTTTCAGCTGGTTCTTTCCTATGGTAACGTTCCAAGTTTGTTTCATGTTTCACTGTCTTTTAGGAGTTTACGCAATTTGCAATACTACTGAGTTAAATCACATAGCAGAATAAACGTGGAAAAAGTGCTTTGTGTGCCCTCATGATTTTGAGATTGCTTTACCACCTAAACAGAAAATGGCTGACGTGAGGTGAAAAAGAAAATGGGTGTTTTACGTGAAGATACTTTTAACAGCAGCCCAGTAGATCCAACCGTTGCTTTATCTATGAAGTATCTTACTGTGACTCTGAATCACCGTAAACCTTCTGTATAAATGCAGTTTTTGTCATCAGTAGAGCCTGAGATGCTGTCTTTAAGCCGAAACCTGCAGGCGGACAGAGTTCCAGCTGCGTGTTCCCTCTCTGTGTGAGCACCCTGATGGATTCATGAGCCAAGGGTGCAGCGAGTCAAGCTCCAAACCGCCATGTTTGAGGAGAATGTTTGCTTTCAAACCATCATTCTGTGTGGAGCTGACGTGTGTCCTTGGTTTTTTCATTCTTCTCATTCATCCTGAGTAAGTAGAGAGGCTGTCAGACTCAAAAGACCCTTTCTCGTCAGAGCCTCTACGTTTTCACTTCTTCCTTGAGTCACTGACACACTTGTCTTCTTGAGTGTGTTTAGCTGGAATCTAGGAGAATATCAGTCAACCCACACAGCAAGTAGAAAAGACAGAAACGATTTTCAGCTCCTTCCTCTGTCACCAGTGTTGTTGTTGTACGGAACCTCTCAGCAGCCCTTTCAGTTCAGAGGGAAAAAAAAAGATATATATATATATATATATATATATATATATATATATATATAGTCGGAGAATTTCACTCTGAGCACGGAGGAGACAGACTCCGAGCTGCAGCGTCTGCACCCCTCCTCCTTCCCCCGCGGACACCGGTCGGTGTGGTTCAGAGTTCGGGACTTTTCTCATGTGGGTTGGTGTGGACTGGACCACGTAATTTGCGTTATGTTCGCTATATAAATCTTCTTGCGTTTTCTGTGATCAGAAACAGTCAAGAGTGTTCTGACTAAAGACTATTTAATTTGTACGGTTCGTTTCCACTTTATATCTGTCCAACATCAGCAGTCAGTAACACCAGTAAATAGTTAGGGTGCACTTTTATTAACAGATGAGTGTAATTGTTGAAATATTTCTGTAATATTTATTATGTGCTGAGTTCTTTGTTGCTGGAGTTCTCCTCTGTTCTTTCTGCTACCTACTGAAATGAAGATGGATGCTCTACAAAAATACTAACAGCTGTTTCTCCTGTTTAATTTCTGTCTGATGGCTCAACTAAAGTCAAGTCCAGCATGGAAGACGAGGTGTGATATCAGCAGGTGGCTAGTGAGCTGAAGCTGAAAAAGGTTATAAGTAAAACACAACCTGAGATTCCCATCTCCAGGCTTACAAAGAAGCTGCTGCTGAGTCAGGAGCACTAAAGGGTTTCATTTATAGTTTACATGAAGATGTTAAAAAAGACTGAATGAACTTTAAAGGAACTAGAGGCAGGATCTTTAAAAAATCTGAAAAAAATTAAACATGTATGTTCATTTTTTCAAAGCTAATGGGTGATGAAGCGTTATAAACCAAAAAGAATGAGGCCACCCATGTATCGTTCCATTTTCTTAAACAGGCTGTTTGCTGCAAAATGCGCTGCAGTTCGGTCACGAATTTCCCGCGCTGCCGTACGGATGTGGCGTCAATTGACACTGCTTGCGCGTTCACGACAGCTTCAAAACAGAAAGAAAATGTGTTCGACACTGCAGATCGGTAGGTGGCGCTATTGCACCTTAAGTTGCTTGCCAACCGCCAAACTCCTAAAGAAGAACTGTGGGAATGGATTCTACTGCAACCAGCAAACGACCAAGCGTGGCACAAAGGAAGTTTATTCAGCGGCATCTCGTGAGTCAAAAACCAAATATGGTAAAAGACAAGCAGGGACCTGAATCTATATCGGATACGTGATTGACGAATGGAGGCTGCTTCAACTATATCTGGGACTCAAAAAGGATGCTGCCATGGCTCATTTCCTAGTGAGCAGGTAAGAAACATTATAGGTTGTGTTTAGAGATGATGACAATGATCTGACCTCACCGATGACTCAGAGAGAGCTAGCGTGCAGTAGCATTAGCTGTGATCATGCTACAGTAGTAGCATTAGCTGTGATCAGGGCTGCAGCGTGGATTGCTTCGCCGCAATATTGTCCGTGAGAGCGGCGGGGAGTTGCCTTTTCAGCGTGAGATATTGGAGGTGTGGCGTGAGAGCGTGTGAAGAGGGTCAGGTAATGGTATTTTTGTGTTTGTGTAACATAGCCGTCTGTGCACGCTCCCGTGCTGGGCTGCAGTTACTCGCAGAGCCGGGCGCGTCGCTCGTGAGCATCGTTTCTTTTTTCCTGCCTCTAGTTCCTTTAAATGTTGCTGGTGTGTTTTAGCAGGTTGCTATCATGTTTTCAACATTATTAGTAAATTATTATATTCATATTTTTCAGTAGAATTTGTCTTTCTATTCTAAAATTGTATTTATTTTTATTTACATGTAAATGTACATCCCTGAATAAAATCTGCTCAATAAATGCTCTGAAACATTATCAGCTGGCATTTCTTTTTAGCCTGTTTTGTATATTTAATACTTGGTCAGTTTATTGATATTTTTATTAATCTTGGTAAATGTTTGGTTTTAACACTGAGCCGTGCACAAAATTAAGATACAATAGTTGGTAAATTCAGTGTTTAAAAACTGATTAGGTTCAGAAATGTGCATCCACTGTTATTACAAAATGCAAAACATCAAAATATCGGCCCAAAAAAAATCGGCAGCACTTATCGGCTGACCATGGCCGCCTCATATCGGCATCGGTATCGGCAATAGAAAAACCAATATCGGTCGACCTCTACAATGGACCTCAGGATCTCGTCACGGTACCTCTGTGCATTCAAAATGCCATCAATAAAATGCATCTGTGTTCATTGTCCATAACATACGCCTGCCCATACCAGCACCCCACCGCCACCATGGGCCACTCGTTCCACAACATTGACATCAGCAAACCGCTCACCCACACGACGCCACACATGCAGTCTGCCATCTGCCCTAAACAGTGAAAACCAGGACTCATCTGTGAACAGAACGCATCTCCAACGTGTGAAACGCCATCAAATGTGAGTGTTTGTCCACTCACGTCGGTTACGACGACAAACTGCAGTCAGGTCCAGACACCGATGAGGACGACGAGCATGCAGATGAGCTTCCCTGAGACGGTTTCTGACAGTTTGTGCAGAAATCCTTTGGTTTTGGCACCTGTCCGGGTGGCTGGTCTCAGGCGATCCTGGAAGTGAACATGCTGGATGTGAAGGTCCTGGGCTGGTGTGGTCACACGTGGTCTGCGGTTGTGAGGACGGTTAGAAATACTGCCAAATTCTCTGAAAAGCCTTTGGAGACGGCTTATGGTAGAGAAATCAGCGGAGATCAGAGACGATCTTTGAAAAATGTCCATGTCACAAACTCCATAGGTATCAGGGAGTTTTTTTTATTCTTACAAGTTAAATGAAGAGGTTGACGTGTTTTCCCTAACACTGCATCAGTCCAAACAGGGCACGTTCTTTAATTTTAATAGCCGTTAGCAGAGCAAGGCTGCTTTGTTGTGTGCGTCAGTTAAAATCGGTGTACCAGAAACTCGTGCAAAGGTTCTGCCTTGCTTGAAATTCAAGTTGTGATTAAATGCGTGACATTTTTTTAATGTGTCATTTTAAAAAATTAATTAATCATAATTAACGTGTTGAAGTCCCACTCCTTATATATATATATATATATATATATATATATATATATATATATATATCTCAATGGTTGTTACTAGGGCTGTCAATCGATTACATTTTTTAATCGCGATTAATCGCATGAGTGTCCATAGTTAACTCACGATTAATCGCAATTTTTTTTTCTTTTTCAAATTTTTCTTATTTCAACTAATGGACAAATATACTTTTTTAGGAAAATATGTTTATTATAACTGTACCAAACAAACATGATAAATACACTCCAGTATCCTTCTCAGAAAAAAAAGATTCAAAAGTGCAATTAGGCATTACCTCCCACACAATAACACCTTATATGGTTCCACCATAAGGAATCACAAAATCAACACATGTGGTACTAAAACAAGGACAAAGGGAAGAGTGTGATAAAGAACTAGGACTCTGCCTATTTAGCACATTTTAAATATATCTTATTATTTTTAACAAAAATATAAGGCAACACTTCTGTTTTTTTTGTTTTGTTTTTTGCTTTCTTAATCCATTGAACTCAGACAAAAATAATGCAACAGGGGCCAAATTCAAATCAGCTGATGTTGCTGAACTGTGGCCCACGCACGCACGCACGCACGCACGCACGCACGCACGCACGCTTTCGCCACCGATCATGTTCGGTTGAACTCGTCCGGTTATCTGCCTCGTTGTAATCCAGAGAAAAATACCGAGCTGCGGGTCACTTTCTACCCAATGTTTACACTCGCTTTCTGAGCAGTTACGTCATCGCCGGCTTTACGCTCATACTGAAAGCATGGTAGGCGTAGGTCCCCGCACGATTTAAAAACACTGTTTTTATCTTAAAAATCCAGCTGTGGAAATCCAAAAAAGAAACTGACTTGAGGGTTTAATACATTTTTACACATGTGATTCAAAGGAAATTTGCCACTGGCCAATGGCTTGTTCCTGCTTCTTATTTACGTCAGACTATGGAACGCGAGGAGGGCCAAAACTAAACTACGGAAGCCTGCGCGTTAATCGCACGTTAAAAAAATTAGTGCCGTTAAGGGGGCTTTGCATTAACGCATTAAAAACGCGCTAATTTTGACAGCCCTAGTTGTTACGATAAATAAAGCTCAGTTATATATATCATATAGGAAAGACACACAGTGATATTTGAGAAGTGAAACAAAGTTTATAGGATTTACAGAAAGTGTGCAAAATTGTTTAAACAAAATTAGGCAGGTGCATAAATTTGGGCACCACAAAAAAGAAATGAACTCAATATTTAGTAGATCATCCTTTTGCAGAAATAACAGCCTATAAACGCTTCCTAAAAGTCTCTAGTTCAGAGCATGGACAGCTCTCTTTAACTCACACCACAGATTTTCAATAACATTCAGGTGTGGGGACTGAGATGGCCATTCCAGAATGTTGTACTTACGGTGGCCCTGAAGTGCAAACCACACCAACAAATCACTAAACACAACAAATTGAGAAACACAAACAAATTCAGAAACACAACAGCAAAATTGAGAATCACAAAAACAAAATTAAGAATCACAAACACAAAAGTGAAATCACAAAAACAAATTACGAATCACAAACACAAAAGTGAAATCACAAAAACAAATTACGAATCACAAACACAAAAGTGAAATCACAAAAACAAATTACAAATCACAAACACAAAAGTGAAATCACAAAAACAAATTACGAATCACAAAAGCAAAAGTGAAATCGCAAAAACAAATTACGAATCACAAAAGCAAAAGTGAAATCGCAAAAACAAATTACGAATCACAAAAGCAAATTGAGAAGCACAATTACATTAACAAAACCGGAAAGGGTAGGTACCAGTACGCAACAGGAGACCATCACTGATTGGACGACTGAGTTGTTTGTCTTTGGAACCGGAAGTTACTCTGCCTGTAGCGCATTTTGTTTGAAGAACGATGGGATGTTTAGTCCTAACTGTGGGAAAAAGCTCGTTGAGGAGTCACCGAACTTTTGCAGCGGCAAGAGGCTTTATGACGCATCTATCATCAGAGACACGTCACTCCCATCGAGTAAGTTAATTAGCATAATAAAAGGTTCAAGTTACTTATGGATGTATTAGCCTAGCTTTAGCTGTTTCCAGACCATAGCAGAGCAGAGGGTTGTTCCATGAAGCAAGCTCAGAACATCGAGGCTCATTTGAAAATGCATGCAGCTGTCATAATGACAGTAGTGAAGGTTTGGGGGCTGTTCTAGTGTTCACAAGAATATTACAGCAGGGTCGCTATAATATTTATGGAAAAACTAATATGCATTACTTTTTTTTGACATCCATGTGGCATGTTTTAAATGGGACCAAAATGTAATGGGAGATCTTTTTTTAAACACTATAAAATGTCTAAGAACAAAGCTAAATTGATTCTTAAATATTATTACCAGGTCTCAGTTTTGGATGGACTTGTTTGGAGACCTATGAGACTCTGGAAACTTCAATGGAAGCCACGAACACCAATACTCGCTGAGATTCTGCTTCTGCTGGATTCTACAGAAAGACCTGGATGAATGCAAAGACCTCTGGAACAAACACAGGATCCAGCCAAGCAGACTTGCATCGTGTCCAGGGGGTTCCAAACAAAATCTATCTCTAGGCTCACAGGTATTTGAGTTCTTCACAAAATGAATTAAGCTTTTGCAATTTAACAAAATGCAAAGTGTTATGTTATTGCTTAAGTTGGTTAATATATATTCATAATTTTACACATAAGTATGATACAGCAGTTTATAACCTGTCACTGCATGCGTTGATTTATACATTTCCAAATTGTCAGCAAAAAAAGTCTGATATTTCAAATTCTAATTGTAAAAAAACCTTCACTATTCTACTTTCATTTTGCAGATATGGTTCAAGAGACTGTGGATTTGCTGTTGAGGAGCGCGAACTGGATGTGTTTCCTGAGGAGAGGTTACCAGTTGGGTTGTGTGGTGATCCAAACATTGAAGAATATTTACAACAAAACACACTGCAGCAGCCACTAGACTGGGAATCAGCAACAGAACTGTATTTGGCTCTGAAGGACATAGCTGGGTTTTACATATAAACTAACTGAATTTAAGTTTTTTAATGTGGAATAAGGGCACTCCGCTCATCATCCACTAACGAGCTGGTGCTCTACAACTGATGGACAGCCATGCTTTTCTTTCAGTTTTTAATGTTTGTAGTGTTTCATTTCCCTCTTGCTAAGTTGAATAATATTGTTATAATATACAGCAACTGGCATGGATTTAAATATTAAAATTTAACCACAAGGAAACATTTTAAATTTTCTTTAATAAAATCATTTATAAATGATGTCCAGCATTTCTGTCACTTTTCCAACATACACAATTTTCAGAATAAAATAAATGTTCAACAAAACAATAGTTGCTTGTCACATGAATGTGTTAAGTAGTGTGCCAACAGCAGCTGAACTTGACGGGGTAACTCAGTAACTGTAATATGATGACCTTGCTGATTTAAGAACATCCAGATCCTGGAGCATTTTGAATTCCAAAGTCCATGTTGGCCTTGAAGACGCTGTATGAATCACAGATGGGAGTATTTGCATAGGTGTTTGCAACTGGAAAAGGCGAATCACTTAAAAACTGGATGCATGGTTGTGGTGTCATTCCTGTCCACTTGGTCCACTGGCCTGGGTCATTAAAGACTGTTTTGCTGTCGCCAAATTGGCTCGAAAATGTCCTTCCATAGTTTTGAATATTCATTGTTTGACTTTGGACCATCTTCTAAATTTTTGGGGATGCTTATTTATCGTCCACCAAAATTTAATCTGGACTTTCTAACTGACTTTGCTGATTTACTGTCAGTTTTTGTCCCAAGGTTTGATCATGTTGTCATTTTGGGTGATTTTAATATACATGTGTGTTGTCCAGATAAACCAATTGTTGATGAGTTCCTTAACATATTGGAGGTTTTTGGCATTAGGGTGTGGAGCACTGGCCCAACCCATAAACAGGGTCATACCCTGGACTTAGTCCTTTCTTTTGGGCTCCACTTTTCAGACGTGGATGTTATTGAAACAGTTTTTTCTGATCATTGTGCACTTCTGTTTGAATGTGATATTCCAGTTCAACAGTCTTCTATCACAGCACCAATCAGAATGTCACGGTTTTTAAATGAACAGAAATTGTTTGATTTTATTAGTGTTATGTCATTAAATTGGCCAATGTTATACTCTATGCCTATTAGCACAGAGTCCTTCATTGTCCAGTTTAACCAGTTATGTACACTGATTTTGGACGACTTGGCACCACTTTCTACCAGAAGCTCTAGGCCCAATTTAGAACGGTGGATCACTGATGATGAAGATAGACTTCAAGTCTCCTTGGATTGGTTCAGAGAGAAGCTGAGATTCTATAATGACGCTGTTAAAAAAGCAAGAAATGATTATTTCTCAAACATTATCTCTTCAGCAGCAGGTGATCAGCGTATTCTCTTTAGGACTTTAAGCTCTGTCCTTGATCCTGGCTCTGGTACCAATGGCATGGAGCCATCAGTGGGAAACTGTGAGGAGTTTGAATCTTACTTTCTAGAAAAAGTTGAAGTTGCGAGGTCGGCCTCCTCTCAGATCTCAGCTGACAATTTGCCTGCTCCTTCTCTATCCTCTGCATGTTTAAGCTCTTTTACACAGGTAACCTTGCCTGAGCTGGAGAAGATTGTCTCACGGCTAAAACCTGCTGGCTCTCTACGTGATGTTATGCCAGCTTGGTTTTTTAAGATGGCTTTTACTGCTCTTGCCCCCCCTGTTTTAACTATAATCAATAGCAGTTTAACTTCCGGCACAGTACCAAGGGAGTTTAAACATGCTGTTGTGCGGCCACTATTAAAGAAACCAGGGAGTGACACTGAAATTTGTTCCAACTATAAGCCAATTTCAAATCTACCATTTTGTGCTAAAATACTTGAGTGTGTTGTGTATTTGCAGCTTCAGTCCTTCTTCGCTCAGAATGAAATCTTGGAACCATTTCAGTCTGGCTTCAGGACTGGACACAGCACTGAAACTGCCCTCTTAAAAATTTTAAATGATGTGTTTTTAGCAACTGATGCTGGTGAGGCAGTGGTTCTGCTGCTGTTGGACTTGACAGTGGCATTTGATACTGTTGACCATCAGATCTTGTTGAATCGATTGGAACATTGGGTGGGGCTCTCTGGTTCTGTGTTAGAGTGGATGAGGTCCTATCTTATAGATAGGACTTTTTCTGTTTCCCTTGGTTCTTATTCATCAAGAGATGTTGAGCTTAGGTTGGGTGTTCCCCAGGGCTCTGTTCTGGGTCCCCTGCTGTTCTCACTCTACTTGTTACCATTGGGACTGTTGTTTGAGAAACAAAATTAGCTTCCATCTCTATGCTGATGATTGTCAACTTTATTTACCAATCCAGCAAGGGACCAGGGGTAGCATACAGCAGCTGGTGACTTGCTTACAGGATGTTACTCAATGGATGGGGTCCAATTTCTTGACTTTGAATGAGGGCAAAACTGAAATAATAGTTTTTACCCCAAATAACAACCAGCCCCATAGATTGGACCTTTTATCGCTGCTACCCTATGAGAAGTCTGTAATTACGGATTTGGGTGTTAAAATAGATTCTGCTTTACGATTTGATGCTCAGGTAAATTCTGTTGTTCGTTCGTGTTTTTATCAGTTGAGGCGCTTATCTAAGATTAAGTCGATCCTCACACAACAGGAATTAAAAACTGTGACCAATGCCTTTGTCATCTCTAGATTAAATTATTGCAGCTCCTTGTATGCTGGCCTGATCCAGTCCTTATTAACTCGACTGCAGCTGGTCCAGAACACTGTGGCTAGGTTTCTTTTTGGAGCATGGAAGTGGGACCATGTCACGCCCCTTCTAGCTGCTTTGGACTGGTTACCAGTGAAATGTTGTATCCTCCACAAGATTTTGGTCTTTGTCAGGAACTGCCCCACCATATTTAACTTCGCTGCTGACCCGTTATGTTCCCTCAAGATCGTTACGTTTGGGTCAGAGTGATCGCCTAGTGGTACCGCGGTCAAAGCGCAAGTCCAGAGGTGATCGTGCCTTTTCGGTTTTGGGTCCTCGGCTTTGGAACCAATTGCCACTAGAAATAAGAAAGTCCACATTGCTGCCCACATTTAAAGCCAAGCTTAATGTTCACCTTAGATCGGTTTCTTAGTTTTTTACTTGTATTATAATTTTTTGATCATTGTTTTTTATTGTTTTTAACTCTTTTATCTTTTAATGTTTATTTTTATTTTATCTTGGAATGTTTTATTTTTGTATTTTATTGCACAGTTGTTTTATTGTGTCTTAGTTGTTTTTAAATTATGTTCAGCACCTTGGGCCCCCTTGATTGGGGGTAGGAAGGGGCTTTACAAATAAAATTGAATTGAATTGGTGGTGGTGTCATTCCTGGTGGTGTCATTGCAGCACTGTGGCAAACATCAAATCTTCCAGACGGACTGCTGCTGTGTTCTCTGAAAGAAGAAAGTAAACACTAGTACATTACAGAAAATGTATTTCCTTCCCTCTATTTTCATAAAACTATAAATAAAAACGGCCATTCAAACCTTCAGAATCAAGGCGATAATCTGCCCAGAAGCCAAGTGTTAGGACCTCCTTATGCCGCCTGTTGCTTCTGGCTGGGCTGAGATCTGGTCTAAACTACTTTATTATCGTTTCTGCTGTGAAGTGCTCAGGGGGCTGTTCCACGAAGCGAGCTAATCCCAAAAGTCACGCTCATTCTGAAAATCCCAGCTCAATTGCCCCAAATTCGTTTCCAGGAACGAGGCTAACCTAGCCTGGCAAGCCATCCTATATATGTGAATATATATACAAACTTTGGAAGGCAAGAATTTGGTCTAGCTCACTAGGCCAAGGCTAACCTGCAGGCTTTCAGCTCATTCACTAAGCAATATGCTTGTGGACAAGCCTGGTCCGTGGCACTCTAGCTGTGAGGTTACAGCCCCCAAACCTTCACTACTGTCATTATGACAGCTGCATGCATTTTCAAATGAGCCTCGATTTTCTGAGCTCGCTTCATGGAACAACCCTCTGCTCTGCTATGGTCTGGAAACAGCTAAAGCTAGGCTAATACATCCATAGGTAACTTGAACCTTTCATTATGCTTATTAACTTACTCGATGGGAGTGACGTGTCTCTGATGATAGATGCGTCATAAAGCCTCTTGCCACTGCTGTGACCATATCTGCAAAATGAAAATAGAATATTGAAGGTTTTTTTACAATTAGAATTTGAAATATCAGACTTTTTTTGCTGACAATTTGGAAATGTATAAATCAACGCATGCAGTGACAGGTTATAAACTGCTGTATCATACTTATGTGTAAAATTATGAATATATATTAACCAACTTAAGCAATAACATAACACTTTGCATTTTGTTAAATTGCAAAAGCTTAATTCATTTTGTGAAGAACTCAAATACCTGTAAGCCAAGAGAGAGTTTGTTTGGAACCCCCTGGACACGATGCAAGTCTGCTTGGCTGGATCCTGTGTTTGTTCCAGAGGTCTTTGCATTCATCCAGGTCTTTCTGTAGAATCCAGCAGAAGCAGAATCTCAGCGAGCATTGGTGTTCGTGGCTTCCATTGAAGTTTCCAGAATCTCATAGGTCTCCAAACAAGTCCATCCAAAACTGAGACCTGGTAATAATATTTAAGAATCAATTTAGCTTTGTTCTTAGACATTTTATAGTGTTTAAAAAAAAGATCTCCCATTACATTTTGGTCCCATTTAAAACATGCCACATGGATGTCACAACAAAGTAATGCATATTAGTTTTCCATAAATATTATAGCGACCCTGCTGTAATATTCTTGTGAACACTAGAACAGCCCCCAAACCTTCACTACTGTCATTATGACAGCTGCATGCGTTTTCAAATGAGCCTTGATGTTCTGAGCTTGCTTCATGGAACAACCCTCTGGTCTGCTATGGTCTGGAAACAGCTAAAGCTAGGCTAATACATCCATAAGTAGCTTGAACCTTTTATTATACTAATTAACTTACTCGATGGGAGTGAAGTGTATCTGATGATAGATGTGTCAGAAAGCCTCTTGCCGCTGCAAAAGTTCGGTGACTCCTCAACGAGCTTTTTCCCACAGTTAGGACAAAACATCCGATCGTGCTTCAAACGAAATGCGCTACAGGCAGAGTAACTTCCGGTTCCAAAGACAACCAGCTCAGTCGTCCAATCAGTGATGGTCTCCTGTTGCTGACTGGTACCTACCCTTTCCGGTTTTGTTAATGTAATTGTGCTTCTCAATTTGCTTTTGTGATTCGTAATTTGTTTTTGTGATTTCACTTTTGTGTTTGTGACTCTTAATTTTGTTTTTGTGATTCTCAATTTTGCTGTTGTGTTTCTGAATTTGTTTGTGTTTCTCAATCTGTTGTTGTGTTTAGTGATTTGTTGGTGTGGTTTGCACTTCAGGGCCACCGTATGTACTTGTTCCTCTGCATGAATGTCTTAGTAGATTCTAAGCAGTGTTTAGGGTCGTTGTCTTGTTGAAAGATCCAGCCCAGGTGCAGCTTCTGCTTTGTCACTGATTCCTGGACATTGGTCTCCAGAATCTGCTGGTACTGAGTGGAATCCTTGCGTCCCTCAACTTTAACAAGATTCCCAGCCCCTGCACTGGCCACACAGCCCCACAGCATGATGGAACCACCACCATGTGATTTATGAGTGAAGTCGAGGTCTGAGCCCAGGCTGTCATGCAGGATGATATATGTGAGAATATCATAGCATGCATGCACAACAGGGCGGCCTTCCTTAAAGCAATTCAAATGACTTTTTTTTTTTTCTTGATATATTTGTCAAATTTTTATTTGGGGATCCAGAACAAACCAAATATATTTACACACATTGAGCCCATCTTGGTTAAGTTGGGCACCAGATTTCTGATTTTGCATCAAGTCCTGCTTAGATTGTTGCAGTATTGTGTCCTTGGGCAAGACACTTACCACGCCTTGCCCAATGGTGGTGATCGGAGGAACCGGTGGTGTCTGTGTATGGGAGCCTAGCTTCTGTCAGTGCGCCCCAGGCCAGCTGTAAATGTGTGTGTGTGTGAATGACTGGATGTGTTGTAAAGCGCCTTGGGGATTGAAGACGCTATACAAATAACAGCTTTTTATCATTTTACCATAAAACGTGGTCTGTTAATTAGTTGTATTTTCTCTGAATTAATGCTAAAGTGAATCCAGGTGATAGGAGGGAAATTGTGTTGCAGTTTCTGCTGAAGGTAAACAAATACAGGCTAGGAGTGTTTAGTGTTTAGAAATGGAATTAATGATTAACTTTAAAAGTGAAACCAGACAACAGAAATACTGAAAAGTAATCAGATGAGGTGTCTTTAATAGCAAGATGGTTGTAGATTACAATACTAGATTACTGCCTATGTGTATATACCTGTACCTTTGTTTTTATTTCTCTTCTAATTATCCTTTTGAGTGCTGGTGCTGCTGCGGGATCAGTAAAGTCTATTCTATTCTATTCTAATGATCACTTTGCACCAAATGAGTGCGAAACTTCATCTGTGTGAGCCACAGTTGGTTTTAGAGAGGAGGCATGTCTCTAAAGAGGGAGGAGGAAAGGACTCCATAAATCCTAGAATGGGATGAGACACAAACAGAAAGCAGGATAACACGGACAAGAGGAGTGATGTCAGAAAGTTGAAGAACAGGTATCTGCTGATTGGAAGTGACAGATTTATGAGGTGCATGATGGTAGTTATAACAGGCTGTTTTTCCTTCACACAGGAGCAGTCAGAGAAACAAATCTGGTAGGAAATCTATTCTATTGTGTTTGGAAGAGTTTAAAAGATGAAGAGGTCTCTGGGACACAAGTCGTCCCAAAACAAGACTGAGCAAGTTGGGAACCTGCAGCAAAAGGATGGTAGGAAGGTGGAACTGGGGAAGAAAGTGACCCTTCTCAGAGGAATCAGCATCATTATTGGGACCATCGTTGGAGCCGGCATCTTTATCTCTCCAAAAGGAATTCTGAAGAAGTCGGGCAGCATCGGAATGTCCCTGATGGTGTGGATTGCCTGTGGTGTCCTGTCACTTTTTGGTGAGTGGATTGGCAGCGTGTTTTTCACAGGAATGTGGTCATTCTGTTCAGACAACAGAAAACAAGCAGTTTGTGTTTTATTTGATGACGTCTCACAGAATTTGTGACCGAGTCTGAATTTAACACACGTCTGTAACACCTGTTCTAGCACACACACATCTCTTAGTTTGACCCAGACCGGTGTTTGTGAAGCCGTTCATGTTCTGCCTGAGAAGTGCAGCTGTGTGAAGCATCAAAGGAATTTTAACACAGGAGGGATGATTAGAAGTTACTTTGGGTCATTTAGACCAGTGTTACCCAACCCTGGTCCTCAGGGCCCACTGTCCTGCATGTTTTCCATGTGTCTGCTTCAACACACCTGATCTGCATTGCCTCCTCAGGAGGACTTCAAGTGCTGCAGATGCCTGTTAATCACTCATTCATTTGAGTCAGGTGTGTGGTAGCAGGGAAACACTATTGTTTGAAAGTGCAACATGGAAAACATGCAGGACAGTGGGCCCTGAGGACCAGGGTTGGGGAACACTGATTTAGACCCATGGAAACTGTCAGATGATTCGTTCGGTTGTTGACCCACTCATGCCTTTAACTTCTTGTTTTTTCTTGATGATAAAAGTTTAATGAAAGATTAAACATTTATCATCACTAACATAAAGGTTTAACCTCTCATTAAACTTTTATCTCAGTGATGATTAAACACACCACCATATTGTCCTCAGGGTCAACTGAAGAGCATCAGAGACCACACGTGTCAGCACGTGTGTTTGGTCTTAGATGAGATTAAAGCATCATGTGAATCAGCAACCTTTGCCCAGATTACAACAAATTCCAAGAAATCTAGTTCATTATTTGTTTGTTGGTCCCTGACTATTCTTTTATTTTTTTGTGTTGTTAGTGTCTTTACGGAGAACATTTGACCTTTCTTTTAACCTTAAATAGATGCTACTTTTAAAACTTAACTTTCTAATTGTTGCTTTCCTGATCGGATGACTTGGATCATCGCATCGCTTCTGAGGCCTACTGCTGCCTGACCTTATTCCCAAAGCAACAGAGTGCTTGGTGTCTCCTCTCATTGCTGCAGGTGTTTCTCCTTCTCCTACACCCTGTTAACCCTTGATGATCCATCTGCTGTATTTCCTGCTGTTCTCTGCTCAGATGGAACAGCCGCAAGTATCCTGCTACAACTAACTTCACAAATGTCTCAGTTACACTCATTCACATAGCTGCAGATTACCCCGGAATCACACCCACACACATCTGGACTCACGCTAGCTTGTCCACCTTGAGGCTCTGTGAGATTTGCTTGATGAACTTGTACTCCATAACATTAAGGATATTATTTCTGTAGTTCTTGGTACTGATGTCATAGTATTTAGTTTTTGATGTTTTTATTTTAGGACCTGATTTGAATTCACTTATTCACAGCGCTGTTGGCTGGTATCAGCTTCCTGGTTTGAAGGACAAGCACAACATTGTCATTCCAGCTGACACAAAAAGGATAAAGAGAAAAGTGGACTGGGTCAGTTCTCGGTATGGACTGGATTCGTAGAGATTATTTAGTCTTGAGAGGACATGACACCTAAAATAATTCCAGCACAGAAAGGACCAGACTTTTTGAAGGATCACTTTCTAATGCACTTTAAAGCAACATTCCTGAACTTTGTGGATATATGCGCTCTGTCGCCCTCTCTAGGCTTGCTGCGTAATGTCACTGTCGTAAAATCAATTTGTAAAATCAAACATTTTAAAATAAAACAATCCTAATGTCAGGTAAAATAATGAAAACAAACTTTTCCACCTCCACACATTGAATAAATAGTTTTATCAGGACTGTATAACAACTTTATGCCCGACCAAACACAATAACCCTGGTGAAATCATTTATTACTTACCTGTCCATTAGCAGCACGGCTAGGTCAGAGTCCGTAGTTCATGCTGTTCTTTCTAAAAGAGCTCTCCAGCGAGGAAAAGACGGCCCAATAATAACTCTGGTCTTTGCTCTTGCTCTATCACGTTCTTCTTTTCTTTTCCTAGATTCCTCTGATAAGAGACTTCTAGCTTTCTTTGGTGGATCTACCATTGCTAAACCGCGGGTCTACGTTATGCTACTGAGGCAAGCCAAAGGGATAAAAAAAAGCGTGCGTTCTAAACTCACGTTATGTCCGCCAAAACGTGCATCTTGTACGTGCATTTTGGTGGACATAACGCCCGATTTTAGAATTCGCTTTTTTTTGCCCTCTTTGACGTGAAAACGCGTGTTCAAGATGCACATTTTGGTGGACATAACACGCATATTCTGCGGTAAAGTAAGTTCTTCCTGTTTTGACCTGGAGCAAAAAACTGTATAGTGCAGTAAACTGACGTGGGACCCCCTAACAATATCACAGGTGCGAAAAGTGAACATAATAGATGATAGTATGCTGCCAAAACTTACAATAAACATTATTTTAAGGTGTAAAAGTTGCGGAGTGTTGCTTTAAAACCAAAACATCACCAGTCCTCTCTGTTATGTGTTTGTTATCGTTATGTAACAATAGTAAAGTTCTCTATAGGTCCCAAGATTCCAGCACAGCCTCTCCATTTGTGCGTACACCTTTTGGGGGAACTGCCGTTTATCTGTCTACTCTGGAACTAAACCCAAGTAATGTTTGTCATGGCTTTATAAAATCACTTTCTCTCCAAATGTCTGACACAAAAACGAAGAATTATTATATCTGTGAATCCTATAAACAAAGGAATGTCTTTTTTCTGATCTTTGGGAATATTCAGAGATATCCAGAGCCATGGTTTAGCTCTCCTGTTAGAAACCCTCCTCCCTCAATTGGCACTTATTTACTTTCTGAAATCAAGAAGTTGACCTTTGATTGATTTGCTGCCAAAACGTTTTTGGGCTTTTAGGTTTAAATAGTCAAAGTCTCCTCCCCAAGTTAGATTAAATGAAAATGTATAATTAGTCAGGTAAGCCTGATATTTTAGTCATGTCAGAAAGCTGGCTGAAGAAGCCAGTGCCTAACTGCTGTTTGGATTTTGAATCTATTGTATTTTGCTAGCATAGACCAATTAAGGGTGCAAGGTCTGCTGTTTACTGCAAGGACAACGTGCACTGCCCTGTCATATTATCTAAATCTTTTCTCACACATCTAGAATTGCTGCTTATCAATTTTATCTCTAATCTATTAACTGATCTAAAAAAAACACTCTTTTGATGTTGCTTCCTGTTCCAGACCTCCGCATTGTGCCTTGACTGTTTTAGGAGATAGGATTGTGTTAGGAGATAGGAGCCCAGGGGTTAGGAGTAGGCTACATGCTGTAACGGGTGGGTTGCTGGCTTGAACCCAAGCTCCATTCCTGTCAGTCGATGGTTGGAGGGACTGGTGGTGCTTGCAGTCTCGCTTGTGTCAGTGTTCTCCAGAGCAACTGTGGCTACAATGTAGCTCATCACCACCAGCTGTTGAATTTGTGTGTGAATGATAGTAGTGTAAAGCACTTTGGAGTCCACAACTTAGAAAAACACTACACAAATGCAAAAATATTAGTATTTAAAAATATTTAAAACTATATAATGGGGATAAAAGTAAGGAGGCATATGTTTCTTTTCATGGGTGTCGAACTTGTGGTAGATTGTTAAAGGTATCCTTCAAGGCTCTTAACTGGGGCCTTTATTATTTTCAGTTTTTATTAACGATCTGCTGCTGTGTTGTACTACTTGCTCGGTTCACCTGTATGCTGATGATACAATTTTATATTGTTCTAAGCCTAACAAAATGGAATTTCAGGAGACCCTTCAGTTTAACTTCAAAGTGGTTAGTTCAAAATAAACTTTTTCTTAATAATTCTAAATTGTATTCCATGTTTATGCAGAGAAATATTCCTAATTTAACGGCTGTAAACGAGGATCACAATTTACACTTTCTGGACGCTTCACAGTTGCACTCATTTGACAAAATTAAATATTTAGGGGTATGGCTGAAGCCAGATTGTCCTTTAGAACTCATTCAAAAAAGCTCATATAAAACTACATGCTGCTTAAAACCTTTATATCAATCTATCAATTGTTTTGACTTCACAGTACGTTGTAACTGAGCTTTTGTTTTCGATTTGAGATTATTCTGATATAATTTACCAGAATTCCACGGTTGCATGTCTTCAATCTCTTGATGTTGTATATAATAGTGCATGTGGTTTTGCTACATGTTCGAATGCCTTTTGTGGCTCTCCTAACCTTTATTTATCCAGATGAGTCGATTGAGAACTCATTGTCATTTATATTACTTATTTCCCCCCAAAAAATTAATTGGTTGTCATTTATTTTTAAATGCATTTTTTTGTATTTTCCATCTTATTTGAAATTATTTTACTACAGATTAATTCTTTGTATACTTGGAATGATGACCAGCATTCATTTGTTATTCCTGAGTTAAAAAAAAGCAGGGAAACATGTTTTTTGTGTTAAAGATCTATGGGACTGGAATAAGCTACCTGCAGATTTTCATTTGTTTAGTAATTCTGTTTGTAAACATGTGATGTATACCTGTAACTAGGGATGCTCCGATCCGATCATGTGATTGGAAATCGGGCCCGATCACGTGACTTTCAAAGGACTCGGAATCGGTTGAAAAAGATCGGATTTAACCTTATAAAACAACAAATATGACATTTTAAATTCATCTTATATCTTAACATGTTCCTCTATATCAATATTATTTGTTTCTTGGCAGGTGGGGATTCAGACACCATACAGCTGTTAGCTAGCAGGCTAACGCAGAGCTAACTTGTCTCCACAGGAGAGCTAAAATATCTGAATGTTGGTGGTATTTTAAACCGGACAGCAAAGGCAGTGTAACAGCCACTTGTAATGTGTGCATACTGGGCATTCAACATGCTGGAAAAGACAGATGCATGATAAGCAGCCTTCAAAATGAAATTCTCCTTCGGCTTTTTTCCCTTCAGGCATTGCCACAGTGAACCATTGGTCTGAGTTACAATTTTTCTCCATTGGTTTGGCTCATTTCATGAAACAGAAATTACATTCTCAAAACTCTGAGATCATTTGGCAAAACACTCTCACAGTTTAGCACAACACTATAGCTCACCTGCAAAAGCTCATATCTCTTCCAAAACTGTTAGGTCAGGCTTCAATCTAAATCCCTTTCTCATGTAAACAGTCAGTGTCTCAAAAATGGCAAAGATCCTTCTCAATAGCTTTGGCTCATTTCTCGACACAGATCGGACATTCTCATCACTCTTGGTGCTTTTGTCAAAATGGTTGATCACAACAACATGGTTCACCTGCAAAAGCTCATATCTCTCCAAAAACAGTTCACTCATGTGTCAAAACTACATTCCTTTCTAATCTGAATAGTCAGTGCCCCCAAAATGCATTGTCCCTTTGGCATTGTGTGAGTACTGCCATACAAAATGTTTAGATGTTTTGTCACTATGGCAGAGGACCAACAATAGACAATGATGTATGATATAAGTATCATAATGATAATTGTATAATACAGTAAACTGTGGTTTTCTGTTGAAATTGTTGAAGTCAGATGAAGCAAATACTGATTCTGAAATCAGGTAAAGGAGGTATTGAAACCAAATAAGTACTACTGCTTACTGTGATTACAGGTAAGGTTATAATGAGAGACAACCACTGACTTACATTTACATACTGGTACCGCAGCTCAGAGTTCCTCTCAATGGTACCTTGTAGATTTGTTTCATTGTCATCTGATGCTTCTTCAAAACGCGGTCTATTGTGGAGATGCTTATTGTGTTTATATTTATAGTCTAGTTTCACCTGACTGTCAATGACTGTCATCAATGTATCAAATATTCAAAGAAATTCATATATGGTATTCATGGTACTATGTTCTTGACCAGTTTTGACAATTGAACATACGTTGTGCATGCGAGTACTTATACAATGAAATCATGCTGACATGTTTTGGAGAGAATGATCATTGGACTGAGAATCAACTAATCAGTTTAGATCTACAAGATCTATTCATTTGGAAAATGTGCTAAATGTGGGCTAACTGTATAACTGTAGGCTACTTGTACTTAATCATTTACAAAGATGCACTGAGACAATTGAGACATGTACTAAGGCATTTGCCGTTTGATTAAATGAATGAGAAATGCCATTCTGTTGTGAACATTTGCCAAGAGGTTTGGAGGTTTGTCCATGTTCTTTTGAGAACGTAATTTCTGTTTCAAGAAATGAGCCAAACCAATGGAGAAAAACTGTATGTCCCAGTTCACAGCGGCATCTCTAACAAAAACACGGAGCCAGTTATTTAACTAACCAACTAACCAACCAACCAGCCAGCCAGCCAGGAAGAAAATCCCACTGAGACTAAAAACCTCTTTTTCAAGGGAGACCTGGTCAAGATAGGCAGCAGCAAGCATCACACAAAGTTGCAAAAAAAAAAAAAGTTACACAAATAAAACACATGTATAAACAACACAAAATATAGTAAAATAGTTAAAAATCAATAAAAAATAGGAATAGAATAGACTTTGTTGATCCCACAGTGGGGAAATTCACTTGTTAAGGCAGCATATACACTTAGAGAATAGGAAAAAATATTACAGGAAAATACACAAAGGCAATAGACTATCAGTGTAACCTTCAGAAATTTAAAAGTGAATAAAAATAGAAAATTGAGTTTCCAAGAAGAAACAGCATAAAGGACACTTATATACAAATGTGCATCTGGGTATTGCACACATACTGAAGCAATCTGAAGTTCAGTGCGTGATTGGAACAGAAAGCAACACGTTTTCTTGCAGATGAGGAGAATAGCGACCAGCATTTTTTTATTTTCAGAAGGGAACATATGCAGGAAGCAGTCTGTTATAATCTTCCACTAACTCTATGGCGTAAAACGTTGGTAACAGAGATGTAGAGAGGAATCTTCTGCCTACTTGATTTTTTAAAAATAAGAACATTTACAAAACTCTATTTCTGTAAATGCTCTAAAGTCTGGACTGCAACTCAGTCAACTTTGGTGTTTGAAATGTTTAAAAACTCTATGAAGTGTGAAACTGACCGACCGACAGATAGACAGATAGATAGGTAGATGCTGGATACCGGCTCTCAAGGACCAGGGTTCCTCACCCAGATTTCATGGCTCAGGAACCCTTTGCAGGTGTTCTGGATTCATCAGCTGATTAGAGTGTGACACTTTGAGTGTAGAATATTGAACCTTTTCACAATATTCTAATTGTCTGAGGTTTGGAATGTGGGTTTTTCATCAGCTGTAAGCCATAATCATCACAATTATAACAGATAAATGCTTGTATATCTGGCTTTGCATGGAATGAGTCTATCTCATATACTATTAGTGTCACATTTTATGTTGAATTACTGACATAAATTAACTTTTGCACCATATTTTAATTCTTCCAGTTTCACCTGTAATCTCTAACTTTTTGCCTGCAGGAGCTCTGTGCTATGCCGAGTTGGGGACCTGTATCAAGAAGTCTGGAGGACATTACACTTATTTAATGGAAGCTTTTGGACCTATGGTGGCTTTTGTTAAACTTTGGGTTGAGCTCATTGCAGTACGGTAATGTATTGTTTTTTGTTCAGTCCTTTAATTGAAACTGCACTGACCAGTCTGTTATAATCTTCCACTAACTCTATGATGTATGACGTTGGTAACAGTGATGTAGAGAGGAATCTTCTGCCTTCTTGATTTTTTTAATAAGAACATTTCTAAAACTCTATTCCTGTAAATGCTCTAAAGTCTGGACTGCAACTCAGTCAACTTTGGTGTTTGAAATATTTAAAAACTCTATGAAGTCCAAACAGAAAAATTCTGTTAAGGTAGATTTGAAGGTAAAACCATAAGGAGAGCAGAGCTGAGTTGGGTCATGGGAAAAATGATCTAAGAGCTGATTGCAGAGACATTTGTATCATTGAACCTTTCCAGGTGAAATCAGGTAACACAGAATCCAGAGCCAAATATATTGAGACTCAGTCATATATTTGATCTTGTGTAAAAATCATATGAAGATTAAAAGTTGGTATTTTCTGAAACCAGCTGGAGAATGGAAAATATATATATAAAATTACATCCAACAATTTTTTAACCAGCTGATGATAAATCATGGCCCATGTTTATTTCCCCTTCCAAATATATTACAACACTTATTATAATTGTGACCAAATATAATATAATTCCTGATTTTTGATCTGTGTCATGTGACCCACAGGCCAGCAGCAATGTCAGTCATATCTCTGGCCTTTGGTCAGTACATCCTGGAGCCGCTCTTCATGCCCTGCAGTCCGCATCCCATGGCTGTCAAAATGGCCACAGTCATTGGATTAAGTATGTAAAAAAGCTCCTATTCATCACAGCCTCAGGATCAGGAGGAGACTTCCTCACTTTTATCCACAGATGGTTTTGAACCTTTGAGCCGACTGACAACGTAGGCTAGCAGCTCTGTGGTTTCTATATCATCTTCATCTGATTTTTGATGAGATTACTGGGATCAGAAAAATGTAAATAACTTAATTTCTTTAGTTAAAAGTTGCCTATTATCCACATCACATGATATTACAAAGTATTAAAAATGAAAATATTAATTTTCCTTTCTAAAGCACACAAAATATTGCTGTTTGCATGGTAAACAACCCAAGATGTGACCCAGGTCTGATGTTTTTGAGACAGTCTGAACATCATAAACATGCTTGTTTCCCATCTGACCCAGGTCACATTTATAATAGTTCCTAAATCAGATCCAGATCTGATGTTTTTCAACAGTCTTGTCTCATTTCAGTAACACTTTACAATAAGGTACGCAAAATAGTGCTTAGTTACTAGGGAACTACGTAGGGGTTAATGCGTAATGAAGCAGGGACTAATAGGTAGTTAACCAGTAGTTAATGGTAAAAATGCTCATCAGTCTTATTCAGGGACTAATGGGTAGTTAACCAGTAGTTACTGGTAAAAATGCTCATCAGTCTTATTCAGGGACTAATGGGTAGTTAACCAGTAGTTACTGGTAAAAACACTCATCAGTCTTATTCAGGGACTAATGTTATTTATGGAAGCAATAAGGAATGAATCCCAGATTATTGTAGTGCCTGTAGACTCTGTTTTGTAAACATCATGAAGAAGTGAGGAACGAATCAGTAACTACTAGGTACTTAACCATTACTTACTGTTTTTTTATTATACAAGCTTGACAATTAAATTATTTATTAAAAATACACTTTACATATCTCATGCCCAAAAACTACACAGGACAGATAAGAATAGCAGAAGACAGTTTTTACTCTAGAGACTATACAGTTTTATTCACACACACACACACACGCACGCACGCACACACGCACACACACACGCACGCACGCACACACACACACACACACACGCACGCACACACACCACGAAATGGTGGTGGAAGAGAGGTACCGGCCCCCACTCCAGGTCGGTAGGTAATAATAATAATAATAATAATAATACATTTTATTTGTAATGCACTTTACATTTCACTGAAATCTCAAAGTGCTACAACATAATTAAAGTCATCTAAAAACCCAAGCAAACATTAATACATACAATACTAAATAAGTTTAAAACATTTAAAAGAAGTTAAATATCGACAGTATAAAATAATTTAAAAGGCCTGTTTGAATAAAAATGTTTTTAGCTGTTTTTTAAAAACACTTCACACTCTGTGGAGCTCTCAGAGGTTCTGGGAGCACCTTCCACAAACGTGGAGCTGCAGCTTGAAAGGCCCGATCTCCCATGGTGTGAAGTTTGGTCCTGGGCTGTTGAAGGTATTGAGAGTTGCTGGAGCGGAGATTTCTTGAAGTGATGCGTGGAGTAAGGAGCTCTTTAAGATAGACCGGAGCATTTCCATGGATACACTGATGAGTAAGGAGGCAGAGTTTATACTGAATTCTGTAAGGGATTGGTAACCAGTGGAGAGACTTAAGAACTGGTGTGATATGGTTATACTTGTGACCCCTTGTCAGGATCCTGGCAGCACAGTTCTGGATATGCTGAAGCTTCTGCAGGCATTCACCAGAGATCCCAACAAGGAGGGCATTACAGTAATCCAGCCTGGATGAAACAAAGGCATGGATCAGCCTTTCAGCATCAGGTTGGGAGAGAAAGGGTCGAAGTTTTGCTATATTTTTGAGGTGGAAAAAGGAGACTTTAGAAAGGTGACAAACATGGTTTTCAAATGATAAATGTTGGTTATGTTTGACACCAAGGTTCGTGACAGATGGAGAAAGAGTGATGGTGTTGCCTAACATAGAGATATCCCTGAGGTTGGATGACTTGATCTTGTGGGGAGTACCAATGAGTAGCACCTCTGTTTTGCTGCTGTTTAATTGGAGGAAGTTATCAGACATCCATGCCTTTGTCTCCTCCAGGCATGCACTGAGAGCAGATGGTGTGGCTGAAGAGGTAGTGGGATCAATTTTGAGATATAGCTGTGTGTCTTCAGCATAAGAATAAAATGATATCCCAAATTTCCTGAAAATGCAACCTAGTGGGAGCATGTATATAGTAAAAAGGACTGGACCAAGAACTGAGCCCTGGGGCACCCCACAGGTGATGTTATGGGGTGGTGACTGTACCTCCCCCAAAGCCAAATGTTCAGTTCTTCCAGTGAGGTATGACTGGAACCATTGGAAGACGGTCCCAGTCAGTCCAACTTGGGTCTGAAGCTGGAGAAGAATGTTATGGTCCACAGTGTCGAAGGCAGCAGAAAGGTCCAAAAGAACAAGAAGTGAAACGGAGCCCTGGTCAGCTGCCATAAGTAGATCATTAATGACTTTGACCAGGGCTGTCCCTGTGCTGTGTGCAGAACAAAATCCAGATTGAAATGTCTCATACATGCCATGTGTCTGAAGGTGGCCATGAAGCTGAGATGCAACCACTTTTTCCAAAAGCTTTGAGAGAAATGGCAAGTTTGAAATTGGTCTGTAGTTTGCCAAATCTTCTTTGTCTAGTGATGTTTTTTTCAGATGAGGATGAATGAGAGCAGTTTTAAGGGCAGATGGAACTTGTTCAGTTTGTAGTGAGTCATTTATAATTGCAGTGATGAGTGAACTGATGGCGGAAAGGTTTGTTTTTATTAAAGATGTTGAAAGAGGATCCAGGGAACATGTAGAGGAACTCATCCGTTGTATGATTCCCTCCACTGTGTACACTGTGCGACTTTTTCACTCGTAGCATTCAGCTTCAGCTCAAACTGTACGAGTTCCTCGCAGAGCAAATCTCACGAGTCATGTGCTCACACTGTATGACCCAGTTCTCGGATGCGACCTGACTGCTCACACTGTACGTCTGGCATGAACTCGTTGCAGCTAAAAAAAAGTATATATGACGCAACACGTTGGTCTGAGTACGGGAGGATGAGGACGGCATTTGGAATAGAAGCGTACTCTGTTGCTTCATGACAAGCGCTGCTTGTTGCTACGGTTAAAAAATCAATCTGACATAAAAATAAAAGTCTGGTTTGTTCCTTAACAAAATAATAACGAAAACATATTATTTGTATTATATTTGATCCACTTTTGATCAAAATCGATAAATTACCAGCATTTCCCGCTGTTAAATGAAGAAAAAATGTTTATTTTTCATCAAAACAAAGCAACGCTGCTTTTATTTTGAAAGTGGGTTAGCGATTTGGTTTGTTTTCGCTTCCACTTCCTTCATTTACGCTACTGCTTCTGTGTTTGCGCATGCGCCGTGTGCGGTTCTGGTACTTTTTGGGTCACAGACGCTCGCAGCGCCGCTTCAACAGTGCGATACTCTCACGAGGGACGAGCAAAATATCAAACACGCCAAAAATCCGTGCGAGCTTACAATTGCTGATCGGCAACTGGTCATGTGGTGTTAATCGCCTCTCGTAACCCCCTGTATACTACACGACGCTCAGCGTAAAACTTGCCCCGAGCTCGTAGATTCTCGCACGAGGAGAAAATCGGCTCAAAAAGTGAAAAAGTCGCAGTGTACGCCCGGCTTTAGTGAAGTTGCTGAGTGTACTCAATGTTTCTCGAATGTGAGCTTGAATTGGAGGGGATTGAATAGCATGAAAGGCAGAGCGTATGGACCCTACTTTATCAGAGAAAAATGTCATGAACCTATTACACTGTTCCACTGTGTTGACAATGCATTTGGAAGATGGGGGTTTTAGTAGATGGTTAATTGTGGAAAACAACAGTTTTGAGTTTTTAGAGTTATTGTTGATTTTGTGGGAGTAATACTGAGACCTAGCTGTGGCCAGAGCTTTGGAATACTTTTTTTGATGGTTGCGATAGGCTTGCTTATGTACTGCAAGTACTGTGGAGATGTAGGTGGCGGTAATGCACTTCATGTTGTTTCCAGGCTGCCATAAAAACCCTAATAGAAGAAGGAGAATTCGGATTCAGTGCATAAACAATGTCAAAGCAAAATTTATAATACAAAGCACTTTTTTAGTAGTCCATTAGCACTTCACTAGTAGTCCCCCAATTTCCAGACTGGAATGATGAAGAACAGCCTCCATAGTTTGCTGAGTTAGCTCAACAGCTATTTTAGCAAACTCTTAACTATTCAGTGTTAAAGCCCGTGTGTAATATTTTTACCTGTTTTCTACCAAATTCTGTGCATCCAGTGCACGAACTTGTCCTTTTTCATTAATATTTCTCACCAACATCAATTCTAAATATTCCTCTCAGCTTCAAATTTTACATTTTTAATACATAAATTGTGGTCGACGCTCCATGGTCATCCTCCATCTTGAAATACGGTAGCTATTTAGGGACATACGAGCTCTGAGTTACGCGTTTGCACTATGACTGTAACCTGAAAGAAACAGCAGAGGGCAGCAGTGCGCCGTGGAAGCATGGCGTCTGACAATGCAACTAAGAAGAGACGAGACTAGCTGCTACACCGTTGCTGTACTTTGTTAGTTTGAATAACAAACAATGAAATCAAAAGACACATCAAATATGTCAGGTCTTATTGATTTCCAACACTCGGCAGCTGCATATGATGAGAACCCCACCCGCAACAGCTAGACACCAGCCTCCAAGTGTTGTTCCTGACTCACCTCAAGCTGATCATTTCTTTTCTTCATAATAAAGCTCCCAATCTGGTCCCAACGTATCAGTTCCAAAGTCCTTCTTCAAGAAAGTTCCTTCTATTAAAGTCTACTCTCTTACCGCAGCCTGCCGTGTCTCTCCCAACACGCTTCAGCGGTGGTCCGCTATCCGGTAGCTATGCTAGCATTAGTTACTTTCAGTGGCGGCTGGTGAATTTTGTTTTGGGTGGGGCGCATTTTTTTATTTTTATTTTTTTATGTTAGTTCTTGTGAATGGTTTTTATCTTGAGAGGCGCTATATAAACGATCGTTATTTTCTTCATTTGCAGGTCAGTTTTTCAGATGCGCTAACCACATATCACCACTAGGGAATGCCAAATTACCATTCTTATGCGTCACACAACTTGAAATCGACGGACTTTGTTGCTAAGTTAGCAACAAAGTTGTTCCAAAAACATGCTTCATATTCACCAATATATGCAAACCTCACACACACTAAACAGGAAGAGGCTCTTTTAAAGGATAGAATCCACGTTTTCTACCTCAACACCACCCAATGACTGCAAATGAAAAGCAAAACAAAGCTTTTTTCATGAAGTCAAAAGCTAAATTCTGTCTTACCTTGCTGGTCAAAATAATCCATCTAATAGTAAAAAATCCACTTGGTTCGTAGAATCCAATGATAAAAAGATGAAACTACTAGTTTTCTCTATAGTCAACGTTAGCAGCAGCCCCACAACAACAAAGGACGGTGAACTAGCCTGTGGAGAATTTTCCAGTTCTGTCTGGGCTGGGTGAACTGACCAATCAGCATCTTCCTCCTGATCTGAGCAGACTCCCCCGTTTGCTTGCAATCGCAACCATATGCGCCCAACAGCTCTCCTATTCCTTGTTGTTGGGGATTCAGCGCGCATGCGCCAGTTAGCCCGTTTTAAGTCAATGGTAAAGATTGCTGCGACCACGAGAGGACACGTGACAGGAAGTACGTCGACGTTTCGGCCGTGTTAAAAGTATTAACTATATTAAAATACAATTAAATGCAGATTAAACACAGCACTTACAGCCCATAAGGTGTATAGATCATTTAGTTTAAATTTTATATTTTTTTAAATACATTTTGTGATTCCTCTCTTCTTCTTCCTCTTCCTGTGAGACTGGTGGGGCGGCGCCCTAGCGCCCCCTATGGACGCGCCGCAACTGGTTACTTTATTTCCACAGCATGTCCCCGGCTCCAGCCAAACCTCATCGGCTATCCGATCGCTAAACAGCCAGTGGTTGACTTTAGCTCCATCTCGATCTTCACTGCGGTGCACACAGTGTGCCACGATCAGCTGATGGCTAACCGGCAGACTCTTGTTTACTCCGCTGCTCTGATCCACATGACACCGGACGCCACAGCTGATGCCACCCCTCCTCCGTGTGTGAATCGGTGGCAGCTATGCTAGCTTCCTTCAGGACTGGTAGGTTGAGATAACAGCTAACAGCAGTGTTTCCCCTAGAAATGTTTACAGCCGTGATGTTTGTTGACTGCGGGGGGAGGCGGATCGCGCCGTCGCGGGGGGGTGCGCGTCATCTCGTCGGGGGGAGGGGTGCGTGTGGCATTATGCATTAAGACTGAACAGTCATTAAAAATATTTTCTAACTGGTGGAGTAGTTAGATGCTTTGTGTGGGTTAGGCTACAGAGATTGGAAATAAATCAATCTCATGCTTTTTATAAAAAAATGAACCAGATGGCTGGAGTGAACGCTGGAGTTGTTGCCTTTTTGAGTGGGCCACCGTAGCTGCAATACTTACTCTGAACTGCATGGCACTAAAGAGTCGCAATTTTTACCATGATTTCTATGAATATCCCACATAGCGCCTTTAAACCACTTTTAGGTGCAAAAGAAAAATAACAACCGGACAAACTTCGAGTTTAAAATGCCTATACGTAGTTCAAAACCCCAGAAACAAGTGTTCATTACCAACCATCCAGTTAACGATCCATAAACGTGTTTAATTAGCCCAAAACACAGCGCATTACGTAGTTCGTGTAGCGTGTCTGTTGTCACTGTCAAGTTTCTCACGTCACGCAGCATGCTAACATTTCCTTCCGCTTTTCAAAAATAAAACCAAAATAAAATACAGACTTTAACATTTTTCTTGCTTTTAATTTATACCAAGGTACCTTTAGAAGTTTGAGCATTTTAAAACATCAACAAAGAATGATTTTAGCTATGTTTATATAACATATTGAGCTTATTTTAACCTTTTAACCCATTTTTTAAACTGTAACATACCTCATGAATGTACTAACACACTGTGTTAAACATAGCTAAAATCATTCTTCGTTGATGTTTTAAAATGCTCAAACTTCTATAGGTACTGTCATGGAAAAATTTTAATAACGCAATGAGAAAGCAGTCCATAATTCAATCAAAAGGTTTTAATTCCAATATTGCAATATGAGAATGAGGAGACAACCAACAGAGACCCTTCCCAAAGCAGTCTCAGCAGTGTGTCCTGCTGAGCAGAGATTCTTCACTCTATTTATCCCCCTTGACCCGCCCAAGGGTGAGCACAAACAAAGGACAGTGTTATCTGGGAGAGGAACATTCCTTTGGCATGTAAAACATGAAGAACAAGAGTAACAAGGTAAAAGATGAGACAAAGTAAAATTATTCCACCATCCTGTGGCCAAGCCATTGTGAGACAGAACATTCATAACTGTAACCCCCAACTTCTCTGATCCCAGAAATACCGTCTCACTGTAGAATTGTATTAAATAAAAGTAAATAGAAGAATGACATTTTTTCCATTACAGTACCTTGGTATAAATTAAAAGCGAGAAAAATGTTAGTCTGTATTTTATTTTGGTTTTATTTTGAAAATCGAAAGGAAAACCAAAATAAAATACAGTATTTAATATTTTCTCGCTTTTAATTTATACCAAAGTACCTTTGACATTGTTTATGCACTGAATCCGAATTCTCCTTCTATTAGGAATTTTATGGCAGCCTGGAAACAACATGAGGTGCATTACCGCCACCTACTGACCTGGAGTGGGGGCCGGTACCTCTCTTCCACCACCATTTAGTGGTGTGTGTGTGTGTGTGTGTGTGAATAAAACTGTATAGTCTCTAGAGTAAAAACTGTCTTCTGCTATTGTTTTCTGTCCTGTGTAGTTTTTGGGCATGAGATATGTAAAGTGTTGTATTTTTAATAAATAATTTATTTGTCAAGATTGTATAATAAAAGCAGTAAGTGATGGTTAAGTACCTAGTAGTTACTGATTCGTTCCTCAGTAGGTACTTGGGATGTGGCATTACTTTACTTTAGGGTACACATAAGCAGTAGGTAATGGTTAAGTACCTAGTAGTTACTGATTAGTTCCTCAGGTACATGGACAGAGGCTTCACTTTCCATCGTCTCTGGAGACGGACGGATGCCGACGAGGGACGACGAAGTGACAGACAAGTGAAATCAAGATGATACAGGGATGTTAAATCACTGACATTGCAAATTATCTGCATTCTTCATGATGTTTACAAAACAGAGTCTACAGGCACTACAATAATCTGGGATTCATTCCTTATTGCTTTCATAAATAACTACCCATTAGTCCCTGAATAAGACTGATGAGCGTTTTTACCAGTAACTACTGGTTAACTACCCATTAGTCCCTGAATAAGACTGATGAGCGTTTTTACCAGTAACTACTGGTTAACTACCCATTAGTCCCTGAATAAGACTGATGAGCGTTTTTACCAGTAACTACTGGTTAACTACCCATTAGTCCCTGCTTCATTACTCATTACCCCCAAAGTCGTTCCCTAGTAACGAAGCACACAAAATAATGAGAGTTTGCAGCAGTAACTACTGGTTAACTACCTATTAGTCCCTTCATTACGCATTAACCCCTATGTAGTTCCCTAGTAACTAAGCACTATTTTGCGTACCTTATTGTAAAGTGTTACCGAAATGAGACAGGACACACACATGTAAGGCCCAGATTTACCAGACTGCTGCGTGATGTCAGACACCTCAGTTTAAACTCACAGACAGATGGAGGTCATGTTTGATTGAATGAGACCAACCAGACACAGAAAATCATCTGAATCGAGCCAAAAGACCTGCAAATAAAAATTTTTCTCAGTAATCAATGATTGGTCTTTAAAGAGATTCAAGACTAGAAACAAAGAGCAAATGTACTGGAAGATTAAAGGAAGTCTAACCTCATATAAACCATTTCTCATGCAGATACCGTTTTGTACCTGAACAGTATGAGTGTCACCTGGACAGCCAGGCTTCAGGTCCTACTCACCTTCAGCAAGCTGCTGGTCATCGTCATCATCATAATTCCTGGGGTTTATAAGTTGTGTAAAGGTAAGGCTGGTACCCCTCGTTGGCTCTGTACAGCAGCAGCAAACGTCCTTGTTCCAATGATCGGGCTCCGTCTATATTTTGGCCTTACACAGACTGCTCAGCCACAACAATTATCATGCCTTTCTGTGTCTCATAAGGGAACATGATCAGTAAATATGACCTCTGAACCATGCAGGCCGAGATACACAGCTGCTCACAGCAAGCTTCAGTATCAACCTTTCACAATGTCCTCTCAGCAGGGGTCATTTGGCGCACATCCCTCAGCTATTGGGCTTTGCTTTATATCAGACTCCACGACAGTAATGATTATTGTTTTACATCAGAGGACTTACTAAGTTTAATGTTTCCTATCTATTAGATAAAGTAGCAGAAGCTTGTCCCGCACATACTATCTACTCCGGTTCGTCCTTTAGAGCAGTGGTTCTCAACCTTTTTTCAGTGACGTACCCCCTGTGAAATATTTTTTCAGTACCGCCTATCCAGCGCAAAGCGTTTTTGGTTGTAAAACAGAAAGACCTAAAACAGAGCACTGTACCATCAGTGACAAATTTTTTAAACTTCGGAACTGATAAAAATGTAAAAAATTCAAACATTTGAAAAAAATAACTATTTTGAACATTTTAAATGTTAATAATCCATAATCACTAAAATTTAGTGATTCAAGTGTTCATTTTTGCATGGATGCTACTTTTCAAATACATGTATATTTTCTCATGTATCCCCAGGGGGCTAGAACCACTGCTTTAGAGAGCTTATCTCTCTCTCTCTCTCTCTCTCTCTCTCTCTCTCTCTCTCTCTCTCTCTCTCTCTCTCTCTCTCTCTCTCTCTCTCTCTCTCTCTGTGTGTGTGTGCAGGAGAGACCAGTCACTTTGAGAATGCCTTTGACCTGAGCAACTTCCATCTGTCAGAAATACCACTGGCCTTCTACTATGGGATGTATGCCTTCTCTGGGTGGTAGGTATAGTCCGGACTTTATTAAGAGAAATGAAATGTTTATGGAGCGTACAGGAAACTAAATGTGAAAAACACACTGATTTGTGAAATGGTAAATTTGTCTTGTGTTGTCCTGTGATTAGCTTTTCATTTGCACAGTCTCTGAAGCTTAAGTCAGGGAACAAAGATTAGAAACCCCTGCCGATTTTGTAAGTTTGCCCACTAACAAAACATTTTTCACTCTATTTTCAAAGGTAGGTTTAGAGAACAAAAATAAGAAAAATGCATTTTGGAAAAGTTATGAATTAATTTGCAGGTTCATGAATGAAATACTTATTTTATACCTTTGCAAGATGTGCTTTTACTACTCAGTGGCAAACATCTCAGGAGGGATTTTGTCCAGCTGCTCTTCGCAGATCCTCTCCAAGTCAATAGTGATTGGTGTCCGATGTTTGGCAAGTGGAAGCTTCAGCTCCTTCCACAGGTTCTCTATGGCATTAAGGTCTGGAGACTGACTCGGCCACTTCAAGACATCAAAATGCTTTCTTGGTTGTGTGTTTGGGTCATTTTCATGATGGAATACCTTATCACAACCCTTTTCCTGGCTGATGGAAGGATGTTCTCACCCAAGATACATGGCCCCTTCTATCCTTTGATTTGATGCAGCTGTCCTGTCCCCTTGGCAGAAAAATATTCCTAAAGCATAACGCTCCCACCTCCATGTTTGATGATGATGATGTTCTTGGAGTCATTTCAGCATTCCTCCTCCTCCTCCTCCTAAAACGGGAAGTTGAGTTGATGCCAAACAGCTCGATGTTGGTCTCATGTGACCACAACACTCACCCAGTTGTCCATTTAGATGTTCAATGGAAAACTTCAACTGGGCCCTTTAGCTGGGCTCTCTTGAGCTGCGGTACTGTGCGGGCACTACAGGATTCCAGTCCTTTAAGGTCTAGTGTGTTACAGTTTTCTTGGTGACTTTGATCCCAGCTGACTTCATTGACAGATTCCTCCTGAGTGGTTCTGGGCTGGTTCCACATTGTTTTCATTATCATTGGAACTCCATGAGATGAGATCTTCTGTAGAGCTCCAGACCAATGAGACTGGCAGCTATTTTATGGTTCTTTCTTTCATGAATAAACTCACCAACTGTTGTCACCTTCTCACCCTGCTACTTGGTGATGGCCTTGTAGCCCATTAGTCTTGTATACATCCATAATCTTGTCTCTGGCATCATTTGAAAGCCCTTTGGTCTTGGTCATGGAGCTGAGTTTAGGTTCTGCATAGATCAGTGGTGTAAGTAGGGGCTGGGACCCCAAAAGCTACACAGGGATCTTTAGATGATTTTCAGAAACAGAAATAAAATGGAAAAACAATTTTATGGCTATATTGCCAGCATAAATGTTACAAAATATCCACTAAATTGTCATAATTTATCTAAGCTATAAGTGAGCATGAGTGCTTTTGCCCTAAATTATTTAGCCTTTTAAATATTTATATTGTTAAATCAGAGATATCTGGGGTCACATGTCTTGATGGTTATAATTTTGTGGGTCTTAGGCTGAAAGGTTTGGAAACCACTGGCATAGATTGGTTCCCAATGACCATCTGTTACCTGCAGAAAATACACCTGGAAGCCAGAAATCTTGCTGACTAAAAGGGGATCAAATTGATTTATAACTTTTTGTAATGTTTTTTTGAATGATGATGAGTTCATTTTCTGCATTCCAGTAGTTTAGGTGTCATTTTCTTGGGAATTATTGGTTTTGGTAGCATTGTTCTTTTATTTCTGGGAAAGAAATCAATCATTACCTTGTTAGTGATTGTCATTTTGTTTTAGAACTAGAAGTATGCTTTAATGACTGACTGGTGCCTTCCACTCAGTGCGTTTACATGCACATCTAAGTCCATCTAGGTCAATCTAAGGCCATAAACTGGGAGCCTTTATCCTAGTTTACATGTACGTTAAAAAACCAAACTCTCAAATGAAGTGCGTTCCACTCTGCTATGGTAGGTGGCGACATGCACCCTTTCGTGTTGGTATTCTATTAGCTTATTGCAACACAAAAAGGAAACAAACGCTGGCGGGAGTGAAGCAGACAAAGTTAAAACAGGATATGCACAATGGCCGAAGGACTGGACAACAATAACACTGCAGCACAGCTTATTTGGTACGTACTGTTCTGTTTGATGATGTTACACGTGTTACATTATGGCAATATCATCAGAAGACCACTTCCACAGTGGTATGTGATCTGTCCAACCAGTACCAGCTCGACTGAGCTGTTTACATGCAGATGAAGTTGAGTTGAGTGGGTGCTTCAGCTCGATTAGAACCAGTTTGACTTCAGCCAGACTAATGCGTTTACATGCATTTAAAAAAGTCTAACATCAGTCTATTTAGGGCAATAGTTTGACTTTCTTTTGCACATGTAAACACACTGATTGATTGCTCTCTGTCTGCTGGTGCTCTAGGGTTCTTTAAAGGCCTTAGAAAAAAGAGTGGAAGACTAGATTTTAATATCATGCTTCTCTGCATTGAGGCTGGTCACCTGCTACAACAAAACCTCCCTTCCACAAGTGATGGAAGTTCAGAGTGGTAGGTTGACAGGAGGATTGGGGCGGCATCTGCAGTGATGCAGGCACAAAATCAGTCTGTTGTGGTAAAGAGGGAGCAAAGCCAGAAAGCAAAGCTCTCAATCTGGTCGAACTTCGTCCCAGTCCTCACTCACGTTGGCTGTTATTTAAACATTTCCCAGTTTGAAAACACAACCCATCTCAACACCATTAAAAAGATTTTAGCGCACATTAAAATGAAAGGTATTTACAATAACTGTCAGGGAAGCATAGAGGGCATCTATTTTTAATAAAACCCAAAGAAAAATGAAACCATTGAAAGGAGAAGGCCAGATGTTCCACACGTTTTGCTATTAGTTTGTTTTTTTGGGTGTAACGTTGTTTCCTGTTTGCTCTTTCAGGTTTTATCTGAACTTTGTGGCAGAGGAGGTGAGCAGCCCAGAGAAGTAAGTTGAATGTGATTGATGTTCTGTAATGAAAGGTTTTTTTTTTAAGGAAGACATGAACAGAAACTTCCTCTGAATTTTATTAACTCCATTAAAGAAACACTAATAACCACAAAAATCAGAGCCAGTGGGTCAACCACTTGGTGGAGCAAGTTTCAGGCCTCTGATCTTATTGAGGGACTTAATTAAATCTAAAAGATCACAAAAATCTTGGAATGTTAAATAAAAAGATAAACATTGTTGTATTTACATTTTAACCCAATTTAACCTAACGCACAAGGGAAGGCTAAGGTACTGTTGTTGTTTTTTGGATTCCGGCATACGTTTGTATTAGACAGATACAAAATGGGGACATGGCTCAGAAAGCAAATAAATGATCCAACAGTGTGCACAGCTGTGTGACAATGAAAGTTTTTTCTTCCTATTCCTTGTTTTTTAAGGACATTACCATTGGCGATTTGTATCTCCATGGCCATTGTGACCTTCTGCTATGTGCTCATCAATGTTGCATACTACACTGTGATGACAGCTGAAGAGATACTGGCCTCAGAAGCTGTTGCTGTGGTGAGATCAACAAATAACACAAATACGGTGACCACAAACACTAAAACTCAATGTAAGAGGCCAGGTACAAGTGCTTTGCAAAAATACTCATATCCCTTTAACTTTTTGTTCTTTTTAAAACACAGATAGGAGATCTTATTTACCTTTTTATGCTGACGTTTCGGCCATCACTGTGGCCTTCTTCAGACCACAGTGATGGCTGAAATGTCAGCATAAAAAGGTAAATAAGATCTCCTATCTGTGTTTTTAAAAGAACAAAAAGTTAAAGGAATAATCAGACAGACACAGGATGAACGTACCGAAGATGAATACTCATATCCCTTGGACTTTTACACATTTTCACACCTTATAGTAGTTTCTGTAATAGACGAACACAAAGTAGCACATAATTATGAAGTGGAATAAAAATGATTCAGAGAAAGGTTAGGAGTTCGCCTGTGTTAGTCATTGTGTCCTTGGGCAAGACACCTCACCCTCCTTTCCTGCTGGTGGTGATCAGAGGGACCGGTGGCGCCTGTGTACAGAAGCCTTGCCTCTGTCAGCCTTGCCTCCATCAGTGCGCTCCAGGGCAGCTGTAGTAACAGAGTAGCTCATCACCATCAACGTATGAATGTGTGTGTGTGTTTGTGTGTGTGAATGGGCGAATGACTGATGTGTTGCATAGTGCTTTAAACACTTGTGGATGGTGGTCCTTGTTTTGTAAATGTGGCCATTACAGGTTTTCTGAATTGCTAAAACACTAAACCTGATTCTCTAAACTGAATTATTATTTTAATACCAAGCAGCCATTTGTACGGTGGCCCTGAAGTGCAAACCACACCAACAAATCACTAAACACAACAACAAATTGAGAAACACAAACACAAAAGTGAAATCACAAACACATTAACAAAACAGGAAAGGGTAGGTACCAGTCAGCAACAGGAGACCATCACTGATTGGACGACTGAGCTGTTTGTCTTTGGAACCGGAAGTGACTCTTCCTGTAGTGCATTTTGTTTGAAGAACGATGGGATGTTTTGTCCTAACTGTGGGAAAAAGCTCGTTGAGGAGTCACCGAACTTTTGCAGCGGCGAGAGGCTTTATGAAGCATCTGTCATCAGAGACACGTCACTCCCATCGAGTAAGTTAATTAACATAATAAAAGGTTCAAGCTACTTATGGATGTATTAGCCTAGCTTTAGCTGTTTCCAGACCATAGCAGAGCAGAGGGTTGTTCCATGAAGCGAGCTCAGAACATCGAGGCTCATTTGAAAACGCATGCAGCTGTCATAATGACAGTAGAGAAGGTTTGGGGGCTGTTCTAGTGTTCACAAGAATATTACAGCAGGGTCGCTATAATATTTATGGAAAACTAATATGCATTACTTTGTTTTGACATCCATGTGGCATGTTTTAAATGGGACCAAAATGTAATGGGAGATCTTTTTTTTTTCAAACACTATAAAATGTCTAAGAACAAAGCTAAATTGATTCTTAAATATTATTACCAGGTCTCAGTTTTGGATGGACTTGTTTGGAGACCTATGAGACTCTGGAAACTTCAATGGAAGACACGAACACCAATACTTGCTGAGATTCTGCTTCTGCTGGATTCTACAGAAAGACCTGGATGAATGCAAAGACCTCTGGAACAAACACAGGATCCAGCCAAGCAGACTTGCATCGTGTCCAGGGGGGTTCCAAACAAACTCTATCTCTTGGATTTGCTGTTGAGGAGCGCGAACTGGATGTGTTTCCTGAGGAGAGGTTACCAGTTGGATTGTGTGGTGATCCAAACATTGAAGAATATTTACAACAAAACACACTGCAGCAGCCACTAGACTGGGAATCAGCAACAGAACTGTATTTGGCTCTGAAGGACATAGCTGGGTTTTACATATAAACTAACTGAATTTAAGTTTTTTAATGTGGAATAAGGGCACTTCGCTCATCATCCACTAACGAGCTGGTGCTCTACAACTGATGGACAGCCATGCTTTTCTTTCAGTTTTTAATGTTTGTAGTGTTTCATTTCCCTCTTGCTAAGTTGAATAATATTGTTATAATATTCAGCAACTGGCATGGATTTAAATATTAAAATTTAACCACAAGGAAACATTTTAAATTTTCTTTAATAAAATCATTTATAAATGATGTCCAGCATTTCTGTCACTTTTCCAACATACACAATATTCAGAATAAAATAAATGTTCAACAAAACAATAGTTGTGTCACAAATGCTGCGCTGAAGGTGAAGGATGAGGACCCAAATGCAGGAGAATGAAGAAGCAGGTGAGGCGGTAGAAAGGTTTTAATGAAGAGTAAACTGAACACACTAACACGCAGGACTGACTGGAACAATGAACCGACAGGGAACAGAAAACAGACAGGGCTTAAATACATGAGGATGAGGGTGAATTGGTGATTAGGTGAACGAGAGGCAGGTGGGACCAATTAACCTGGACAAAGGACTGAACAGAACTGGGGAGACAGGACAGAATGTGACAGTACCCCCCCCTCAAAGGGCGGCACCCGACGCCCAAAGCAGGCCAAGGGGAACCCTGGGGGGCCTGCGCCTGGGATACAGGAGACGACAGTTCCTGGGAGGCCGGCGGCGTGGGTACAGGAGCCGGGACCCGAAAGACCTGGGAGGCCGGCGGCGCGGGCACTGGAGACGGGACCCGGAGGGCCTGGGAGGCCGGCGCCGTGGATATAGGAGCCGGGGCCCGAGTGGCGGCGGCTCGGGTTCTGGAGCCGGGGCGATGAGTGGCGGCGGCTCGGGTTCTGGAGCCGGGGCGATGAGTGGCGGCGGCTCGGGTTCTGGAGCCGGGGCGATGAGAGGCGGCGGCTCGGGACGTGGAGCCGGGACGATGAGAGGAGAGGGCTCCGGAATAGGCCGGCTGGAGAGGTGCAGGAAGGGTAGGGAGGCTGGAACTCCTGCCTTAGACGGCACAACTGGGACCTTCTCTGTAGGTCTCCCAGCAGGGGTCTCTGAGGCGGCTGGAAGCTGGAGCCTGGATGGGGGTTCCAGAGCAGGGGTCTCTTGCGCAGACGGCACAACTCTGGTACCTGGAGCCGGAGGGAGCGGGGGTTCCGCTGCTGGAGCCGGAGGGAGCGGGGGTTCCGCTGCTGGAGCCGGAGGGAGCGGGGGTTCCGCTGCTGGAGCCGGAGGGAGCGGGGGTTCCGCTGCTGGAGCCGGAGTGAGTGCCTGGACTTCCAGAGTCAACTGGTGAACCAGTGGAGACAGAGCCTCAATCTGGAACATCCGGAGGTTGGCGATGGCCCGAAGCCGGGCCACCTCAGCCTGCAGGCGAGCAAACTCGGCGTGGTCGTCTGCGGGCTCGATCCCCGGATCCGGAACCGGCTGACCTGGCAGTGGCAGCTGGAGCTGGGCCTCTGTGCCAGGCGACGCAGCTTTGGAGGACCGGCGTCGTCGTCCAGATCCTCTCTGCGCCTCCGGAGGTGAGGAGGAGGGTTCGGGAGGGAAGACACCAGGCCGGCTGCGCAGACCCACCGGAGGGTTGGCGCTGACGTCAGGAGGGGCTGCGCCGCACCCGCCGTGCTGTTCAGGAAGTGGCGGAGGCGCCGGTGGAGCTCGAACCCGCTCCCAACGCCGTGGGCCAACCCCCGGGGAACACACCGCCAGTCTGGTGCCGACGAAGCTGGTCCGGTCCTGCAGGTCCTCCAGACGCAGCCCTCCAACCGGACCAGGAACATCCGGCTGGAACGCGGAAGTGGAGGTTCGGCTGCGTGGTCGTCTGGAGCGCCGTGGAGGTGGAGAGGAGTCTGGCAGCTGGTGGTGTGGGGAGAGCCACTGGAGCAGGCACTCCCAGGGAAGGATCTCACCGCTGGGTCCTTTGGGAGGTCGGTTCATTCTGTCACAAATGCTGCGCTGAAGGTGAAGGATGAGGACCCAAATGCAGGAGAATGAAGAAGCAGGTGAGGCGGTAGAAAGGTTTTAATGAAGAGTAAACTGAACACACTAACACGCAGGACTGACTGGAACAATGAACCGACAGGGAACAGAAAACAGACAGGGCTTAAATACATGAGGATGAGGGTGAATTGGTGATTAGGTGAACGAGAGGCAGGTGGGACCAATTAACCTGGACAAAGGACTGAACAGAACTGGGGAGACAGGACAGAATGTGACAAGTTGCTTGTCACATGAATGTGTTAAGTAGTGTGCCAACAGCAGCTGAACTTGACGAAGTAACTCAGTAACTGTAATATGATGACCTTGCTGATTTAAGAACATCCAGATCCTGGAGCATTTTGAATTCCAAAGTCCATGTTGGCCTTGAAGACGCTGTATGAGTCACAGATGGGAGTATTTGCATAGGTGTTTGCAACTGGAAAAGGCGAATCACTTAAAAACTGGATGCATGGTGGTGGTGTCATTCCTGTCCACATGGTGGCAGTAGGGCCAAGCTCAAATCATGGCTGTGGCTGCAGCCACGGCCAGCCACGGGATTTGCCACACCAGCCACGGTCAGCCACGGGATTTACAACACCAGCCACGAGATTTCCTACGCCAGCCATGAGATTTCCAGCAACAGTCGCGAGATTTCCAGCAACAGCCGCGAGATTTCCAGCAACAGCTGCGAGATTTCCTGCAACAGCCACGGGATTTCTAGCAAATGCTTGCAACCGGTTGATTTTTATTTTTTCCTAGAGTTGCTACTTTAATTCCCGTGTCAGCCTCGTTTTTTAAACATCATTAAATCCGAAGTACTGATATTGAATATAAAGTCACACGTTTAGGCAACATAACCACATAAAAGAGACATCTTTCTTTTAGAAAATAATATAACTGAGCTGTTGGGGCAGCCTCAAGTTATATCTGGGTTTCCACTGCAGGTGAAACATTTTCAAAGTCGTAAAAGCTTAGCAGTTAAACGAAATCACAGTTGGCATGAGTGTATACGTAGACGCCTTGTCGACTGGCGCTGCCTTTTGGAGCTGCCGTAGTGGCCGGCCGCCATCTTAGATGGGTCTCCATTTGCTCCCAGTGCAGTCATTTCTACTGAGGAAGGCGCTTATTTAGCTAAAAAAAACACATTTTATCAAGCTTTTTCACAAAATCAGACACATGGTATGGCAAGATAATTAAACAAAAAAATTAAAATATAAAATCCCATCAGGTAGGCTTGAAAAGTCAATAGTAATCCCACGTGATCTGTTTTCAATAGTACGCCAGTTGTTTTAACCATAGGCTGCACAAGAACGGGCATAGTTGCTCATTAGTTTGAATGCTTGGTAAAGCATTCAAAGTATTGAGTTTCTCCTCCTCCATTTTTCAGATTCCGTACGTTTTTTGAACTGTATCTCCTCCTACAGTTTTTCAGCTATTTCAGCAAGTTTGGTATCAAACCGTTCAGCTCGTTCAGCTCTTTCCGGCTATATCTCTTGGTATTGATATCTTCAACCGTTTCCGATTTATTCAGCTTTTTCTGCGATTTTTCAGCCCATTGAAATGAATGGAAAATGCTTAAAATCGCTCAATTTTGCACAAAATCGTTCATCTTTTTGACCTCTTACTTGCCAGGGTTAACTTCAACCTAGAGACTTCATTCAACTTTTAACAAACTCAAAAGAAGTTCAACTATTTCAAATTTTTTCAGCTTCTTGATATCTTTTACGGTTTTTCTA
>SSNS01000045.1:120744-192475 GCA_006937985.1 Aphyosemion australe
CTCTCTCTCTCTCTCTCTCTTTCTCTCTCTCTCTCTCTCTCTCTCTCTCTCTCTCTCTCTCTCTCTCTCTCTCTCTCTCTCACTCTCTGTGTTTCTCTCTGTCTCCCTCTTTCTCTCTCCCTCTCTAACCCTCTCTCTCTCTCTCTCTCTCCCTCTCTCCCTCTCTCTCTCTCTCTCTCTCTCTCTCTCTCTCTGTTTCTCTCTCTCTCTCTCTCTCTCTCTCTCTCTCTCTCTCTCTCTCTCTCTCTCTCTCTCTCTCTCTCTCTCTCTCTCTCTCTCTATCGCTGATTGGCTGAGAGTTTTCAATTTTTTTCTGGCTAAGCAGACATACACACCCACACATATTATACATCAAATTGATCGGCTTGGTCTAAGGAACCCAATGCCCCCCCACCCCCAATCCCTGCTCTCTGATTGGCTGAGAGAGCTTAAGCATCTTTTTGGATAACAGAAATACGCACCCACACATATTATACATCAAATTGATCAGCTTGGTCTGATGAACCCACTGCCCCCCCCCCCCCCCTCCCGCCCATCCCTGCTCTCTGATTGGCTGAGAGAGTTCAAGCTTCTTCTTGGTTACAGTTTTTTTCGATTGCTAAAACGCGTTTGTCGAAACTATACGTTTCTTTCAAAACTGCAAACACAAAACCCCAAACATCACACACAAATTCCTAAACCCTGGCATCCCTTTGCAAAACAACTCTGCCATCAAATCTTGTAACATGTTGGGAAAATGGAACACGTGTTTTCATTTGGTAAACACAGCCATATTTTCACATGACACACACATACCATTCATTGAATAAACACAAGTAGCATTTGGCAGAACACTACCAAGCATGGAAAGAACACTGAAGAGCAAAACTGAAAACACAGTTAGAGAAATGGAACACACTGAATCTATTACAATGCCCACTTCTCTCATAGACAAACATTACACACACACACACATTTAGAGACAAAACACTTTAATTTTAACCCCCCTCTCATTCAAGCATATTCATGGGGCATCATGCCTCTGGTCTCTGTCTGGCCAGAGGGCCTCGTCAACATCACAGGCGATGTCCTCCTCCTCTTTCTCCTCCTCCCCTTCCCCGCCCTCCTCCTCCTCTTTCTCCTCCTCCTCTTTCTCCTCCTCTTCTTTCTCCTCCTCCTCTTTCTCCTCCTCCCCGTCCTCCTCCTCTTTCTCCTCCTCCTCCTCCCCTTCCCCGCCCTCCTCCTCCTCTTTCTCCTCCTCCTCTTTCTCCTCCTCCTCCTCCCCTTCCCCTTCCCCGTCCTCCTCCTCCTCCTACTCCCATACGTACCCCTCTCCTTCTCTGTTGTCTGTTGTCTCTGTTCTCCATTGCTCATCAAACACAACAGTGTCAAGGCTGCTTTTATGCTGCAGTCCCTGATTGCGAATTGCTCGCCAGACCCGAAAGTTTAGAGATTTGAATATTTGTGTGTTGTTGATTGAGGCTTTGAGGATTTATGTGGGAAGTGTGTGTAAACCTGATAATTGTGTGCTGTGTTTTGACAGCAAGGGAATGTGAAATTGACATCAGAGTGTAAAGGAGGAAAATCAGAGTTCTAATATGATAAGGATATCTTGAGTAGTGATAAATTGAGTCAAGCAATTGGGAACAGAAGTAGAGGTTGTGAAAATCGTGCCTCAATTTTGCTTTTTGAGTTTTAGCAATCGAAAAAAACTGTAACAGATATACGCACCGACACATATTATACATCAAATCGATCAGCTTGGTCTTAGGAACCCATTACCCCCCACCCCCACCCCCAACATCCCTGCTCTCTGATTGGCTGAGAGATTTCAAGCTTCTTCTGGGTTAACAGAAATACACCCCAAGACATGTTATACATCAAATCGATCAGCTTGGTCTCAGGAAACCAGCCGTCCCCCAGCCCTGCTCTCTGATTGGCCGAGAGAGTTCAAGCTTCTTCCAAGTTAACAGAAATACGCACCCAGACATGGTATACACCAAATCGATCAGCTTGGACTCAGGAAACCAGCCGTCCACTATGCCTGGTCTTTGAATGGCTGAGAAAGTTTTGAAACTTTAAAGTTCAATTTCTGCTCGTTCTAACAGTTTATTTTTTATCTCATTCTGCTAACTTTGACAATTGAACTCATTTTCAACTTCACATCAGTTCTAATCCATGTTCATCTATCAGTTTCAGCTGCTAAATTCACAGTTCAGCTAATTGTGAAAATTTAACTATTAAATTAATCCTACTCAAATACCAGATGTTTAAACATTTCAGCTGTCCAGTTTTTTAAACTGTGTAGTGAGATTTCAGTTTTCTTCTGTTTAGATTTTTTTTCTCTTTTCTCAACTTACTTATTTGGCTTTATTACACTTGTTAGTGATTTTTTGCAACTAAATCTTTTCAGCTCATTTTTACAATTACGGTAAAATTTTCGCAGCAGAAAACTGCTTATTTCAGTTCAGCTACCAGTTTCAAAATTCAGCATATCCTGCTAATTTCACAATTCAACTAATTGTGAAAATGTAACTACTTATACTCAAATATGAGCTGTTTAAACATTTTAGCTACTCAGTTTTTTAAACTGTTTAGAGATTTCAGTTTTCTGCTGTTTAGGATTTTTTTCTCTATTCTCTACTTACTTTTTGGGCTTTTAAAAACTTTTTAGCAATTTTTGCTCCTAAAACTTCAAACACATTCAGCACATTTTGACAATTAAGCTTAGTTTTAGCTTCAATTCAGCAGTTTCAGCTATTGTATTCAGCAATAAAGCATTCAAACGCATTTCTGCAAGAAATGCAATTTATCTAGTTCTGCATTGACTTTGGAGAGTGAGGAGACCCATCGAATGTGGCGACTACACTGTTACGCCCTCCAGCGGCCAATGGGGCGTCTACGTATTCATGTCTGTGCTACCGCCACCTTGAGGATTGAATTGTGTATCCTAATATCTTTTATAAACATTGCTTACTTCCATTGTTAACGAGTTGTTATATAGCGATATTCAAATATATTGCAAATATAAGATGTGTATCTATAAATAAATATATTAAATAATTTGTGTGTGTGAGTGTCTGTGTGTATGCAATTATTCTATACATCTAAACATCCCTTTTGCCGTGGAAAAAGCCGTGAAAACTTGAGGCTGCCCCAACAGCTCAGTTATATTATTTTCTAATAAAAGGAATGTATTTGCCTCTTTTATGTGGTTATGTTGCCTAAACGTGTGACTTTATATTCAATATCAGTACTTCGGATTTAATGATGTTTATAAAACAAGGCTGACACGGGAATTAAAGTAGCAACTCTAGGAAAAAATAAAAATCAACCGGTTGCAAGCATTTGCTGGTCTAAACCTTGTGCCTGTCCGTGGCTGGCGTACGAAATCTCGCGGCCGTTGCTGGAAATCTCATGGATGGCCGTGGCTGGTGTTGTAAATCCCGTGGCTGGTGTTGCAAATCCTGTGGCAGCAGCCACAGCCATGATTTGAGCCTGCTGTCTCTCCATGGTGGTGGTGTCATTCCTGGTGGTGTCATTGCAGCACTGTGGCAAAAATCAAATGTTCCAGACGGACTTCTGCTGTGTTCTCTGAAAGAAGAAAGTAAACACTAGTACATTACAGAAAATGTTTTTCTCTATTTTCATAAAACTATAAATAAAAAACGGCCATTCAAACCTTCAGAATCAAGGAGATAATCTGCCCAAAAGCCAAGTGTTAGGACCTCCTTATGCCGCCTGTTGCTTCCGGCTGGGCTGAGATCTGGTCTAAACTACTTTATTATCGTTTCTGCTGTGAAGTGCTCAGGGGGCTGTTCCACGAAGCGAGCTAATCCCAAAAGTCACGCTCATTCTGAAAATCTCAGCTCAATTGCCCCAAATTCGGTTCCAGGAACGAGGCTAACCTAGCCTGGCAAGCCATCCTATATATGTGAATATAAATACAAACTTTGCAAGGCAAGAATTTGGTCTAGCTCACTAGGCCAAGGCTAACCTGCAAGCTTTCAGCTCATTCACTAAGCAATATGCTTGTGGACAAGCCTGGTCCGTGGCACTCTAGCTGTGAGGTTACAGCCCCCAAACCTTCACTACTGTCATTTTGACAGCTGCATGCATTTTCAAATGAGCCTCGATTTTCTGAGCTCGCTTCATGGAACAACCCTCTGCTCTGCTATGGTCTGGAAACAGCTAAAACTAGGCTAATACATCCATAAGTAGCTTGAACCTTTTATTATGTTAATTAACTTACTCGATGGGAGTGACGTGTCTCTGATGATAGATGTGTCATAAAGCCTCTTGCCGCTGCAAACGTTCGGTGACTCCTCAACGAGCTTTTTCCCACAGTTAGGACAAAACATCCCATCGTGCTTCAAACGAAAGGCGCTACAGGCAGAGTAACTTCCGGTTCCAAAGACAAACAACTCAGTCGTCCAATCAGTGATGGTCTCCTGTTGCTGACTGGTACCTACCCTTTCCGGTTTTGTTAATGTGTTTGTGCTTTCACTTTTGTGTTTGTGATTTCACTTTTGTGTTTGTGATTCTCAGTTTTGTTTTTGTGATTCTCAATTTTGTTGTGTTTCTCAATTTGTTTGTGTTTCTCGTTGTTATGTTTAGTGATTTGTTGGTGTGGTTTGCACTTCAGGGCCACCGTACATTTGACTTATCTCTGGTACTGCTGAGGGGGTCAGAAAATCCTGGGAGTTCTAATGTTAAAATAGAACTCTGTTGAGCTGCTTCATGGCCGTATGGTTTCTTTTTAGGATAAGGTTGTCAGGCCCACGTTGTTGATGTTCCTAAATATGCCCTGATCTGTGAACACTGCTGTGCTGATTTTACGCAGCCTTATGGCATTGATTGCCACAACCTTGTTCACAATGGCTCCCTCCTGCTCAGCACTAACATTTTTCCCTCTTTCACTAGACAATGGCATCCTTTAGATTCTATAAGGAATACATGGGTTGCACCCCAGGCTGTCTAGAGAGCCAGGGGTAACAATTAAGGAGGCATGTCCAGATGTTAAAAGCATGATAAGATGTTTTATTTACAACACAGGTTAATTAAATCACCTAACTCAAAATAAACCAGCAGGTAAACAGATTTAACAAAGGTCTCATATCAAACACAGCAAACCAGACCTTTAGCTGAGGTGATTGTCTTAGCCTGTCTCCAGCAGACTCACACAAAAGACATCACATAACTGTCACACGAATGAATAGTTATCCGAATGAATACTCAAATGTTTGCTTAAACCTTAACAAGAGACCATCACTCAAAATACAGAAAATAAACACCGCTGGGGAGACAACAGAACAGAGCTTCTCTCTGTCCTGCTGCTCCCAGAATCAGAGGAGTGGCTGAGCTTTAAAGCAGAGTCAGGGCTGATTGGAAGTTGGGACAGCTGGTTCACTCAAAGTGGAAGCAATTAGTGGGAGTGGAGCCAGCTGCTGCAGGTGCTCTCCTTTCATTCACTCAGGAAGGAAGAAAACCAAAGGAGAAGGTTAAAATACAAAACACAAAACAGCCAGGGGCTGTAACAATATGAAAATGGAATGGGGGAACAATTACATAAAGTATGTGTCATCATCACGCTGGTATCAGACCCTGCTGTATCAGAGTACATGCATGTGGTATCGGTTTGAAAACCATCGGTAGAATCTGCATCTGTACAGTCAAAAGTCTGGCAGTCTCTGAACCAGACATTGCTCGTATTGCTTACCTGCTCAGGTAATCGATCAATAGAGCAAAGAAATAATGCTGTAGTAATGCCCAGTCACTTGACAGTTTTAACAGCTAAAAACACATCTGTTTTCTCTGGCTTTTGGACATGGAGGCCAGGGGTTAGTTGGGCAGCCTTGGTTGTTCACAGTCTTCTCTTCATGTGATGGTGGTCACATGGCTTGATCTGGATTGTTTTTATGTCTTATTTTTAGTTAGATTTGCATGATTTACTAAGAATTTTATTGAGTAACGTCACCAAAAGTGTAAACATTTTAAAAGCCCCATAAACATGGACAGATGCAGGAGGAGCTGACTGTGATTCTTCAGCCATAGAAAGTTGTGTTGTCTGCTTCAAGTGTTTGCTTTGGTGTTACCTCTGTGATCATGTTCTGTGCTGAGCACCACAGCTGCCTTCTTGCACTTAATGCGTCGTCTTTAGTCTAGCGTTTGTGAAGGTTTCACTTCTCAGCTAATGCAGTTGCTTCATTCTGGTACTGTTAATGCTAATCTCATCACACACATTCCTCAATAACAGGCAGCATTTCTTAATAGACTGCAGGCTATTATCAGTGCATCTGTAGGCCTTTAGCTGAGGAAGACTCAATCATGGAAACATTCCCGATCTTTTGTAATGCAGTTAGTTTTACTACCTTGTGCACGATGAGTGTTTTAGAGCGCCTTAAGAAAGGTGTTAAGAGCGTTGGTGTTCTTTGAAGGTTGTGATGTCATTAAAGAATTATACTCTGTTCTTCCGTTATCACAGACAGTGGGTAGAAGATTACATGGAAAACTTAATTTAAGAGTTTGTCTCACTCCTTCAACTTTTAACACTGACCATTAAGCATAATTAGTTGTTTTAAACTGTCTGAATTATAGGTGTGTTCATATTTTAGGAGTGTGAAAAGCAATGAAGAGAAAGAGTTGAGGAAATCTGTCTTAAATGTCTAAGTTCTATTCATGCCAAAAATATTGTAAAAAGTTCAAGGTTTATTTACAACCAAACACTAGAGAGAAGGTCTGTGATACAAGAAGAGATAACGTCAAATGTCCTGCGACTTCCTGTTTGGTGGGGAAAGAAAGCGAGGTTGATGCATGTGAAAACATTTGACCATAAACAGGGTGCATGCAGGGTTGTAAAAGGTACTAAAATGCTGTAAGAGGTAGTACATTTAATGAGCTCAAATTGAAAAGATGTAAATAACAAAAACAAATGTGACTCGGTGGTTATTTTTTGGTCTTCTGAAGGGGTGAGATAGTTATAATATATTGATGGTTTGAGTGGTTTGTGCAACAAAAAATATTTATTTAAAGGTTCTGGAGTGGTTGGTTTGAACCTAATGAGAGGATGCAACCGGAAGGTCACAGGTTCGCGTCCCGTTCAGTCTGTCACTGTTGTGTCCTTGGGCAAGACACTTAACCCGCTTTGCCTGCTGGTGGTGGTCGGGGGGACTGGTGGTGCCAGTGTACGGCAGACCTTGCCTCTGTCAGTGAGCCCTAGGGCAGCTGTAGCTACGATGTAGCTCATCTCCAGCAGCGTGTGAATGTGTGTGTGAATGGGTGGATGACTGATTGTCTAGTGAAGCGCCTTGGGGGGTTGTAGAACCCTAAGAAGGTGCTATACAAATACAGGCCATTTACCATTTAAATCAAATATATATATATATATATATATATATATATATATATATATATATATATATATATATATATAAAGCAAAAGCGCATTTATCATCGGAGGGGCCACTCATTCGAGGAAAAATAAAGTCTCTCACGGTGAAAATCTCCCTGTGGTTCAACAACAGACACATTGGTCCCATATTGTACTCTAAACCAATCAGAGGTAGTGAAAGGCGGGACCTTTTCTGAACAACAGCCGATGGGTGTGTTTATGTTTGTATGCTAGTATAAACCAGTCAGGTAAACAGAGTGGATGTAGCACAGATAAAGAAAATGGAAATAATGATTGGCAGCTTTTTTGGCAATAAGGTCTGAAAAGTCCAGAAGCTACTAGCAGAGCTCTGAGAGAACTATCAACCTTCCAGGTTACAGCGAGTCCTCATCAGGAGACGCATCAGATAATGAGCCACGTACCAGTGACTCTGGTCTAGAGTCTGACATTAAAAGCAGGAAATCATCATCATCACCTTTATTTCTATAGCACTTTCCATTGTCCAGGAGACAAACCAAAGTGCTGTGCATGCATAAAAGAAGAAATTAAAGGCAAGGGACAACAAAGATATACATAAATATATATATACACATAAAAGCAAATTAAAGCAAGAAATAAAAACATGAGACATAGATGAAACAAGATAAAAGATAGCTCAATTATCTAAAAATATAGCTAAAACGCACACAGAGGGAATGCCACAGTATAAAAGTGAGTCTTCATCCGACTCTTAAAAACCAGCAGGGAAGGTGCTTGTCTGACCTCAAGTGGAAGGTCTTTCCACAGCTTAGGGGCAAAGACAGAGAAAGCCCAGCCTTCTCTAGTCGAGCATTTCACCTGTGGAACGACTAGTAAGTCTTGCTGTGATGACCTAAGTGGAGAGTTGTGTCATGTGAGTAACTCAGACAGATAGCTTGGAGCACAGCCCTGCAGAGACTTAAAAACATAGACAAGCATCTTAAACCTGACTCTAAAAGAAACTGGAAGCCAATGTAGACGAGCTAAGAAAGGCATGATATGTTCCCGCATTCTGGTCCCTGTCAGGAATCTAGCTGCAGCATTTTGTGCAAGCTGGAGCCGAGCTAGTGCAGCCTTACTAACTCCTGCGTAAAGGGAGTTTCAGTAGTCTAGGAGTGAAGTAACAAAAGCATGGAATACTGTCTCCAATGGCACTTACACACTAGTATCAGCTCTGCTCTGCCAGCCTCAGCCCGGCCGCGTTGGCTCCACACTGCCTTAGGAATGGGACCTAGTTGAGCGCATGGGCGGCCTCCAAAATCGGCTCCAAAAGTTGGCGCGGTGTGTATGTGTGTGTGTGTCTGTGCGCTTCTCACAGCAGACAGAAACAGAGAAAAACAGCTTCAGTCAGAGGCTCGTTAACTCCTCAGCATCCAGAAGGACAATGAAACGGGGCATGCGGGAATATGAATACCTTTATTTGTCCCTCAGTGGGGAAATTGCAGTATTGCAACAGCACAAGTACAGTAAAGTAAGGTGAAGTAAAGTAAATATGAGTAGTACACAAACAATATCACACAAAAGTATTTAAGTAAATAACTTGAATTAAAAAGTATTGAATTGTGAGTTTGATAATTATTGCACATAATCAATAATTATCAAACTCACAATTCAATACTTTTTAATTCAAGCGGGAAGCCCCCGCTGGCTGCTTCTATCCGCTAATCAGAGGCTCCCCCTAATGGTAGGCATGAATTTGAGCTGACCAGTGAGTCGGCAGTGGGTGTGTTGGACTGGTTTCGGCCCGAGGCAGACTGCCCTGGGAAGAGGGCTGAAAACACGTCCAGTTCGACGCCAGAAATTCCCAAGCCACCCGGATGTGAACACAAGATACCCTGACTAGGCCTTCTGGAGCTGATGCTAGTGTTTAAGCGCCACAAGTGTGCATGCAGCAATAGCGGCTTGATCCGGGATAGACAGCAAAGGTCCTTCTTAAAGGGGGCCAAAGAAGAGAGGTCATTTTCCTGCTTTGATGCCAGATTAACACTTGGTCTAAAAACAATGACCTCTGTTTTTTCCTCGTTGAAGCTTTAAAAGCTAGAAGCCATCCAGGCTCTAACCTCATCCAGGCAATCCAGGAGTGGCTTGATTGAGCCTGCAGCACCCCGCCTCAAGGGAAAAAAGATCTGGCAATCGTCAGCATACAGATGAAAATTTACCTTGTGCTTCCGAAAAAAGGGAACTAAAGCCTGCCGCACACAAGAGCCAATAGCTGAGCTACCGGTCATTCAAGGCCGTTTGCTCAGCAGATTACTCGCTGTGTGCGCCTAATTTTCACTGAGTTTTCTGTCTCACGAGAGGCTGAGGTGAAAATCAAACCGGTTTGATACTTTCCGCCTCACAGGGGGCAAAAACTCGCCGTGTGCGCACTACGTGAACCGTCGGCTGAGCTGAAATCTTCCAAGTGACCAATCACAGCGCGTTCTCCCCTCACGTGATTCCAAGGTGGCAGCCTCCTGTGGTACCCCCCAAGAGAGGAAATGTTTGGATTTTGAGTTGAAATGCTGAAAAAGAACAACGCACATATAAAAAACTTTTCATTCTACAATAAATGCCCCCGTCCCCGCAGGCAACATCAAACTTCAGCAGATGATTCCTCCTCTCAGGATCTTGGTCATATTATTTACCAGGAACTCTGGTGGTAAAGTGGCTAGCCAACATGCTAGCACTGGAGTGAGCTTCCAGCATGTTTCCTGCATGTTTTAGATCATGAACACAGCTGATTTGTTTGATTTAGTGATGAACCGCTCCTGTAGACACTAATGAAGGCTGAGGAGACATTTCAGCTGTTAGATTAAGGTGTTAAAAAGACCAACGCACAGCGAGGAGGAGAGTTTCAGATTGGGTTTTACAACAGTGAGTTAATAACTGATTCTAGGGGGTGATTAAAGCAAGCCAAAACTGCAAAGTGTTCTTTTAAGTAGAATTAATTGTTCTTTGTTAGTGTTGGAACTGAAACATTTTCTTGGTGTTACCATAGAGAGATATGTATGTATGATGGAATGTATGTGAAGTATGATTAAGTTTTTTTATAATATATTTTCTCTGATCTTTACTCAGTCACTCAGCTCTCTTGCAGTCTTTTAATTTTATTGTAAACAAGATGACCCATTTCAGGGGGCTTTTCCTCCTAAAATATATGTAAATAAATTATTAAATAAACAAACAAATAAATGTATAATTTCAGCTGTAACATTGATTACTCACCATCTGTGACACTGCTGGAGAGGGAGATAAACGATTGTTATGGAATTGTCGTCATTTTCCAACGGTTTCAATTTTCCTCTGGTTCAGGATTGTTAATTAGCCAATTAGCCTTTCGCCGGCCCCGCCCCCAGAACGGCTATTGTCCAATCACACATCATAGCAACCGTTACTATCCGACAACTCCAAACAAAATGATGAAGCTAAGCCTAATTTATACTACTAAGCATTAGCCTCGATAGTAGTCGTGTCTCCTTCGTTTCCCTTCAGAACCTCCTCATCGAGCTCAACCAGCAACAGCCAAGCATGAGTGCTCCCCCCGCCCGCGGCTGGGCGGAGGTCCGCCTCCCAGACTATCCAAGACCCTTTATAAGACACACCGCGCTGGCAAATCAGCGTAATATTACCTCAACCGTGTGTCTTATAAACGCACATTAAGCCTTGGCGCAACAGAGGGTGGTGTCATGATCACGTGATGAATTAATGCGGAGCTCCAGCTGGGAACTATATTGATAATGAAAGTAAACACGGGCATAAAAAGTTACATTTTATAAACAGACTCAGCTGAGATGATAGCGATGCAGAGCGCTGGGAGCTTTTCTCCGTTAGAGCTGCCTGCAGCTCAGATCATCTGACAGCTGACATCTGACAGCTCACAGGGACACCGCATCGCCGCCACCGCTCCTCGGATCCACGTGTCCCCGGACGCCGGACCTTCTCCCAAACTCCAAACTCCTTGTTTCCTGCTACGCTTCGCTCAGCGGAGCCGACACTAATGTATCCCTCCACTGCATACTGTAACCCTTTTGCCTCCATCTGGATGATATTGAGGAGAAATTGCTCCAAAAAATGTCGCTGACACGCATCTGTCTACTTCTTTCCATCACGGAAATATGCAGAGCTGCAGTATTTCATCCACTTATTGTCGGACTTGGTAACAGTAACTAAGGGGGGCGGGGCTCTTTTAGACCTTTAATTTAGGTTTTTATTATCTGCAGCTATAATCATCAAACTTATGAGAAATTCAGGCATCAGAAATAGGGTGAGGAGGAGGCTGAACCACTTTGAACTGTGTGTAGTAATTGTTCTACTCAGTCACTGCTGTCTGTTTTATCTTGCTTGATTTTCTTTAGACTTTTGCAGAGAAGACTATGGGGAGCTTTTCACTTGCAGTCCCAGTCTTTGTGGCTTTGTCCTGCTTTGGCTCCATGAACGGTGCCACCTTTGTTATATCAAGGTACGCATTCATTTACTTAAGTGGCCATTTTGCATTTGTAGTTTGTACACAATCAATCACAAAACCCTGAATACGTCTGCTGAAAGCCTGCAGTTCATACGTGTGTGTGCGCTGTGATTCACCAGACTGTTCTATGTAGCTTCACGTGAAAAGCAGCTTCCTGAGATCCTCTCTATGATCCACATCCGCAGACACACTCCACTTCCTGCTGTCTTGATTCTAGTAGGTTTACTGCTACAGAACAATAATCAGTAGCCGCAACAAGAAAAGTAAAATAACTGCTGCCAGAACTAACACCAACAAAATGTAATTTCAACTGTGTGTGTATGCCTGTGTGTGCGCAGTACCCCCTGACCATGGTGCAGCTGTTTGTGGGGGACATCTACAGCCTGCTTAATATGCTTGGTTTCCTGCGGATGCTGTACCTTGCTTCTGTTGTCCTGGGATTAATCTATCTGCGATACACCAAGCCTGAACTTCCCCGGCCCTTCAAGGTATGTTTACTCATCTGTAATGACTCTAAAATGTACCTGGATTCATAATAACTATATTACATGTCACTCAACATTTAAGCATTCATCTTGATCTTAAAATCATACAATTCTAAATAAGTTGTTTAACTTGATACTTAAAGGTGAAGCGGACGATGTTTCTGAATTTCAGGAAAGAACCGCTCTCTCCACATTGCGCAACACTCTCCCAGCGCCTGTTTACAAGTAGCTGCCGGCTGTAATGTGTAATTATGAGGCTGTAAAAATAGCATGCAGAATGTTAGCTTACCTCTCGAGCAGAAAACCGGCAACAGTGGGGAGCGGACCGGACGGACCGCGTTTGCCTCTTCCTGGTTTCCGTGAGAGTGCGGGGGTGCACAGAGTGCGCATGCGCTGGAAGTGAAAACTAACCCAGGATTGGCTTCATCAGAAATTGACAGTTATGTGGACCAATGGTTTAGGTGATCCACCCGGAAGAAAAAGATCATATGCTATACCTTTAAGAAGTGCTTGAATTGGTCAACACTTTCACCTATGACCGTCTACACTTTGCATCCTTCATTAAACATAACCTACTTCTTAGATTTATTCAGAAGGTTGTTTTGACTCAATTTATTATCTATCCATCCATCCACCCATTATTGTCCGCTTATCCGGAGTCGGGTCACAGGGGCAGCTGCCTAAGAAGAGAGACCCAGACTTCCCTCTCCCCATCCACTTGGGCCAGCTCCTCTGGGGGAATCCTAAGGCATGCCCTACAGAGACCAGGCTGTTATCTGCGGACAGGTCGAGCTCTGGCTTTTGAATCTCCGAAAACACCCCAGTGAATTAAAAAGTAGGCTCATTTCTAACCTCGTGACTTCATTAATGGAATTTTAATGTTTAATTTCTCACCTAAAAACATCTTAAAACGTATTTTAGAGCCAAGAATTAGTATAAAATGAACAACTTCTTAATTTCTGAATAGAGCTTCACTGTAGCGCATACTAGTGGACAGAAACGGCATTACAAAAACACATACTTAGAAAATTTACGAGGGAAAAAACACATTTTTTCTCTTGCCTTCCAGGGCTGAGTGAGCAAAGAAAAAAAAAAACACTTAGAAAATTTACGAGTGAAAAAACACATTTTTCCTCTTGCCTTCCAGGGCTGAGTGAGCAAAGACAAAAAAAACACTTAGAAAATTGGTAGTAGAAAAAAAAAACTTTTCTTTGCCTGTCCGGGCTGGGAAAAAAAAAGTTAGAAAAATGCCACAAGAAAAAAATATTTTTTCCGTTTGCCTCTCTGGGCTTAGCATATATATATATATATATATATATATATATATATATATATATATATATATATATATAAAATAAACTTAGAAAATTGCCACAAGAAAATTTTTTTTTTTCAATTTTCCTCTCTGGGCTTAGCAAAAAAAAAAAGGAAAAGAAAACTTAGAAAAATGCCACAAGAAAAAATAATATTTTTTCCGTTGCCTTTCAGGGCTTCCGTAGATAGGGGTGACCACATTCTCAATGACTCCAATGTTAAAAATGCAAATTTCACAACAGAAATCAACATGTTTACAGTCTGATTCAAAAACCCATTTTAGGTTTAATAGGTCTATAGTTTACAGTCATGACAACTCTGACGGGGGTGACTTTTTTGTAACTCTTCAGTTTAGGTGTAATTAAATGCTTGAAATTATGAATAACTAGATTTGATGGACAGGTAGCATGAGTGTCAGAGCTAGCGCTAGCAGCTAGCTCCAGGGAAGGTCTCAGCCTCAGCCTCACGTTAATAAATGTTCAGCCATTTTGACTCTCTAAACTGGTGCTCGGCTTTTCCCGTGTAAGGATCTTTTAGACGCAGGCTCCCGTTTCGCAGGGCATCCAAGCCGCGCTGACGCCCAGCTCACATGCAAGGCTGTAGTTGTCCTGGCTGCCTGTAGAGCTCTCTGAGGGAGTCCACATAAACACCACAGGTCTTTGAGTTGATGCGTGCTTCACTTTTGAGTTGCTTAATTGCGTTGGCTGAAAGAGCCCAAAAGCCTCCATTAGCTTTGAGTTAGCTACCTGTCTTTGTTTAGCTTTGGTTAGCTCGTTGTAGCTGCATTGGTTCAGTTTACGGGTGTCAATCATTTGCTCCCACCCTCACAGCCCCACTCTCAGCTCCACCTCTTTTCCCATTTTTGGATTGTCTGGGCATGACGAGATGTGTGACATGGCCAAAATGGAAGTGGTGGGAACCGCCCATTTGGCATCAAGAGAGAAATTGGTGGGATATGTCCAGGTATATCTATGTCTACGCTTTATCCATATGAAGTTTATTACAGCAGGAGGGACAAGCATACATCTTGTAACCCTTAGCAGAACTTCCCCTGAATTCTACACTACACCTCTATATATATTAGCAATGCTATGCTGCCACCTAGTGTTCCATTCAGTACACAACATTTACAATGTTCCATGTCCATTTACACTTCATCAGTAACACATATTAGTATTTACACAACCCAACAAATCCCACAATGGTTACCTTTATAATGAAACAAAAGTAATCAAATAGACCTTGTGGTTACAGAAATATACTCATTAAAGTGTCTCACTAACATTATTTTTAAGTAAAAAAATTGCTTGGGAGCAAATTGTCTTGAACGATTAAAATGCGATTAATCAAGATTAAAAAATTCTGGGTAACATGAAAGTAATGCGTTTTGTCCCATGGGTGAGACGTTGGAATGCTAAAGGGTTACTTTATTACAAAGCCTCTGATTATATATATATGTATATATATATTTATGTGTGTGTGTGTGTGTGTGTGTGTGTGTGCTTATGTTTCTACATGATCTGTAATTCAGTGTGATGACTCAGATAAAAGGTACACACAGTATGTGACATCCATTTTGTCCAACCCGTAGGTGCCGCTCTTCATCCCAGTGGTGTTCGTCGCCACATGTCTCTTCATGGTGTTTCTGTCTTTTTACTCTAATCCCATTGGCTCTGGAATTGGATTAGGAATTGCCCTCACTGGTATCCCCGCCTATTACATCTTTATTCACTTCAATAACAGACCAAAGTGGATCCAGAACACTTTAGGTATGCTATCTTTTAAATAATATAAAAATGCTGACTTATTTTTTTTTGGTTTAAAGAGACACAGATAATCATTTCTACTCATTTCATTGAACAAGGTTCCTAAATGTTTTAACGTTTACTTTGTTACCTGAAAATTTAACCCCAAAAGTTAAATTTTTTCCATGTTCATGTTGCCGTGTGTGTGTTTCATAATTCTGTTATCACAACATTTTATGTTTCACGTTGATTATTTATTTCTTAGATCAGAGAATATTTTTGTAGACTATGAGTCCATTTGCTGGTTACCACTAAAGGTGAGAACATCCTCCTAGAAATGTGCTCAGGTGATTCTGGATTATTGCCCGCCTCCCACACACCCACTTTCTGCCATAAATAGTCAATGAAAAAAGTACCTTATGAGTACGCTACTTATAAATAAGCTGGCTGATGGGTGGCATTTCACACTTAACCATAGAAACAGAGACTGAAGTTGAGGTGCTTGTGTGTGATGTAGAACATGGGCTGTGGAGTAGGGATGTGAATCCCCACCACCGAGGCCGATTCGATTCGCATCTCGATACGCTACCAGCAATACAATACATTAACAATATGGTGAAACCCTCTGCCGATATGGTTCGATGCGATCCATCCCTGCTGACGATTTATTAATGATTTTACAATGATTTTACTTTATATGATGCAATTTGGTTCCACATAATTCATGATGCGATCTGAAACGATTTGACAAATTACAAAGAATTTACAAGCCCACATCTGGTTTTTAAACATCATCACAATTGTTTTTCCTTCTCTTTTTCTCTGTGAAGGATGTATCCTCTATTGTTTTTGATTAATCAATAGGATCAACATTAAAAGATGCACTTCATTAGTGATATTTTAATATTATACATATTCTTATTGCTACAATAATCTGTTGAAAGAATTTTAAAAAAGAACCATCAATGTGATTTTCTGCAAAATGCAAAGCATTGCATAGTCAACAGTCTTACGTTTGTGGTTTTAAAGAAGTTTATTTTCTTTTGGCAAGTTGAGAGAGGAAGCTTGTTGGTCAATATGTCCGACGATGGTTGGTTTTTATAACTTTGCCTGCGCACCACCTGGCTTCTGTGATAACAAAGGCTAAAAGATATGGATGGTGTGTTCAAAATGCCACAAGAAAATGAGGACATTGCAGATAAACTCTGAAATAATCAATCTCTCCATCCCTACCGTGGAGCCACCTCGCTCCATGGCAGACATAAAACATAAAAAAAAAAACATCAAAAGGGGTGGAAAGATGGAGGCAAAGAGGAAGATGGCAATAATCAATGATGCCATTCTAAACGGCTGCCTTATGGTGCTCAGGGATTGCAGAGATAAAAGAAATACTCAATAAAAGTAAATGAACAGTACCAATTTTAGTTGTGAAGATATTCAAAATCCTTAATGTTATCTTTGCCATCATCATCCAGATTGACTTGCAGGTCATCTGAGACAAAAAGTCTCAAACATGTCCAGCTTAACTGGCTGCCCCTTGCCGTGCTTCTCGTCGTGTTCCAGAGAAAAAAAATCTGACAGATTAGCAGAAGCCAAAACTCCCTCTAGGATGCAGGTCAGACACACCCAATTGTCACATTAATATGAACAAAACAATAGTTGAGTGAACACTCAAAGTATGCAGAAAATGTCTGATCAAATCCCTCTGACATACACAAACCCTGGCCTTCAAAGCTTTCTGGGAGCCACATTCAGAGACATGGATATGTTAACAATATCACCTCTGTTTGGTCACCAGGTATGAACTGCAAGCTTCAGAAGGCTAAAAACAACAATTAGACAGATGAAAGCAGCTTAAAGTGCAGCCAGGGTGAAGCAGCTCCAAGCACCTACTCCAGAAACTCAGTCATAATATTTTATGTCCTAATCCTTGATCCTTGATCTAAAATCTTGGCCTCAAATTCGGAACCTTCACCTCTGACACCTAACCATAAATCTGAATCCCAACCCTGCTTTGGATGACACGCGTTGACCCAAAAATGGCCTTTGGCTTCCTATCCAACCTGTCCAGTCGATGGACCAGGCAGAGGGAAGTAATCTAACCTAACATAACCCTAATTAAAGGCATGTATTTGGTAAGTCTCAGACCTTGAAGTGATGACAGAAATATTGATATTGGAAAATGATGCCCACCCCATAACCGCAGGGGTGCAGGTTCATGCCCCGCCCGGTCTGTTGCAGTCTTTGTGTCCTTGGGCAAGACACTTGACCTGCCTTGCCTTCTGGAGTCGGTGGCCTAGTGTGCATGTCAGCCTCACCTTTGTTTTAACGCTCCCTTATTGATGGGTTAACTTTTTCTTCTAGCTGTTCCTATGAACTCAATGAATTCAAATGTGATTGAATAGAAATGATAAAATGTGTAACTGTAACAAAACGTGCATGAGGTCTATTTGTTGAAGCCTCAGGAAATGGTGTTTACACTCTGGTTTAACAGGCTTTTAAGTAATAATGGGGTTTTATGCTTTTATTCATGTTCGTATACATGTCTGCTGCCTGACTAGTATTTATGTGGCTTATATGGTTAAGTGTGTTTTATAGTTTATGTTGTTTCTTTTAATCACTGTGATTCTGTTTCTGTGAAAAGTGCTATAAATAAAGATTAATTACTCACTGGGTAACTTTGCATTCGTTTTCCTAAAACTTGATTTTCTTTGCATCAACAGGCTCCTTCAACAGAACTCTGCAGATCATCCTGGAAGTGGTTCCTGCTGACCAATAACACCTAAACATAGGATTCATAAATGCAAGCAGGAGAGTCCAAGTGTTCACTGAGGGGGAGAGTTCACCTCATCAGAAGTAGAAATGTAATGATCGACTAAAAATACCTGTTGTAGGTCTAATCTAATCTATAGTTCACCTAAAGGGGCCAAAGAGTCTTAAAAACAATTCCCATTTCAAAAAATATAATAACGTTTCATGCTCTTTTATCACTTTTACAGTATGTCACCCATTCCATTTCCCTAACCATGTCCTTTTTTACTATGAATTACTAAAAATATCTTCGTAAATAAGAATAATAATGTGGTGATGTGAAAAAAAATCTTATTACTACTGAGTTAAAAAAATTAGTCACATAAATATTTCTATTAATGCCTTTTTTACTGGACCAAGTCTTTATATTACCAACATGAGACATAAAATCAGTCATATCTGTTATTCATGTGTTCTGTTTATCAAACAATGAAATGATGAACAGTTTTAACAATAAAATACTCTCCAGTTCCATAATGGAGAATTTATTATCATTACACACACGCGCGCACGCACACACACGCACACACACACGCGCGCGTGCACACACACGCACGGTGTTAACTGGCTTAAACAAGTTTTAGCTCAGTCTACAGGAACTGTCCTCCAGGTTTTAGCATGCAGATGGTCCAGCGTCACCATCAGGACCTTTGCCATTTGACTCAATCATTATCATGACTTCCTCTCACCACGCTGACCTTCTGGTCACTCTTTCCACTCACATTTCACGTTTGCCAGTCAGATTGCATCTCTACTATCTTCCTCATCTAGAATTGGGAATGAAGTGGCTTGGCCCCTTGTGGGCTGCTGTGGTTAAATTTCTACTGTGTGTGTGTGTGTGTGTGTGTGTGTGTGTCCTTTCTGTTCACCCCCTGGGAGGGATTTGTAGGTAATCTGTGTAACTTGCCCAGTGGCACAGTGAATTCCCCATCAGCTCTGTGTGCTGTAAATGGAAGTCTTTATTTTATTGCTGATGAGAAGATGGCAGGATGGAGGCAAAGGGCATGCTTGCTTTAGCTTTAGCTCTGATTGGTTAAAAAGTGAGCTAAGATAAGAACATCTATCGCCACTGCTGGAATAAACAAAGTTAATAAAAACAGCTGATGGGTTATCAAAAGTCACTTGTCTGTTTTGACAAGTTCACATTTGTTCAAATGTATTTCAGCCATCTTTAAATGAAGGGGTGCTTTGTTAAAACACCTAAACATCTACAGGTACACCCCTGTTCACCACTCCTCCTCTTTTGTTGGCTAATGATGAAATCCATCAGGATCGGCATTAGACATACAGTATTCCACAAACTGGAGGTGATTGGGAAAAACAGTCAGGACCTAAACCAATAAGAGGCAGTGGGTGTTAGCGTGAACGCTGTACACTCAGTTCAGGTTTCTACCACAAGGAAGGAGGTTTCGTTATGGGGCAAGATCAAACCAGAACTTCAGGTCTTCATTCCTTGGTTGTTGGGTTTTTAAATGATTCTAGATGAACTATGCTGCCTGGAGTCCTGATAGAAACGATTAGATTGTTTTCTTTGCCTCCTTAGAAGTGTTTATTGTTGTGTGTGTGTGTGTGTGTGTGTGTGTGTGTGTGTACAACTGCTGTAATTGAATTTTACCTGAGAAGCCAATAAAGTATATACAGTTGAATTAAGATGTGAACTTGTATTTAATCTAAATAATGTCTCTATATGAAGAAAAATAAATAATCATGTGTTATTATGATAAACTGTACTTATAAATAGATAAAACAATAAAAACTTATTTGTTTCAGATACATTACCTATAAACCTCTACTGGTATTCAGTTACAGCTGAGTAAGTTCAGGTGTATCACACAGGTAAACTACGCTGCAAAAACCAGTGAGGTGTAGAAAACACAGCTCAGTGCTGTGAACATTAATGTGCCTGCAGGAATGTGGAATTTAATTGGACCGCTGGATTTCATGCATTAGCTGTACTATAACTTTTAAACGCACAGTTGCATTGTGGGATATTAACTGCCAAGCAGCAAACGTTAACAGGCTACAAACCAGGAGTAATAAAGACTTTCCCTGTAGGAACCTTTTTAATAAAACTGTTTAGTGTCTGTTAGCTGACAAACATGTTTTATATGTTTATGTTGCACTGCATCTTATTTGCTAATGCTAACTTTATTTTTTTCTAACATATTTGACACAAGTTTTAGTTCTGTTGTGATGTTTGTTTTTCACTCAGATTATGTCGATGTCTACATTATTAGCCATTATAATCTCTCTTTGCTTGGTGAAACTACAATTGTATTTGTCCATCCATGCATTATCGTCTGCTTATCTCGGGTTGGGTCACAGGGGCAGCAGCCTAAGCTGAGAGGCTCAGACTTCCCTCTCCCCTGCCACTTGGGCCAGCTTCTCTGGGAGAATCCCAGGGCATCCCCAGGTCACTTGAAAAACATCATGTCCTGGGTCTTTCTTTGGGTTTTCTTCTGGTAGGACCTGCCAGGAACACCTCACCAGTGAAGTGTCCACGAGGCATCCAAATCAGATGTCTAAGCCAGTTTATTCTTTCTGAATCCAAAACTCAACTATATGGCAGACCCTCCCCTCTAGAACCCCGGACTAGACCTTACCAGGGAGGCCTAGGAGTGTTTCCTTTGTAGTTGGAATACACACTGCAGACCACCACCCCGGTCTGTCCGAGCAATAATGCAGAGCTGTGTCAACCAACCCAGCCCCACAACATCCAGAGCCTTAAAGGTACAATAAGTAAGAATTCTACAGTGAAATAATCACAAAACGGTCTAATATCTCAATTATTTTGGAGGGAAGGTTACATTGAAACATTATTTCCTTCTCAGTCGGCTTGGTGGAAGCCAGTTTTTCTCCATTTAAAAAAGCTAAAGAGGGACATAGTCTTTGTTTACAATCTGTGAGCCCATGGGGTTGCCATGTCTGAGCCGAGCTAACGTTGCCAATGTTACCTAGTAAAAAAGTCAGCCCAGAAGTTATTTCTTGTACTCCTAAGAAGACGCAGCATCTTTTTGTTTTACTTTAAAGGTGTCCTAGAATGCAATTAATCAACAATCTAAAACAGAGCTTTGAGCCTCCAAAAAGCATAAGAACATTTTTTTGGCTTTCATCTGACCCAGGAGCCCTGATACAGGCCATTCTAAACCCCCTTACTCAGGCCTTCAGTGAAATGAGCTGTTGACCCCTCCCACTCGGCCAGGACATGCTGATTGGTTGGTTTTCCCAGAAGGCCTCAGACACATGCAGGTTTGAGGAGGCGTGGCTCCCCCTTATGAGGTGTTAAGGAAGGCTTTCTCAGAACAGGAGGTTTTCTCTTTCCTTTTTCAACTTTCTAATTTACATAAAAAGTAGGTCAAACACAGCTTTGACTTTTTGGCATGCTGCTGTTGACCACCCAAGCTGTCTTTATTCAACAACAACAAGGAACATGTTGGTTTACATTCTAGGTTCCCTTTAATATCAGGTGAAGAAGGCGAGAGGCTAACGTTGAGCTAACAATGCTAACAGTGAATGAGGAACAAATAGTTGGCTCTAAAAATGTCTCAAGCTTTTTCAATAATTTTTCAATTACCAACAAATTGATATTACAGTGAAATGTATTTATCTATTCATCAATTCACTGTGTTTGACTCGTTTTTGTTCATCATCTACAACCTTCTGGTGCTGATCCGTAAGTGGCAACCGCCATGAAACTCAAGGATTGGGAGTGAGAGAGCCATGTGTGTGTTTTGAAACATGGACTGCAGTACCCATATATGACCACAGGATGTCATTCCTACTTCATGCACTATTAAGGAACTCCATGCAAATCTCACCCATCCCCAGGGCCCTGTCATTGAGGAGCTTTTTGACCACCTTTGTAACCTCAGCATCAGACTGGAGAACCCAACCCAAAGTCCACAGACTTGCTTGTACGTAAAAAAGAATGTTGCTACTCTTTCTTGTTGTGTTCCTGAGATATAATAATGGGTTGCTGCTAAGGTATTAGAGTTTAAAGTGTACAACACTAAGTTATTATAATACAGTACAATCAGCAGACGTGCGTTTCGCTTGTTTAGAGCAGGGTGTCTCAAATGTGTGTTTTGGTTGCAATTTAATGGCAACCTAACACTTGAACACCCACGTGTATCTCAAATGATTCTGTACTAACCATAAGTCTGTAGGAAGAACAGTGGCGGGTGGGGAGTTTGGTACCTGGGCCTTCTGTGCGGGCTTACTGCTGTAATTCACTACAATGATGTTACTTTACAAGCCACCAGTATTATACAAAAACATATTACAGAGGTCCTGTTCAGACCACATGGACCCAGATTTACTGGTTTTATCATTATAGCAGCAGGACGTTCACGGAGCACGCCGGGGGTGGGGGGGCTGGGTGCTTTGTAATTTAGAGATTTATTTAGTTTAGTGAATTTAGTTTTTTATTAGACAACTATTTATTAATTAATACATATTTATAAGGAGCATTTTGCACATTTAGAGTGAATATCATTGTTATTAAATGGTAAGTGGCCTGTATTTGATATAGTGCCTTCTAGGGTTTTACAACCCCCCAAGGCACTTTACAACACAGTCATTCATCCACGCACACACACACATTCACAAAAAAGACAACTTCAAACTTCTTCACTACCGCCTCAACTGCACCACGGAATAGTTACACCATTTTCATTCATAATTTAATATTTATATATGTAAATAAAATACATAAGTCACTAGATTATTTGCTGATTATTCATCCATTCTCTCTATATGCAGGGTTATGGTTTTCTAAAAAAAGTTCACCTTGAAAATGGAATTTTAATATTCTCTGAGACCAGATCCGTTGCTCCTTCTCCATCAGCTATTGTGGACATAAAATGACTGCACACCGCCTCATTCATCAAACACCATCATTAAATTCACAGATGACACGACCATCACTGGACTCATCCTAGAAGTCTGCATATCAACATGAGGTTCAGAAATCTTCAAAAAGGTGCTCTGCAATCAACCTGTCACTAAACCCCTCAAAAACAAAAGAAATTATTCTGGACTTCAGGGAGAAAAATGTAACACCTGCAGCTGCTGCATGCTCAGGTTTCCTGCAACCGGCTCGTTTCATTAGAAATTATCCCACAGGTGGGTCGATATTTGTTTGATATGATGAACATGTGACATCTGCCTAAAGCCCCTTTGGGTTAAATCAAAGGTCAACTTCACTGAAAAAACATTTTTTATTTATTATTTCTAATTATAATCAGTCACTGTGAGTTTTTCATGCAGGCTGAACATGAAAATAGTCTCCTACACCTATCTCCTGTGTTAGCTTCTGATGGAAAATAGACAGTGAAGCTCTAGGATTAGAAAAGCCTGACAGATCTACATCACGCTGTCACTTAAAGGAGTCATCACCTATAATACCGTGGATATCTACGTCCTATTATCGTCTTTTAGGCCATTAAAATAAATTGTATTGGAAAAATAAATTAAAAAAGTGCTTTTCTGATCCTTTTTTGTAAAGGGCATATTTTCTCGCGAGATCACCCGCGATATTTCGGCTGTGTCGGACACGCCAGTGAAAAATCATTAGGAAGCCATTATAGACATTTGCTCAAGTGGAAAAGTGAAAATTTCAGGTGATGACTCCTTTAACATTCATGGACTCACCCATCTTGACTCACGACGGGGAAGGCTGTTGTTGGTTTAGCGTCCAGGAAACAGCAGAGAACGTCTCGGCTAGTAGAAGCTAACCTTTAGCATTAGCAACTCCACCACACAGCAGAACTCCTCCAGACTTGTGTTGTTAGTGGAGATAAAACATCAACGTTGCAGAACAAACAGAGTCAGTGGTAGAGTCGTGTTGCTGTTAGCCAATCAGAGGAGAGATGTCCACAGATCAGGAAATAAGACTCCAAATCCTGCCGTCTGAAGCTACTTTCTCCTCCGGTTGACTTACAAGGCATCCATTCCTAATAGAGACCACTGCAAATGTATTGACAATGAGTAAAGTTGACCTTTAAAGTTTTCATTAGATGTTAGATCTGGGATATGATCCAAAATCACCTGTGCACATTTCTAGGAAAGGTGTGATTTATAAACCAGGATATTGGTGTGCGGCTGCACCTAAGCTGTGTTTTATAGTTTTTGTTTATTGTTAAAATGTGTTTGCGTGAGTACATTTTTATTGATTATTTTGCTGAGCTTAGGTAGAGTTTTAGTAAGGATTCTACAGACAGTTTCGTAAATGAGGCACATGAATATTAAATTCAAATGAAAACCAGTATCTGAGAATAATTTTTCCAGGAGACGCTCTACTGTTGATGAATGGATGATGATCATTAAGAGTGAAGTTGCTTCTGAGGGGACTCAACCTACCTGCCAGTCTGGTCTTGCAGCACTTTATGCTGCCTTTTGTGTTTGACCCTGAGTGTCCAGAGGGGGCGACGTGCACACTGGAGTTCATTCAAAGGTGAGAAATAGATAACCAGAATAAATAATGAATTCCTCCAGCTGATTTATCTTTTAGACTTTTGTCTAAACATCATTAAAACAGATTCCTAAATAAAAATGTGAGGATTTTGTTCTTCTATGCTCAAATGATGAGAGATGATTTTACTGGATATTCTCACAGGATGAATTTCATCTTGGATAACAGATTTTATGGAATTAAATCCTGTAATTGCTTTAGTCGGAGTTGTAGGTATTGGCTTACGGTTGAACCTTAGGACAGCAGTTTAGATTATTAATGATTTATTAACTGGTGACTTGGAGGTTTGACTTTGTCCTCCTTTCATCTCTCGGCTGAATATCAGGTCCATCTGCTCTGCTGATCCTTATCCATCCTGTTACTGTTCATTCAGGTGAGTCTGGATCCTCCCAGGTGTACCTGACCTTTAATTTTTCTATCAGACAAACAACAGGCAGATGAACACCCAACCTTGAACAGAACCTCATATTTTTAGGTTAGGGAGTGTTCCTGCAGTTCCCTTAACATCCACATGGTGGGGCTGAAGTGCTTCTTAAATAACTCACTTTCTCCTTGGATGACAGTTTGAAGCAATTTAGTTATGAACAATAACAAAAACTGCCATGAACAGCCAGAAAATGCACGGATGAGCTCTCAAAGAGGAGGCATTATTGAGTTATGGTTTGAAGAGGAGGACACCGACTTAATGCAGCAACAGAATGAAAACCGCATCCAATAATAGGAGGTTACCTGTGTGAAAGTAAGTGGCTTCATGCCCTCAGACAACACCATCATACTTTATAGATGAAATAAGGCAGGCTTTTAACTTGTCAGATGTTGGCGCCTTGTCCATTCTGCCCGGCAACACGACTAAATGTTTGGCTCTAGCATTTAGAACTAAAAATCTGGCTTCTTCTGTTGACCTGACCACCAATGAAACCAACACTGCTGTTACCTGTGATTACTGTGGTTTTCTGTTATTCTTAGGAAAAATGTATTCTCCAAGTTTACAGAATATCTTCTCAGCAGTCACAAAGACTGTGACAGTCGTCTACTACGGGACAAATATCTGGTTAGCAGCTGCTAATAAGATCACACTGATTCAGCACTGTACCCCTAAACCACATGAGTTTGTGAACATGAGTGTGGAAAAGTTATTTTAATGTGAATTAACTCAGGCATGGCTGTTGTTGATGTCCTGAATTAGTCCTGAAGACGGTTTCTCATCCTGACATGAATGTGAGGATCTACTAGCCTGTCTATGGAAATGTAGCATCTGGCCACGAGCTGCTGAAACAACCCAGTCGTAGGACAGAATCTTTATGTCCAAACTGCTCAGAGCAACGTTTTCATCTGAGTGTTCACAGTCAGGATGTGTTTCGATTAGGGGTGGGACTCAATTAAAAAAATAATCTAATTAATTAGAGGCTTTGTAATTAATTCATCTTGATTAATCGCATTTTAATCGTTCAAGAAAATTTGCTCCAAAAGCAATTTTCTTAAATTAAAAATAATGAGACAAAGAATCAAACAATAGTCATTGACATTATTATTGTAAACACAAGCTCTTTAAATTTCTTTAAAAATGCTTTTAAATTGTATTTCAATTCAAAACAGGAGAAATATATATATATATATGTATATCACTGGCAAAAATAGGACAGATCTAAAAGTACAAAACTATTTTAAGTACATTTTGATAATGGTTTTGTTTTTAAAATAATAACAATAACAATAACACTAATAATAATAATAATAATAATAATAATAATAATAATAATAATAATAATAACAATAATAATAACAATAACAATAATAATAATAATAATAATAATAATAATAATAATGGGTTGATAGAATGTGTGTGCAATTTGATTTGATTTTGCATCATTAGAGACAGAAATGGAGGCAAAAACACATGAAGAGGGATTTCTGATCACTAATCTGATTGTAGTTCTAGTTGTGTTTGGAGCACATAACAAAGGTTTACATGGTCTTGTAGCCAAGGTTCTGAGCTTTCTTTAGAGGTGCAGCTTGACTATATTAATATTTAGGGCATGGATTTTGCTGCTAAACTTCAACATCCCCCAATTGGGGGACCCTCGGGCTTAAAGGGTTAAATGTGTTAATTTTTTTAACGCGTTATTTTTTCTATTTAATAAATCATAATTAACGCGTTATATTCCCACCCCTATTTAAAAACCAAAACTGATATTTTCCAATAGTACTGATATTGGCCGATATTAACTCATTCACTGCCAGCTGTTTTCTGATCAGAAAGCCCCTGACTGCCAGCGTTTCTGAGCGTTTTTACTGTAATTTTTTTAATGCGTTATTTTTTCTATTTAATTAATCAGAATTAAATTTAGTTAAATTCCCACCCCTAGTTTTCTCGACTTGTGACTGTGTTAAAATCCTAAAAACAGTAGAACATCACAGAGCTTCTATGTTGGCACATCCAGACGCGTTTTTACTAAAGGACACATTGAAAGATGTCCAGTGATGCGTTTGAGGTAGGCTTATGATGGCATCCATTTTAATAAATGGGGTGACTGTGGATGGATGAATGAATGAATGTCGTTCACTGTTTGGAAGGTGAACGGCTCGATCCCAGCCAGGCCCAGCAGGCCACGTTCCGAAGCATCCTAGAGCAAGACACTCAACCCTGAAACTTGCCCAGCGGGCATTACCCATATGGCAGCCCACTACTCCTCAGGGATGGGTCCAATCTCCAATGGAGGGAAGAATTTCCCCAAGAGGATCAATAAAGCGTACAATATAATTATTATTATTAATGTTGTACACACGTTTGTTTGAACTGCAGGACTTTACATCAGCACCCTAACGGACGGGTTGGATGTTAAGTCGGACTTTGGTGGTTTTTATCATAAAGTCAAGTTGCCTTCATCAGATCTATCAGCTCTTCTGTAGCAGCCCTGTCTGGTTTTTCTGTATTTGGCAGATGCTTTTATGCAAAGCAACTTACAAATGAGAATGTAACAATGCAGTTACCCTTGAGGCTGACAACAAACTACTCAAGGGGAAGAACACACCAGCTGTAGAAATGACTGAATAAAAGAATGGGGGGAGGTGCAGTAGAGTATGGGAAGTGCTGGGAAGGAGCTCGTCTAGGAGATGCTCTCTAGAGTTTCTGGAAGCTAGACAGTGACATCCATGCTCTGGTAGTGCTGGCTAGGTCAACATGGAGTAAAGTATTTTGTTGAATGCCTGAGGAGGCGGGGAGTGCTAATAACCTACCTGCATGCAACAGGTCAGAGTGCTCATGTAAATGGGGCGCACTCCAAAGCACTTTACTCATTCACTCAATCAGGAGGGTGAAGTGTCTGACTGACATGAACAATGCCTAGATTCGAACCAGCAACCCACCAATTATCAGTCAGCTGCTTTTCCCTTCAGTCATGTAGAAATGAGTTTGTGGTGCACATTTATAGATCAGGATTCTACTGTTAATGATTTATTCCACTTAACTCATGCAGCACGATTACTCGTCCAAGGGTTGGTGGACGTGTGACGGACCAGTGACCAGTCCAGAAGGCAGAAGTACAGATGATGTCAAAAAAGTTGGAAAACCCTGAAAGTGGATGGAATAAAATATTTAAAAAGCAGACAGGTTTGTCTCCAGATTGCTTTCAGACGTTGTTGGTATGAATCCTACATACTCTTCTGTACATTTGTACTGTGTGAAACTTCATGATCCATTACTTTGTTCTTTTTTTAACACAGCGAAGTAAAAAGATGTTTTTTTACCTTGAAGCTGACATGTTTCAGCTAGCGACTCCAGCCTTCATCAGTTATTCCTGTCTCTTCTTAAGGTAACGACTGATGCTGTCACACAGCAGGTGGGGTTTAACCTAAAGACGGACTCAGAGTCAGAGGTTTATCTGCAGACAGTGGGCTGAAAATGATCTGCTGCAGACCAGGTCAGGTCTCCTGTACCTCACTGAATCTCAAACTTTATAAACTAAAGACCTTTTCTCGTTCCTAATCAGGAAAATTCAGTTCAGTCATTTACCCATCGCTGGGCATCCATGGTGTATAATTAACTCCCCTTAAAATGATAAAACATAACAAAAAGATAAAAAACTTCAATTGATGTCAAGGAAGTGAAGGGTCACTACAGAGGGCCAAACAATACATGCCTGTTTGTACTGGAGTTTATTATAGTGGAACTGTGACAACTAAGAAGGGAAGTGTATGTGGGGGCTGGGTGGGGGTGATCCTGCAGCTAACGGTGACTAATAGAGCGTGTGTGTGTGTGTGTGTGTGTGTGTGTGTTTAGGTGGAATTTGAAGTAGGTTTGTAACTATCAAGAAGCGGACCCCACTTCCCTCAGGTAGGAGGGGTCTTTCCACAGGGTTAGTCATGGCCCAAATGGAAGTGACAAGACTGTGTGTGTGTGTGAGAGTGTGTGTGTTTCTTATTTAAAGACGAGTGTACACACATCCCAAAGAGCTTCGGATGCTGTTTATTTCTGTATGTAAATGTGTTGCAGAGGAGGCAGAGTGGCCTGAGGCTGCTGCCATCAGAGAAGTTGACTGATGTGCACACACACACACACACACGCACACACACGCACGCGCACGCACACACGCACACACACACACACGCATGCGCCACACACACACACACACACACACACACACACACACACACACACACACACACACACACACACACACACACACACACACAGTCACAGATATATTCTTGTGTGTAACTCAGGTCTAGAATGAGAGCAGTTGATGAGACAGAGCTACTGATTCTTACTGGCCACAGCCTATTAGTTATGGCTCAGTAATGATCTGTAAACACAAGAATATCAAAAATGTGGCAATTATGGCTCCAATACCCTTGTAAAACATTTTCGTCTGGGCTGTTTGATCTGAAAAAGACAGAGACAAAAGAAGCTTTTCATTATTCATGAGAGGAACCAAACAAGTGAAACGGGTTGGATAGCCGCTGATGCTTCAAAATAATAAACACTATTGTTCTTAAATTACATTTTATGAATCTGAAACAGGAGCAACAGGCCTGGAGGGTGACCGGGGTCCCACCCTGGAGCCAGGCCCCAGGGGTCGGGGCTCTTGGTGGCTGGGCTTTGGCTTTGGCAGCCCTGCTTGTTTAACTTGTATGACAAAACCTGAGTCAACTGCAACATTTAACTTTGTTATTTTTGTGAAAGTGATAATGACATTAAAGATTTGATTTTGACCTAAAGGTTTTACATCATGCAAAATTCACTTTTTGAAGCTTTTGACCCTATTGGTATTTCCTCATGAAAATCAATGAAATCAAGAAATTACGTGGTTTAGAAGGAAATATAAGACTGCAATACCAAGACACCAATAGGAACTTGATGATCTAGTACTATAACTGTCAAAGTCATCTGTATAACAGATTCTACCCAAGAGGATAACCTGACACTGAGTGAATTAATCAATGAATCTTTGTCTTTTCATTGATCGTTGCTCTGTCTCCACAAGAACCCAGATGTGGTCAAGAGAGTTACTATTTTTTTCATGAAACAGAGCTACTGGTAGAAAAGTGAACTCAGCCTTTAGGTCAAACATGACCAGGTTGACGCTGTGTTCAACATCAAAGTCAGACATTTTGTAAAAAGTAACTGAACAGACATTCATGTACAAAGCTAACCCAACAGATGCTCACTTCAGTGACGTTGCTGAAGCTAACTAGGAAGCATCCATGCCTTTCTAAGCCTGGTTCCTACAACAGCTGTTATGGTGGAAGCAGTGGGTGAAGACAAAAATGGGAAACTACCATACTCAGTTAAACAGCATTGGATGTTCAGAAGAACTTGTAAATTCCATCAAGGCCAAAGCTCCAGAAAATGGTTTACCAGCAAAGAGGAGACCAGAAGTGGAGCAGCCACTTACCTGATTTTGCAATCAGTGAAACTCCTGAAAAACTGGAAAAAGAGAGGCTGTCCCTGCTCCGTGAAGTCATAAAGTAAAATAACCATATAGTGAAAAGATTAAAATGACAGACTTTTTCACTGCAAAGAGGAAATTGTGGAGGAGTTGGACGTGCTGAAAGCATGGTGGTCTGCATTGTTTGCAATGGACGAGGTGAAGGATGGAGTTCATTTTAACAATGTCAGTACAAATTTTCTAGCTTTTATAGAATGAAGAGGCAAGAATAAACATTTATTATTAATCACAATATTTGATATTTTTATTTCTTGATATAACAAAACCTTTTGTTAGTGTCTGAAAACAGGACAACTCTTTTGTTTTTTGTCAACAAAACAGTTGTCAAAAATTACAGACAACACAAAAAAGAGCAATTTACAGAGTGGGAGGCGGCATGCCACGTATAATTTGGTGCCATCTAGTAATTTCATATGGGTTACCTGTTGCATTCAATGTTACAGTTCCTACAGAGGAGATCAAGCCTCTGTAGGTTAGTTAAAACTGTATACCTGAGTGAAATTGTCGCTAACAATCAGCCTCAGGTTTTGTTTAAAACCATAAATTCTGTTATCAGCCCAGAGACTGTATCCTACCTTAATGCATCTGTTAAAACTTGTGAGAACTTCCTTCATCATTTCACTAACAAGGTTGCCAAGGCTGAGCTCAGCCCTAAAGGCTTGGATGTTGCTTCTGGTTACTCCTGCTGCCCAGCTACCTTTGACTGGTTTGAACCTGTGTCTCTGGAGTTATGGAAGTAATTAAGAATATGAAACCATCAACGTGTTCCCTTGATATTATTCCTACAAAACTTCTGATGGCTGTTCTCAAAACACTTGGCCCCAATTTATTAGAACTTCTTAAAAAACCCAACCTAGACCCAACAGTACTCGCTAACTTCAGACCTGTCACTAAATTGCCATTACTGTCAAAGGTATTGGAATGAATCTTATTTACTCAATTCCAATCTTTTTTGCATGAAAGTGGCATTGAGGAAAAATTTAAATTTGGTTAAATCTAAACATAGCACTGAAGCTGCTCTGCTAAAAATCACTAATGATATTCTACAAGTAAGGGATACTGGGGAGTCTGTGCTGCTGATACTTTTGGATCTCACCGCAGCCTTTGACACAGTGGATCATGCAATCCTTCTGGCGCGTTTGGAGGAACTGGTTGGTGTCTGTGGTACAGCACTCAGTTGCTTTAGATCCTACTTCACTAATAGAAGCTTCTCTGTTAACATTGGTGCATGCTCCTCTTCCATAGCTCCTCTTTCCTGCAGTGTTCCCCAAAGGTCTGTTCTTAGTCCACTTTTGTTTTCTTTACATATCCTGCCCCTGGGTTTTAGCATAAGGAAGTAATTTTTTTTCCATTGCTACGCTGATGATATTCAGCCTGGACATCTCCGTGAGACGGTTGCACGTCCACCTTTCCTAAACTTTTGGATCATTTTTGCGACAGTATTCTGACGAAATTTAAAGCTTTGCTGATCTTGGAGCCTTCATGTTTTTTGTGTAAAAAAATTATTTCCTTCTTCAGGTTTTGTGACATTTCCATGTGGTGCCATTGTGGACAGCATGACACGAGAAAGACTTGACTTTTTAAAGTGATGCCTTTATGTAGTTTACTGTCTGCTGGACACCTCTTAAATTAATAATTAGACTCACCTGTGGTTAAAGGTTATATGTACCTTAGGGGGTGGCATCACAGAAAATAATTGAGAAACACATGTGTATACCCACGTTTAGCCCTGAATTAGTAACTGAACCTCATTTAACAATGTTGTTAACCTTTTTTTTGTTTTTAATTTAGCCAGAAGGATGAATTTCTGCTGCTTGTATCAGCTCGGTGAGGCCTTTCATCGTTGCTTAGTACGATTTGCTTTCAGATTACCAAACATGGTGATGCATGCATTCATAAATATAAAACTTTTCACATCAAAGGTTTAAGTAGCTGAAGAAATGAATATAACACCATTTTAACACATACTGTAAATGAGTAGCAATCCTACAAATCATTTGGTAACCCATTTCTCAAAATTAAGTTTATGTTACCATGGAAACTGCAGGCAGAAATAATAGAAAATCGTTTAAGCTGTCAGGAGGGAATAAGACCCATGTATTTTGTTAAACAATTTCCATTGCAACAGTAAGCAATAAGATGTTTTCAGTTAGACAACTTTTGGAACAGATGTGTTTGCAGCAATGAAAGGGAAAAATACAAGCGAACCTAATTTTTGGTATGATTTGATTGCCGGCTGCACATTTGAAACAAGTGTGCAGCAGGCAGAACATCACATAAGTTTGATCATGTTTTGATGAGATCCACTGATTTAAATATTTGCCCAATAACTGCTGCAATCTTTCTTCTCTGAATGTTGCTCAACAAAGCAGACCATCAGTTTCATTGCAACGCTGCCTCTGATCATGGTCTGTATATGGTTTTAGACCATGAAAAAACAGGATAGTACCTGAAAGAATTTTGTGGACAAATCAAGGAAGGTGGTGGATCTCTGTTACAGTCCCCCCTCTTAAATCATACCACATCTTCAGGCTGAATCCCATTTTGGAGACCTGAATGTCTTTCCACCCACTGATCATTAAGTTCACCAGAATAAAGAGGCATTAATCTTCATTTAGTGAATAATGAGAGCCTCTAGGGTCTCGGTGCACCTTACACCCATCTGATGTTCTAAATGATAAAGATCATCTAACTTAGAGTAGAAAACGCTCACAATTTTCTAGAATATATCAATCATTCATACAATAGAATTCACATGCCACAAAGTAATGTACAGGCTGATTGAAAATATATCACTGAGTTCAGCCAAGGCTAAATATAGCTACAGTAAGATGTCCTAGAGATGGAAGATTTTAACATCACTCAGTTTGCATAGAAACACAATCATACAAGCCCAAGCATTGTGGATGATTTCCAGAGTCACTTGAAGTTATTTCTTTGCTGACATTTCACTTTTATCTGCTGCTGTCTTTATAATGTTTATATTATTAGTGTTATTTTGTCAGACTGTCAATTCTTTGCCCATATATGGTCGTCAAACATTGTTTGCTCTCTAGTCATCCACTGGTATTTGGTGGTGTTGGGTTGGTTTGGTGTATTAGCCAGAAAATGAACATAAAACTTTGCCTCCACTGCAATCGAATCTAGCTCCTCACCTTTTCCACATACCTGTGCCACATGTTCAGAGGCACGCTTGCCAACGCAGTAGACATGGCTGAAAGCTGAGATTTTGTCTGGCATTTGGATCTATTGCATCAGGCCAAGGTGGAGAAATTGCTGTGATCTACAGATCGGTGCAGGTGTAAACGTTTCTTTTTTCCAACCTATTTTGGCAACCTCAGAATGAAAAGTTCTTCAAGAATGTGAGTCTTCATGCAAATGACTGAATTGTTAAGATCAATGCAGGGCAGTTATTTGCAGTATCAAAATATAAAATCAAGTATGACTCCATCAAACCCCTATGGCAGCACACATAGAGATAAATGCCAGCTAAATAACGAGGGACGGCTTTTAAATTTGATGGCAAGCCGTCCCCATTTTCTGTAATATCTAATCTAGAATTTGCCTTTTTGTTGAAGTAAAATAAAAATCTGATTATTGCACAAATCATTTGACAAACATGTTTAAGAAATATGCAGATTCATTGCAGGGGGGAGCCCAGCTCACCTGAAAGGGTGACGGGCTCCCCTAGAAGCCCTCAACTTCCACACCCAGGGGAAGCCCGAAAAAAGATCCGGTTTCTACCTATATTACATTATTTATATGGACTCTCAGTGTACCGGGGATTCTTTTGAGAGGAGAGGATGGAGAGCGGCAGAGCACTGATTGTTGATGCGTTCCAGGCAGCTGCATCCTGCGCACAGACACAGTAACATTCTCCAAGTGGCACCACCAAATATAATTAACACATAATCGTTTATGTCCGCTCATATTCTCTGGTAATTTCGGTCATTTATTTGTGCCTGACGCGCTCCGCTGCTGCGGAGCTCATCACCCGTGCTCCGGTGCGGCATTTGGTTGCAACAGCAGCCAGTGAAGGGAACTGTGCAGCACATGTTTTCCAGTAGTCTAGTGGATTGCTTTTCTTATGGGATGGTTTACTCCGAGAGGTTGATCCACACCTGGAAATCTGCTGATGTGGCACTCACAGATTCAGCCAGATTGGCTGACACTCTAAGATCTCGTCTAAGACGCTGCCAAGGCTGCTTCCTGCTCCTTGACAAGGTGCCTTGCTCACAGGATCTGCTGCCTCTGATTCTTTACTCGCAACCCTGTTCTTCTCTATCTTCATCTTCTCTTGGATGAAGAAATCTTTAGCAAACCTCAGGTGATATGACTTTGTGAAATATCTACAAAAAGATAAATCTACCAATTACCCTCAATAAAAAAAAATGTAAGGCAAGACACTGTATAGCACAACAGTTCAGCTAGGGAACCGTTATACATCTACTTAATAGAATAAGAATTCTCTAATCATTAACAAATCAGAATTAGACATTGGCTTGAATAACATGTGGTGACTTACAATATTATAAAAATTATTATCTTAGAACCCAAATGGTACAATAACTGTACTTTCATTACTTTTATGTTCAGCACTTTGGTCAGTGTTGCCTGTTTTAAAAGTGCTTTATAAATAAAGTTGGCTTGGCTTGGCTTGGCTACTTGCCTGTCTTTGTATCTCGGATCCACTAAATAGGCGATGCTGTAGAGCGGTTCCTTTTCTACCTCAGCAAAGCAGGTCTCCACTGCTTCTAGGTGTCTAGGTGAGTGCTTTTCATGGTTCGAACATCCTGGTCAGAGACAGGACGTGTCTGAGGGAGGTTGAGAGAATGAATGGATGCATAAATGGTTTACTAAATGGGCTACTGCAGCTGCTCAGCTTGCTATTCTCTCAGCTGCAAGTTTTCAAATTCTGAGGTAAGAACCTGCAGACGTCAGGCCTTTAATTCTCCTACCCATGAAGCTAACCTCGGATCTGACCTGCCTCCCCTGGAAGTAGGTCACTAATGCCCACTTTCTCCAAGTTACAATTAGCTATAGAGTGGTAGATTTCATGCTGCAGTTGAGAATGTTTTAGTCTGACCTTCACGTCACAGATGATTGTTTAAAAAGCTCCACCGGTACCAGAGTATGGGGTTCCGAATGTGCCAAAAATGTGTCCTTGGATTCTGCTCTATTGTGGAGTAACATGTCATGACATTTAACATCATCCGTTTTTAAAAATGTGTCCTTGGATTCTGCTGCATTGTGGAGTAATTGTCTTCTCGTGTTGTCACGTGATGTTGGCTGGTCTGTTGTTATAAGTTGTTGTCAGGTGTTGGTTTTACCTGATTTGTCTTATTTTGTTGTCCAGTCTTGTCACATGCTGTTGTCTAGTCTGTTGTTACACTCTGTCGACCCGTGATGTCAACAACAGACTAGACAACAGCATGTGTCGACAGAGCTCCGGTGGCCTAGTGGTAGAGTGTCCGCCCTGGGACTGGGAGATCAGGGTTCGATTCCCGGTCGGGTCATACCAAAGACTTTGAAAAAAAGACAACAGCATGTGTCGACAGAGTGTAACTACAGACTAAGACAACAGCATGTGTCGACATAGTGTAACAACAGCATGTGTCGACAGAGTGTAACGACAGACTAAGACAACAGCATGTGTCGACATAGTGTAACAACAGCATGTGTCGACAGAGTGTAACAACAGCATGTGTCGACAGAGTGTAACGACAGACTAAGACAACAGCATGTGTCGACATAGTGTAACAACAGCATGTGTCGACAGAGTGTAACAACAGACTAAGACAACAGCATGTGTCGACATAGTGTAACGACAGCATGTGTCGACAGAGTGTAACAACAGCATGTGTCGACAGAGTGTAACAACAGCATGTGTCGACAGAGTGTAACNCGTCCTCTGAGTTCTCCTTGGAGGAGAGAGCGAGAGACAAGCCTAGTTGATTGTAATGCAAGAAACTAATGTTGGTTTCTCTTTGTAACAAGTAATATATTACAGAAATTTCATAAGTAATGCATTACATTACTGCATTACCAATAAATGTAATGTAATTACTGTAATGCATTACAAAGTAATGAGTTACACCCAACACTGCCCACCACCCGGGGACACACAACTCCTCCAACGTGTGAGCTTTTTCTGCCCCCCTTGTGAGCTACTGTGGAAGTGCAGCACTTTTGTTTAAACGAAAGAAATATGCTGATAAACAAACTGTTTTTCCCAAGTGGCAGCTCTGATAAATACACGTGGCATCCCTAATTACTGGGTATTAGTTTTTCTTTTGCTTCATTTCATCTGAAAGCCTGATCCACAGCAGGACATGCTGAGGTGAAGGAAGTCTAATCACTAACCACATTCCTCTTTAAAGAAAAAACACCAGAGCATCGAAGCTTAACTCTCAGGTATATTCTGTTTATGTGCTCTTGTTTGGATGCTATTTAGTTTGTGCCATCTGCTCAAACAGTAGGATTAAAATGTAAATTTAACGTGTGTTAGAAACTTATCCGGGAATTAAGGCATTGTTTTATGCAGCAAAAATAGCATCATATTTTAATATGTAACCGTTTACATGATACATAGGTTTTGTGTTATTTTTGTTTGTTAACCATTTTTATCTTTAACATTTTCATTTTAAAATATGTTTTTAACAACAAAACACATCTAATAATATGCCCTAGAGCAAAATAAACAAGTGTTTGTCTTCAGGTGAGAGGCAAGGGACAACCTGGACAGTTCTCTAGTCTCTAGTATGCACAGAGACAAACAACCAGTCACACCTAGAAACAGTTTAGTGTCTCCAGTTAACCTGACGTGCTTGTTTCTGGTCTGTGGGAGGAAACTGGAGTACCTGAAGAAAACTCACACATGCATGGGGAGAACATGCTAATTCCACAACAGTATTTGAACCGGCAACCTTCTCACTGTGCGGCTGCCTCAAGTAAAAACAAACCAAATGCACAAAAATGGAGAAATATCTCTTCATGGTGTTTTTGTTGCATTCCCTCTTATCCATCCCTCAGTCTTACAGGACATCAGGACATTCTGTGTTTGACACACCCAACTTCCTTCTTGGTCTCATTGATGTATTAATCACTCCACCAATTAACTAACAGTTACTGACCTTTTGATAGTGCCTGAACCACCCCAGCCCTCCAGCTAGAACCATCAGTCATTTAATGAAACATCAAGGCTACACAGATTTGATGGCATTTTGTTGAGCTCGCTCCCATAAACACATCAGGTCAATACATTGACCTTCCTTTGAAGGTAAACACAGAGGGATATGTGTCGTTATTAACTCCAGTCCTTACATTTAAGAGTTTATTAGAACAAAGCCTGAACGACTGCAGGGAAGTTGGTGCAGAAATACAAAAAACAATAAGCAACATAAAATTCAATCTAAATTTTGAAATTCACAGTTTCAACCTAAACATTTTATTTATTATGCAACAAACAGAAGCATCCTACCAAAATAAAAGCATGGTGAAAAAATAAATCTCCCATATCGAATGTCTCAGACTCTCTTCCATGGTAAACTGACCAACACTCACAATCTGGGACTGTGAAGTGGAGATCTCTTCACCATGCTTTTATTTTGATAGATTACTGTCATTTAATTACAGTCCATATTTTTATATTAGTTAAATATTTAGTTGCAACTATGACAATTTTATTTGAACTCTATATTCCCCTTTGATTCTATATATTTAACTTCATATGCTAGATTTCATTCTTTTTTTTTTAACATTTTCATGTGTGAACATTTATTTATAACCTTGTCATATTCTATATAAACATTGTTGACAGCTTCATTTTATTGTGAAGAACAGCTAAATGGGACAAAATAGAGATATTTCATCTAATCCTAAACAACCATCCTATTTGTTTGTAATGATGCATTTTTCATATTTCCTGAAGACTGTTGAGTTCTGATTTGCTGTATCTAAATAAATAATCTAAATGAATGAATGAGAAAACAAATCTAAGGGTTACATTAACATGGAGTTGAGTTTTTTTTTTGATAACATTTTATTTTTATGCCCTGGATAGTTGATAGTCTAGGCTGGAGCTCAGTGTGGAGCATGGTGGCTGCTGGGACATTTTGGAGGTTGAATTATTGTCCTCTGACTACTACAGGAATGAACCCAAGTGGATGCACAAGAAAAAAAAACAGTGCTGTGTGGTCCTCTCCTAGCCTCTGTCCTATCAGCCACTGACACGGTATTGGCTTTCCAATGGATGTCAGTCACTGAACAACTAATGGCAGTTGACATAGAGCATAATGCACCTACTANAGTGTAACGACAGACTAAGACAACAGCATGTGTCGACATAGTGTAACAACAGCATGTGTCGACAGAGTGTAACAACAGCATGTGTCGACAGAGTGTAACTACAGACTAAGACAACAGCATGTGTCGACAGAGTGTAACGACAGACTAGACAACAGCATGTGACAACAAGGCTGGACAACAAAATAAGACAAATCAGGTAAAACCAACACCTGACAACAACTTATAACAACATCACGTGACAACACGAGAAGACAATACAGTGGAAATACACTGGAAGACCATAACATTACAGCAATGCAGAACAATTTAATAAAACAGATTACTCCACAATGCAGCAGAATCCAAGGACACATTTTTGGCACATTCGGAACCCCATACCAGAGTGGATACAGGGCTGCCAACACTCACGCATCTGACCCCCTTCACACGCTCTCACGCCACACTTCCAATTTCTCACACTGAAAAAGCACCACGGTGAGGTTAGTTGGACAGTGGATATTCAACAGACATTACTACATGGTTCACTACGGTCAGCGATGAGTTTATATGCCGTGCGCTGCGATACAGAGAAACGGCGGTCAGCTGTGTTCCGAGGACTCGCTCATGAAAGCGGTGGTTTGCTTAGGGACCGTCAACAATTTCTAGTCATTTGAGAACACATACAAAAAGTCAAAAGCTTCCAGCTTCATTAAGTTATTCAAAATCAATTCTCAGTTCTGTTCCTAAACTAGACCAATGAGACATGTTTTTTGACACATTTCATACAATCTGATATTTTTTTATTAAGATTTTCAAAAAAAATAAGATAAGATAAAATAAATAGTAAAAACCAATTCCCAATTGTGTTACTAAGGTAGACCAATGCAATGAGCCACAACAGTTTTTAACATACTTCATACAATCTGATCTTTTTTGTTAGGATTTTCATTAAAAATATATAACTTTTTCAAAAGCTTCTAGGTAAAATTTTATAAAAAAAAAAAATACTCAAAACCAATTCCCAGAGGTGGCAGCTTGGAACTACCAAGCAATAGGATTCCTTTGGAGTGGGAGGATTGATTTGGGGTCATTGATCAATTTATTTGGAAGCTATATAAGACAAATTAGTTATTTGCTATTTTATTTTTATTTTTTGAATTATTGAAGGTAGATAATGGAACATAGGTAGCTTTAGTGATTTTTGCAGTTCATTCCAGTCATTGGGAGCAACAAACTGGAATGAGGAGTGGCCAAAGGAGGTGCAAACCTTGGGAATAACCATAGAGATTAGGTTACTGGAACGTAAATTGCGCTGGTTGTTGGAAGTGATGACTAATGTTATTTAAATATTTGAAAAAAATCTGACTCAATGAAATTTGTTAAAAACTGCTGTGGTCTAATTAAATAACAACTGACAATTGATTTTGAGTCATTTAATCACAAAACCTGGATGATATTGAAGCAAAATACAGAAATTATTATAAAATATTAATAAAAATGATCTCTTTCAATTAAACTTGTTAAAAACTGTGAGAGGGAAGTCTGGGCCTCCCTCCTTAAGCTGCTGCCCCCGTGACCCGACTCCGGATAAGCGGATGAAAATGGATGGATGGATGGAAAAACTGTGGTGTCTCATTAATCTAGCTTAGTAACAAAATTGTGAATTAATTTTGAGTAATTTGTTAATTTACCTGGAAGCTTTTGAAGAAAATAACTTAATTTTGCTTTCATGAGCGAGTCCTCACAACACAGCTGACCACCGTCTCTCTGTGGCGCGGCGCACGGCATGAAAACCATCTACTGACTGTAGTGAACCAGGAGTTAGCCATACAGAAGTGAATGTCTGTCGAATAACCAACGTCCAACTAACTTCACCGCGGTTGAAGACCCCCCCCCGGACAGCGGAGGGAGGCGAGACGAGCCCCCCACCCCAGTCTCACCCATGGAAAACTTCAAAAGTTGGCAGCCCTGTGGATATTCTGACAAATTACTTCTGCATTGGGGACAAAACACCGCCATAAAAACATGCGTCCATAAAGACACACGTAATGGCCAGCACAGGACATGGGTCTTAGGCGACTTTTGTAAAAGATTTGGTGGGTTAGTGGATAGAGCAGCTGTCTTGCATGCTGTTTTTCTATTACCTTACTCCGGTTTGATTTCCAGTCTCAGCAGTAATTTATTTTCTTCTTTTTTAGCTACACTTGCCAGTATTATGTTTTCAACCCTTTTTTGGTAAACTGTTTGAAGCCCATGTGCGCCGTAAGCCCACTTGGTCCATTTTCTGATTTTATAAAACCTTATGTGAAAAACCTTGGCTTCTTTATGGATGGTTCCTTTAAATATGACAGACAGATAAGTGCAGTGGTCCAGTCTGGTTTTTATCATCTGAGGCAGCTGGCAAGGGTCAAACTGTATTTGCCGATGGCCGTCTTTGAACAGGTTATTCATTTGTCTCTTGTCGGCTGGACTACTGCAATTCCCTTTATTATGGCCTTGACTACTCGTCTCTAAATCGTCTGCAATTGGTGCAAAATGCAGCAGCTCGTCTTTTATCAGGTACTAGGAAGCGTGATCACATCACCCCAGTGCTTGCTTCCCTCCACTGGTTACCGGTCCAGTATAGGATTCAATTCAAACTACTGCTCTTTGTTTTTAAATCTCTTCATGGTCTGGCCCCACCTTATATCGATGACTTATTGTCAACTTACTCTCCTGCCAGGAATCTGAGGTCAGGTTCCCAGTCTTTGTTGTCGATTCCAAATGCTCGCCTTAAGACGCGAGGTGATGGAGCATTTTCTGTGGCCGGTCCAAAGCTTTGGAATAACCTTCCTCTGCAGCTCAGGTCATCACAGAGTTTGGATGCTTTTAAGGCACAACTCAAAAACGCATTTCTTTGACCTGCTTTTAATGTTGGTTAATTTTTATTCTCTTATGGATCTTTTATTAAACTGTTTTATGTGTTGTTTTTATTTTTTCTTCTTTTAGCTTGCTCTTTTATGTTTTTCGTCTATTTATTGTGTTGGCATGTTCATCATGGATGTGTATGTACAGCACTTTGGGTTGTGTGAGCAACAATAAGCGTGCTTTATAAATAAATTGACCATGTGAGGTGAGCAGAGTAAATCATTAGGTGCGTTTCCTTTATCGGAACTTTGGGGTAAATTTACAGGAAGTTCTCGACGTGCTTGTCTCCAGTTGACCGGGCCGGCCGAATGGCCATTTTCCGGGCCATTTTCCGGAACCTTCTGAGTACCTGATCAGGGGTAGGTACTCGGAATGGCCCGATAAACGGCCCGGTGAAGACGCTGGGCGGGAACGCTGCTGATTGGTTGTAACTCAGTTGGAAATTATGTCAACTCAGAAGGAAATAGAAAATGCGTATATGTGGCAGGAACCGTTATTTAGGAAAACACGAGTTGTTACAGACGAGCTGCATATAACATAGCAAACATAAATGTGCCGACTATTGTTGCTTCCTCCATTGTGTCGATCTTTCTTTACTGCTTTTCGTGTGTTTTGCGCTGATCAATGACATAACTCACTATGCAGCGATCTCGATGTGCTGACGTTTCATCAAATTCCTTACAGGGCCAAACATATATGGAGACAGGACAGGTTAACAGGACCGGGGCTTCGGATCTCCCGGTCAATTTCACGCTCACAGTTTTACCCTGAAGTTCCGATGAAGGAAACGCACCTATTGGGACTTCTGTGTCCCATCCAGAGCATTGCAACTAAAAAGCTGCTTGGAAATGACAAAATTCAAAGATATTTAGAGACACAAAATATTTTGCAGAAAATAATCAATAAAACTAAAATATAAAAAAATGAAATCTGCTACAGCTGGCTAAATTAATTACTGCCGACATGGGGAGCGTCAGGACTTGGCAAAACAAGGTAAAGGGCAGATACATTAACCTCTGAACTATCATGGCTATTACAAGTGAATTGCCTAAGACACAGCTGTTGTACATGAGCTTTGCTGGTGTGGGCGGCGCACCGGCGCTGTTTCCAAAGACACTTTGTTCTCATTCGTTGCTTCATCGTGATCAATGATGCTTTGTGGGTTACGTAATGAACGGGTGGAGCTCAGGCTGCTGGAGGTGGGGTTGACTGAAACAGACAGTTTCATTTCTGGGTACAAAGACAGGCTGATGAAAAAAACTCATACTTAAGACAAAATGACATCTCAACAGTGCCAACGGTAAGATTTTATCATATAGTGTGCCTACCTTTGCTCTCAACGGTTTAAAATAGCATGATCTAGCCCCTTTAACTTATAACACACACACACCACCGTGTTTGTTGTTTCCCTTTTGGTTAAAAGGAGGCTTCAGGCTGATGGGTGGGTGGCTGTTGCTGCCTGTTTAGGTGGTTGTTGTTGTGTCAGGCACTTTGGGAATTAAAGAGAGAGAGAGAGAGAGAGAGAGAGAGAGAGAGAGAGACCTAGTTTACAGCAGTTAAACACCATGCAGATTGAGAGAACCTCCATATCTCATCATGTTTCCTCCTTCATTTCTAAATCTCTCCACCAGAACTTCTGAACCTTTTGCCCCCGTTTCCTCAGCCCCTTTGACAGACAGTGTGTTTTTAAAGTGCAGTAAAACGGCATGCTAAACCAGAGTTTGACTGATTTTAGCTAATGCTTCCACTGTTATCTCCTTTTTAAAGATAAACACATTTTTGGCTGCAGGGCAGAAAAAGAATAGATGACTATAAAGCAGAAGGAAGAAGGAAAAGAAATATTTCAATAGTGGCTGAAATGAGGACCTCCAAATCTAGAACCATGGTTCTCAATCAGAAAAGGGGTGGATTGCTTTCTCAGAGAAGGGAGCAAAGGTCCTACAGGTGGAGGAGCTTAAGTGTATAAAGGTTTTTATTCAGGGGTGAGGGAAGGAGTGAACGGGAGATCAATAGACAGGACAATAAACACTGATTCTCACAGGAGGAGGGAGATAAGCGTGCCAAAAAGAACCCTCCAGTAAACAACAAAAGAAGGGAGAATAGGGTTATCGTGAAACCCATTAGGGGTGATGATAGAGGCATGCGACTCTAATAACATGTCAGAATAGCACACAATACTCACAGTCAGAGAGCGGGCAGGCGCGCTGCCATAGCGCGTTCAGATCAGCCCATAGGGGCGCTGATCATGGAATGAGAGATGGATGTTGAAAAAACATCTTGCAGATAAAAATGTACAAATGAACAAGGAGAAGCCCAAGATGCAGCTAGACAGATGTCTTCGACTGACATCCCACTGTTAGGCGCCATAGTGGAGGAAATGCCTCTGGTGGAGTGTGCTCTCAGTTTCTCAGAGGGTACAGACAGAGGGTAGAGGGCAGAAGCTGCGGGAGTGAACCCTCAGCATGACTTGCCAGTCCTCCTGCGTAGTCATACACTAACATTAGGAAAAGGCTTCCATGACAGAAGCATGTCAGTAAAGTCTCTGGGGCTCTCAGCTCTGAGATTGAACCTTCCACATGGACACATTATTACAGCCCAACCACCTAGAAATAGACAGAGCATTCTCAGGTAACTTGATTACAGTAACATTTTGACTCAATTTGCACTATACAGTAATGAAGATATTAAAACATTAAAATAATTAGTTCCATTCTGTATTGTTTTTGTTGCAAGGATAATTCAATAATATGTTTAGATGCGAATGATCTACAAACCTGAGGCACTTCAGACTTTTTGAAAAGTGTTGTTGTATGTTGTCTTGTTGGTCATTTTCTCACGAAGGTCCATTTTAGAGCCCTTTGTGTCAAGGCCACATTGCTTGCAGAGAGACTTTACCTCTGCCACCTAGAGTGGTATTGATTAAAGACCACATGTGAGTCATTTCTTTTTGATTTGTAATATAGAACAATTGAAAATCACATTGGCTTGACTTTTGAATTCACTTTAAGATTTAAAACTTCATCAGCCAGTTGCTCCTCTGTCACAAACATGCCTGTGTCTGTGGACACGTCTGGCACATGGAGCTCTGCATGCTCTATATTCAACACAGTGTCTGATCGCCTGGTTTTGGGTCCAGTCTATGGTGACCAGTTCTGATAACTTGGACGGACAATCAAAGGGTTCTTACTTGTGCCAGAAATGCATATAAAGCACAAAATAATGTATTTTAAAGACGTGACAAGTTTGAAGCTGCATTGCCCATTAATGGTAAATATTTGTTTCCTCACTTCACATAAATACCTTTATATTGACTATGTATAGTCTACTTACAAGGGTAGAAACTACGACATCCCAGAATTCTCTCATGACTTTACCATCATATCACTGAGGTGGATTTGGGATTTCACTGACTGGAAACAGTAGGTAGATACAATTATAAACTGATAAACAAACTAAAAGCTTTAGGAAATAATTGCACATCTCTTTTCCTTGATGACAACATTTCTGCCTCGTGATTTTTATCTTGAGAGGCGCTATATAAAAGATTGTTTCTTCTGTTTCTTCTACGTCTCTATTTCTTCAAAATAATTTACAAACGTTGACAATTTTGTGAAGGTTTCACAAAATGCCATGTGTTTTTCATTTTTCTTTTTTGCACAGAATGGCATCAATGCAAGACCTGGTTGCTGATTTCCAACCATCAGCATTCCTTTTAATCTGATCAGGGGCAAAATGACAAGCAACCAGTGATGCAAATGAAACATTGAGTTGTTTTTTCTGGAGCAAAAACATCCCTTGTTGTAAATAGCCTGTGGGAAATTCTGCCAAAAACAAAAATTTTGGGAAAAAAGAAAGTTTTAATCTCCAAAGTACCTTTAAAATACAATCGGAAGGGTTGAAATGACTTGTTTTTCTATTTGTGGGTCTTGTCGAGTTAAGCACAGCTAAACCTTAGTGCTAACAATAACATGAAACTAGCATCACAAAATACAGCACTGTAAACATAAAACAAAAATGTAAATAACTGACAGTTCATTAAATGTTTAGGACAAACCGGTGAATCTGAATACTGTTTCCATCCCATAGGTTGTAAAAATAGAACAAATGCACTTAAAACTATTATAAAGTAATAAATAAAATGTTTAAATATTTTTTTTACGCTTAAACACTACTGAATTATCTGAAGACCAGTAACAGTATACATGTACAGCGAAGCTCCCTGCAGCAAAAGAGACTAAATGCATGTTTAAAACAATGAAACTCTTTTTTTCTTTGCTTGTTCGGATCCATTTGCCATTATTCTCAGTTGTTGGCTGTGTTGTCAGACTGGAAATGTTAAAGTATCGTACCAGAATCTTAAAATTATCGTATTTTGAGAAAAATTATCGTACACTACTTAGTTGCATCCTGACATGTCTGATGATTCACAGCTTCACTACTAGTGGATCACACAGTGCACCAGTGGTTCTGCTGCACTGGTCTATCACCCGTAGTCACAGATGTGCTCCAAAGCCTCTTCTCCGCAGCACTTCAGTGTGTTGTCAATAGCGAGATGAGTCGGAGATGATGCTCAGATGCACTGATAGGAAATTCTTCTTCATTGATTGATCCTGAGATGTACTTTATGTGCATAATGTTTAAATGTCTGCATCAGCAATCTGTCAAAATGATAAACAGCCTTCAGATTTTTCTGTCACTGTAAAAAAATAACAAAACAAAACAAAAAAACGGTCAAATATGAAAAATCTCCAATTAATGAGACTCCTGGTCTAGGGTGCCTCCCAGGGGTTGCTTGAGGAGAGGGATTCACTACTTGAAGTTGAATCCATACGGGTGACCACAGAAATGGGAGTAGCAGTAGCAAAAGCATTGAAAAAGTGTTTATTGTCTCAGTCTGCCTCTGACCCATGGATAACACATCTCACCTCTAAAAATGGCAAACAGAAAAATAATGTTCCTGAATCCTGTTCATCTTGCATTTCTGCACTTTAGTTACATTAAAATGTTCCTAAACATGATAATTATCACTACATCCACTATTGTTATGGCACTATTTTATTCAGATTTCTTATTAGTGTTTTTTCTCATTCCAGTCTTGGTTTTAAACCGACACAGTGGGATCACTGTGCTTAAACAGGAATCCTCCAGATGAGCTGAGTTCATCGGTTATATTTGCTCTGACTGAAACGTGCAGCTGACCATCTGTTGAACACTTAGACTGCCCGACTCTCAGTACCGCGGGGAGAGACTCTTTCCAGGTCATCAGAGCCTCGACAGATTATTCTGGTGTTTGTGTCTTAATGTGAGGTCATTCTCTTTAGTCCAACGGGAAAACAGAGAGCATCTCAGTGCATCGGCCCTTAGGGGCCTTTTTAATCAGTGAGTCACAGACTGACATAGATAAACACACTCTGTAAAAGTTATCACATTATACCACAGACATGATGATATCTTGGTTGAGTGACAGACTCATTATTACTTGCTGCCTGCAGCTTGTAAAGAAGTTATTAGGGAGTCATTGATTGTATGTAAATATCCATTTTATGAGCCACATAATCAGGAGACATTAAAACCTTTGTGCTCTTTTATCAGTTTGCTTGAATTCATGTCATTAGTGTGAAGTGTTTTACCCTAAAACCCTAAAAAATACACAAACAATGTGAGTGAAGGTAAGGAGAACATGGAAGACCTTCTGATCAAACTCACCTGGCAACGTAAGATGACTCAGCATCTGTCCTGTCCTTGGCAATTTTAGTGCCTGCTCTGGTTTCTTGGTCACAAAATACACGCAGCCTTCTGCGATGGCAAGCCAAGGTGGGTGAGTTCATGAATGCTAATGCAGCAAGTTGTAGATCTGTGTGGCTTTTCCTGACCCGAGTGTTTCCTTATCTGTTTTCTTTCAGCGGCTAATGCAGGAAATAAAGTTAAAGTACCAAGTATTCATCACACACTGGTGAAATTACATCTCCGCATTTGACCCATCCCCATGGTGGGGAGCAGTGAGCTGCAGCTGCGGCTGCACTCGGGAACTATTTGGTGGTTTAACCCCCCAATCCAACCCCTTAGTGCTGAGGGTCAAGCGAGGAGGCATTGGGTCCTATTTTTTCAAAGTCTTTGGTATGACCCGACCGGGAATCAAACCCTAGGGGTAGAAGACCATTTTCATGTTCAGCTTGCAAGTGAGAGACCGACCATATTTTTAAAAAAAAGAAGAAAAAAATTGGCATAGACAACAGGTGGAAATTATAGGCAATTAGCAGGACATCCTAGCCTAGTGAACTAGACCAAATTCTTGCTTTGCAAAGTTTGGTTTAGGCACGCTTCATTGGAACCCTCGCTGCCCGATCCACTGCTGTGGCTGTCCAATCACAGATCGCTATAGTTTTGGTTGGGCCAATCACAGCGCTCTATATTTTGGGCCAAACACAGAGTGGGAGTAGCCGATGACGTCAGCGCTGCGGCCGCGAACACGAAAACGAACAACATGGATCTGGATCCTGATGACCTAATGAATTATAGACCAATATCTAATCTCCCATTTTTATCTAAAGTCCTTGAGAAAATTGTGGCCAATCGAGTATGTGAGCATCTAAAAACTAATGATCTGTTTGAGGAATTTCAGTCAGGTTTTAGAGAGTATCATAGCACTGAAACCGCATTAGTGAAAGTTACAAATGATATTCTCACGGCCTCAGATAAGAATCTTGTGTCTGTTCTGGTCTTGTTGGACCTCAGTGCTGCTTTTGACACAGTCGATCACAATATTCTCTTAGAAAGGCTTGAACATGTTGTAGGGATCAAAGGAACAGCGCTAGGCTGGTTTAAATCTTATTTATCTGACAGATTTCAGTTTGTTCATGTACATGAGAAATCTTCTTCATTCTCTAGAGTTACTTGTGGAGTACCACAGGGTTCAGTACTTGGACCAATTCTTTTCACTATATATATGCTTCCAATTGGTAAAATCATTAGACAACATGGGATAAACTTCCACTGTTATGCTGATGATACTCAGTTATATTTATCCATAAACCCTGATGAACCTAATCAGTTAGGTAGACTACAGGCTTGTCTTGAAGACATAAAAATCTGGATGACTCTAAACTTTCTGCTGCTAAATCCAGACAAGACTGAAGTTATCATCTTTGGNGTTTATGTTCAGACAGCTAAACCGGATGTTTTAGTCATTTCGGAGACCTGGCTCAAGAAGTCAGTGCTTGACTCAGCTGTGTCCATCCCTGGTTATAATGTATTTCGTCAGGATAGACCAACCAAGGGTGGGGGGGTTGCTATTTACTGTAAGGACAATTTGCAATGCTCAGTCACATTATCTAAATCCTTGCCCAAACAGTTTGAGCTGCTGTTACTGAAAATTAGTCTCTCAAAGAGCTACTCTTTGGTTGTTGCTGGCTGTTACAGGCCTCCATCTGCCCCTGCATGTGCCCTGTCTGCTCTCAGTGAACTCATTGACCCTTTCACCTCCTCTGAATTCTTGTTATTAGGTGATTTGAACTGGGACATGCTTAAACCGTCTACTTCCCTGCAACTTCAGCTGGATTCTTTAAACCTCTCCCAGATTGTGCAATCTCCGACTAGATTTACCAACAAGTCCTTCAATAATGGAACATTAATTGATATAATTCTCACCAACAGTCCAACAAAATACTCATCTGCAGTTTTTTGCCAAAGTCTTAGTGACCATTGTATTACTGCTTGTGTCTGCAATGGTACTAACATTAAACAACCTCCCCTAATTATCAAAAAGCGAATGCTAAAAAACTTCAATGAGCAGCCTTTTTACATGACTTGGCAAAAGAACAATGGCATAGAATTAGCCTCATACCTACTGTCGAGGATGCTTGGTCACATTTCAAAAACTCTTTTATCTCGATTTTAGACAGACATGCTCCTTTAAAAAAAGTCAGAGTTAAAAATCGTTTCAGTCCCTGGATCAACGCTGAACTTTCAGAACTGATTCGTCTAAAACATCAATCTTGGCAAAGAGCAAAGACATCCAAGAATATCAGGGACTGGCAATCCTTCAGATCTATAAGGAACAAAGGTACCCAGTCAATCAGAAAAGCAAAATCTGAATATTATAAGAACCATTTTCTGATGAGCAGTTCTGACCCCAAAAAGTTCTGGCAGACTGTTAAGACTATGGAAAATACCAGTAAGTCCTCACACCTGCCAAATGTAATCAAATCTGAGGGCATTGTTGTCTCAGATAAAACTAAAATGGTAAATTCCTTCAATAATCACTTTATCAAGTCTGGTCATGCCCTTGCTACAGCTTTACCCACCTCTGGGGTCTCTGACCTCCACTCAGCTATATGCAATGATTCCCTCCCCGCAACCAATTCCTGTTTCTCCATTCAGTTGTTTCAGGTAGATGTGGTACTTGACGAGTTACTTAGGTTAGATCCTCATAAATCAGCCGGACTGGATACTCTTGACCCCTTCTTTCTGAAAATCGCAGCACATGTTATTGCTGCACCTATTACCCATCTATTTAATCTGTCCATACAAACTGGTGCATTTCCTCAGGACTGGAAATTTGCATCTGTTACTCCACTTTTTAAAGGGGGAGATCATTCAGACCTAAGCTGTTATAGGCCTATCTCTATCTTGCCTTGCCTCTCTAAAGTCATTGAAAAGTTAATCAACAAACAGCTAAATCACTATCTGGAATCCAGCAGTATTATTACCCCCATGCAGTCCGGCTTCAGAACTGGCCATGGATGTGTCTCTTCAACACTTAAAGTGCTAAATGACATCATATGTGCCATTGACAATAAGGAATATTGTGTAGCTTTGTTTGTTGACTTGGCTAAAGCCTTTGACTCTGTAGACCATAACATCTTACTTAGCAGGCTCAAACATATAGGACTTTCTCAGGCATCCGTGGCATGGTTTAGAAGTTATATCTTAGACCGTATGCAAACAGTGAGAACAGAGGGTTACCAATCTGCTTCTCTACCTCTAAATATGGGCGTTCCTCAAGGGTCAATACTGGGCCCAACCTTATTCAAAATCTATATCAATAACATTGTCCATGCTGTTGACAGTTCTCATATACATTTATATGCGGACGACACCATTTTATATGCATGCAGTTCTTCTTTGAATGCAGCTTTGTCCTCCTTGCAGCACAGCTTTAATTGTCTTCAACATGCCTTCTCCAACCTTCACCTTCATTTAAACACAAGTAAAACAAAGTTCATGATCTTCAACCGTAACTTACCACAATCAACTTGCCACTCTAGTATTGTTTCCCTGGATGGTTCAGAACTACAACTTGTCAGTTCCTATAAGTATCTGGGTATCTGGCTTGACAGCACACTTTCATTTGACATTCACATTAATTCATTACTCTCTAAAGTCAAGGATTGGGTTTCTATACCGCAACAGGTCATCCTTTACTCATTCTGCAAAGCAAACCTTGGTCAAAATGACAATCCTTCCCATCTTAGATTACGGTGACATCATTTATAGGACTGCTTCCAAAAACCTTCTTCATAAACTCAATGTCATTTATCACTCAGCAATCCGTTTGGTCACTGGTGCCCCTTTCACTACTCATCATTGTGATCTGTACTCACGTGTTAACTGGCCATCACTCCATTCCCGCAGGTTGTTACATTGGTATCAATTTATATACAAAACAATCATCGGTAGAACACATCATATCTTCGCTCATTACTCATCACTTCCAACAACCAGCGCATTTTACGTTCCAGTAACCTAATCTCTATGGTTATTCCTAAAGCTCGCACCTCCTTTGGCCGCTCCTCATTCCAGTTTGCTGCTGCCAATGACTGGAATGAACTGCAAAAATTACTAAAGCTCACTACCTACGTTCCATTATCTACCTTCAATAATTCATTGCAATCAATAGTTTCTGATCAATGTGCTTCTGAGTGCTTAAAGATTGTTTTAAGTCTGTTTTGATGACTTGTACATATTATATATGACATCAGTCCTTTGTCTTTATGTCTAGCTGTTTTATCTTATCTTTATCTGCATTTTTTTTTCTTTATCTTATCTGTTTTTTATCTTATCTGTTTGTGTAAAGCTAACTATGTGTCTGTTGCTGCTGCCTCTTGGCCAGATTGTCGTTGTAAATGAGAATGAGTTCTCAATCGACTCATCTGGTTAAATAAATAAAATAAAAAAAATTCAATAGGAAGAGGGTCATATGACACATCAAACTTATTGGTAATGTCACAAGAAAAACAATGGTGTGCTTGGTTTTANCTGCTTAGTCAATCACCTAATCTAAACGGTATTAAATTAGCCTCCGAGAACAAAGTAAAGAACCTCGGTGTAATCTTTGACCAGGACATGTCATTCAAATCCCACGTTAAACAGGTTTGTAGGATTTCCTTTTTCCACCTTCGGAATATTGCTAAGATTAGAAGCATCCTTTCCAGGAGTGATGCTGAAAAACTGGTTCATGCATTCATTACCTCAAGGTTGGATTACTGCAATTCATTACTATCAGGAGGTCCACAGAATGTAGTCAAAAGTCTTCAGCTGGTCCAAAATGCTGCAGCTAGAGTTCTGATGAGAATTAAAAAGAGAGACCACATCTCTCCTGTTTTAGCTTCCCTACATTGGCTGCCTGTTAAATTCAGAATAGATTTTAAGATCCTCCTTCTCACATATAAAGCTCTTAATAATCAAGCTCCATCATACATCAGTGATCTGATTGTTCCATATGTTCCTAACAGAGCACTTCGCTCTCAGACTGCAGGTTTACTGGTGGTTCCTAGAATATCTAAAAGTAGGATGGGAGGCAGATCTTTTAGCTATCAGGCTCCTCTACTGTGGAACCAGCTCCCAGCGTTAGTGCGTGAGGCAGACACCTTGTCTACTTTTAAGACTAGGCTCAAAACCTTTCTATTTGATAGGGCTTATGGTTAAATTCTGATGTTAGTCCAGGTTTAGACGAGTGGGGAGCAGAGGGAGGTGGAGTGTACTGAGGGGACTACTGTCGTTAAAGACTTTTCTCCCTGGCCCTGCCTCCCATCTGAAAGGCTAGGTTATCCTGAGTTATCTCTGTACTTATGCTGCTATAGGCTTAGACTGCTGGAGGACATACTGACCACTTTCCACACTCTGCTACTCTCTTCTACCACCACTCTCTAATTGCATTATTTCCTGTTATTTCAGCTGTTAACTTTATTTTCTCTCTAAGTGTTTTTCTCCCCAGAAGAAGCTACACTGGCGTTCTGCTGAGCTGTGGTGGCCTCATGGAGGGGGCCATCGGCTGGCACACTGCTGCCAACCACCTAACATTCTCCCTCTCCTGATATTACATCTTACTTTCTTTAACATAGAATGTGCTACTATTAGTTCACCTATTGAATAAATTATAGATTCACTCAGATAAAGACAATAAAGTTTCTCTTACTCTTACTAAATAGAACTTCTACTAAGAAATCACAGTGTAGCCATAGAAACACTACTTGATATATGTGGTGTGTGTGTGTGTGTGTGTGTGTGTGTGTGTGTGTGTGTGTGTGTGTGTGTGTGTGGGTGTGGGGTGTGCTTGTGCCTGCTCTGTCTTCTCAACCCCCAGTGAGCCGTAGCGGATGGCTGCTCATACTGAGCCAGGATCCTCTGGAGGTTTCTTCCTGTTAAAAGGGAGTTTTCCTTCCCACTGTCGCTAAATGCTTGCTTAGTATGAGGATTGTACCAACACAATGACACTAGTCAGTGTCTTGATGCAATCTGCTGGGTCCCTTATATAGGAAACTTTTTTACTGATTGGCTTAATGAACTGAACTGTATTGAAATGTTTACTTTGTGAAGTGCCTTGAGACGACTCGTCGTGATTTGGCGCTATATAAATAAACTGAATTGAATTGAACATGGCGGCAACGCAGGAACCACATTCGTTTGAAACGTCTTTGTCATCAACATTGGATTATTTAGACTCCAACGTGCGTAAGTCTGTCTGATATACTTAGTGGCTTCTTATTTTTATCAAACAAAGTAGTGCAATGTCCCAGTACACCTGATATTCACATGTTTTTCATACAAAAACGACATAAATCATTGATGTTAGACGCCGTTGCTGCCTCCCGCTTTTCTGTCTGTGATTACGTCACGTTGTTCGTTACTCTGATTGGTCCTAGCGCTATCCAATTGCGTGCAGACAGTTTGAAAGACAATCGTAGATCCCGCCTCACGACTGAGGTCCGTCAATGGTTCGTGGCCAGACTATATATTCACATATATAGGATGGCTTGCCAGGCTAAGGACATCCCCAATAAGGGAGTGGTTTTGCAGACGGTGACCACAGACCACTTCTCAGTTCCTCTGCTTTCTGGCTGATGTTTTGGTCAATTTTGAATGCTGGCGGTGCTTTGACGAGTGGAAAACCAGCCAAAAAAGATCAAGAGGGAGAAACTTGAAATGACCTCCACATGTTAAACCAGTCCTGTTTTGAGGGTTTTGTAATTGTTGCCACTTTAGTGCACCTGTCGTTAAGTCCATGAACACCAATACAGCTGAAAGTGATTAACAATGCCCTCAGCTGCTTAATCAACCAGAAAATTATCAGACATGTTTAATTGATTTCATGCCAGGCCCAATAAAAAAAGTGTTCCTTTAATTTTTGTGAGCAGTGTAAATTGTATGGCGCTTTTCTAAGTCAGGGACTCCTAAGCGCATTACAGTACAGTCATTAGTTCACACACTGGTGGTGATGAGCTATATCTCTGACAGAAGTGAGGCTGCCACACAATTAATGCCACTGGTCCCTCTGACCACCACCAGCAGGCAAGGAGGTTGACGTGACTTGTTCAAGGACACAATGATTAACAAGGGCAAACCCCAAGTTTGAACCAGCAACCCATCAGTTACAGGGCAAACCCTTGGTAAAGGGTTAATGGCTTGTATTTGATATAGTGCCTTCCAGAGTCCTAGAACCCCCCAAGGCGCTTTACAATACAATCAGTTATTCACCCAGTCACACACACATTCACACCCTGGTGGTGATGAACTACCTCATAGCTACAGCTGCCCTGGGGCGCACTGACGGAGGCGAGGCTGCCGTACACTGGCGCCACTGGTCCCTCCGACCACCACCAGTAGGCAATGTGGGTTAAGTTTCTTGCCCAAGGACACGACAGCGACAGACTGAGCGGGGTGCAAACCTGCAACCTTCCGATTGCGGGGCGGGCACTTAACTCCTCTGCCACCATTGCCCTTGACCCAGCCTTTCCACTAGATGCGTAAGCGGCATGTAATGTAATAGAGGCATTTTACTTGCAAATCTCCCTTCCAATGCAAAATGGGAGCAAAAACATTCCATGCATCTGGTCCCTCGAGGTCACAAAATCACGGGATAATTGCGAAACCACGCGTGATTTCAGACGTTCACATGATAACAAGCAAGGAGAAAGACAGCTGCATGAATCCAAAAAAGTCTGTGGTTTATTTTCTGTTCTCTTTATCTCGGTTATGGAGGTTTCACAGGAAATTACATTTTTACTAGTTAAGCAACTATAAATCTTCACGTGACTTTTATTTTGAAAATTTCTGAATGATTTACACTGCTTTCGTGATTGATTTCCTGTCTGGCCCAATCTGAATTGCGGAGTTTGATGTCTTCTGGAAGCATAGCGCGTAAAAAGTAGACTCAGAACATAAGCAATGCATCCCCACTACCAAAACGTGATATTCGTGGCTGGTGGAAAGGCATCCGTCCACTATAACGGTGGCTAATTGCTGTGAAGTACGTTTCGCAGACATTACACAACGTTTTTGCATCTGGTGGAAAGGAAGGGTGAGCCACCACTAACAAAAAAGCTCTTTTGCTTCTAAATAATTGACTAAAACTTAGTAAGACATATTTTATCACACAATCTTTCAGTAAATAATCCAGCCACGTTTTTGTCTCCATGGTCAAACAAGCAAACGACCTTTTCCTGTGAGATGTTGCTGAGCAGGAAGTTTTATTTCTCAGCCTCTCGTGTGCCAGTGTACTTTCAGGCTCAATAATGTGCATAATGAATGGAACTGTGTCATGATGACAGAACATCTACACAAAGTTTCAGCTTCAAGCCTTCTCTGGTGCTGCTTTAACACACAGATTAGACAGACTTAGTCATGTTTATTTCATGTGACTTATGTTTGATCATCACTGCTGTTTGATGGAACATGATGTTGAGGTGATGATGGTCATTCACCGGAGGAGTAATCTCAACCCTCTCCTCAAACAAACAGCCTCAGCCAGCATGTCTGCACTAGCACCTCGCGCTCCACCACTAGTAATTAATCTAAATCATGTCCCACAGCGCACACGTGCTAAGGCGGCTTACCCCCCCGGCTTCAACCAAACCCTGTGACGAGCTATTCTTAATGCGGGTAGAAGATTTAGCTCTGCCCCCCTTCTGAATAAAACATTCTAATGATTCAACTTAAGCATTTAGCTGATGTATTATTCACAAGAATGAAATCAGTGGAAAGGGTAAAGAAGCATGTTGACAGTCATGTGTGTGTGTGTGTGTGTGTGTGTGAGAGAGAGAGAGAGAGAGACCTGACTTATTTATTGAGACTGTTTGATGAGCGTTTATGAGCAGCACTTTTAAAGCAGCACTAACAGTAAGTAATGTGGCCAGCCTTTCAGGGTGTGTTGCTGTTTGCTCCTCAGAGGTAGGAGAAGGTTTCCTTCACCACCTCCAGGGGAAATGGTGGCAGATTGCTTAGTGTCAGTGTCCATCAGGAACAGAGGGTAATTATGTCTACACTGTAAGGACAATGATTGTCCATTAGGGACACCACAATACAAAATGAAATGACACTACTACCTCACCATGAAAGCTAATTTTTATAATTGCAAAATAATAATAATAAAAAAAAACAAATATAAAATAGCAGTTCAACTGCTCTAGCTAAGACATTTTAGGAAGAGTTCAATCATACTGTAAACGTACTAACTTGATATTTAAGACATATTCGTGTTTTCCAGGTAATGAGATTTTATCATTTGGACCCATGATGAAATTATGATGCTTGACTTTGTCCCATGAGCAAGTTCATGTTTGTCTAGGGAAACATGCCTGGAAAACTGAATTGGGGTATTGGGCGTAGAACAACACACACACACACACACACACACACACACACACACACACACACACACACACACACACACACACACACACAATTTTTTTCATTTTCACATTTATATATATTTTATCTCTGATGATTTCATAATGTCAAACCAGAAAGTATTAAAATATGTGTATGGGAGGAGAATATACAGTGAATATCAAAAGTCTTCCCCCCCCCTGGTAAAATGTCAGGTTCCTGTGACACACACACACACACACACACACACACACACACACAAAATTTTTTTCATTTTCACATTTATATATATTTTATCTCTGATGATTTCATAATGTCAAACCAGAAAGTATTAAAATATGTGTATGGGAGGAGAATATACAGTGAATATCAAAAGTCTTCCCCCCCCCTGGTAAAATGTCAGGTTCCTGTGACACACACACACACACACACACACACACACACACACAAAATTTTTTTCATTTTCACATTTATATATATTTTATCTCTGATGATTTCATAATGTCAAACCAGAAAGTATTAAAATATGTGTATGGGAGGAGAATATACAGTGAATATCAAAAGTCTTCCCCCCCCCTGGTAAAATGTCAGGTTCCTGTGACACACACACACACACACACACACACACACACACACAAAATTTTTTTCATTTTCACATTTATATATATTTTATCTCTGATGATTTCATAATGTCAAACCAGAAAGTATTAAAATATGTGTATGGGAGGAGAATATACAGTGAATATCAAAAGTCTTCCCCCCCCCTGGTAAAATGTCAGGTTCCTGTGACACACACACACACACACACACACACACACACACACAAAATTTTTTTCATTTTCACATTTATATATATTTTATCTCTGATGATTTCATAATGTCAAACCAGAAAGTATTAAAATATGTGTATGGGAGGAGAATATACAGTGAATATCAAAAGTCTTCCCCCCCCCTGGTAAAATGTCAGGTTCCTGTGACACACACACACACACACACACACACACACACACACACACACACACACACACACACACACATATATATATATACGGAGATGTTTTCACTTCAGACTTTTTCGTTAACAGAGGGCAGGTATCCTACCACCATTACAGTCATGTCTCTGGTCCATGATAGTGTTGTGTTTGTGTATTAGTGTGTATCAAATATTTTTTAACATGGACACATTTGTCCCTCATTCTCCTCCACCTCTTCATGAGGTCACCACCTTCATGAATTTAAAGTCTAATCCTTCAGACCATTAGATGAGCCACAAAGCAATGATTCTAGCTCTGTCACTGGCTGCTCACTCTAAACAGCTCCGGTGGCCTAGTGGTATGAGTGTCCGCCCCGTGACTGGGAGATCAGGGTTTGATTCCCGGTCGGGTCATACCAAAGACCTTGAAAAAATGGGACCCAATGCCTCCTCGCTTGACACTCAGCACTAAGGGGTTGGATTGGGGGGTTAAACCACCAAATAGTTCCCGAGCGCGGCCACAGCTGCAGCTCACCGCTCCCCACCATGGGGATGGGTCAACTGCGGAGATGTAATTTCACCAGTGTGTGATGATGACTTGGGACTAGGGATGAGCGAGTACACCACTATCTGTATCTGTATCTGTTCAACCATCTAAATTATTTGTATCTGTACTCGGAGTGGGTGGGGCCTAAACAGGAAATGGGCGTGGTTTAACCAGAAGCGGGTGGGGCTTAACTCTGTACGTTATTTTAAGTCTGAAATTGATATGGATTGATCACAAGTTGCTATATGTATTGTTTATTTGAAAACTATTTACAGATCAGCCTCAGAATTGAGATTCAATGTTTTTGATCACAATAGTAAAGGAACTACTACAGAACATATGTTTCAATAAACTCAGAACATGAATATTTAAGTGCATGAATGAATACAATTGCACTCATGCAGTAGGAAATATGAACTACTAGAATAAGACACAACTTTTTAATTTGAATTTTTTTATTTTATGATCAAACTATTTTTTTCTAAAGTTCTTGGCATTTTTTCCCACACAAAGTTAAACAAAACAATGTTGATTACGGTGTGTGTGTCTGTGAGAGAGAGAGAGAGAGGGAGAGAGAGAGGTTTTTCTACTGACCAAATAGCCCTGTGCCGTATAGACCTTTTTCACAAAAACCGGAAGTGCGCCATCGTTGGGAAAACTCCTTCCTAACTAGGTCAGATTTCAGTCAGCATGGATCGTGTCTGCACTAAAAACCTTCTACATTTGCCCAATAAAAAAATTCTAAATAGGTGGCAGAAGACCACAAAACACACAGCAATATGGTACTGGAACACAGAGCTGCTACCCATGAAAAATAAATCAATTACAGCGATATTACATTACAACATGATAATCTTATTGTTCTAACAATATAATTTTCACGTTCTTAGAATAAAAATTTCACTTTGAAACAATATAATATCATGTTCTAGAACATACACATGCATAATATAGAGTATATAATATAAAATGTATGATAATTATATTGTACAACTGTGATAAACGTCTATGAACGTGAAATTTATATTGTTTGAACAATAAACTGTTAACGTGGCATCGCGTTAATTGTATTTTGCGTGGGTGGCAGCTCTAAACTATGAGTTCAGCATCATTTACTTGTCATGAACACATAAAAGAACTTACAATTATAGCAGAGTTAGCTTTGGAGAACTTACCTGCGGGGGCTAACGTAGCATCATCATGGTCCAGCCTTGTCGCCTACTTTGCCTTTTCTAGCTCCTGGCTCTCCAATTCCTGTGCTGCACAAACTACCATTTGTGTTACCGAACATGTAGACTGCTGAGGTGAAGTTATTCCAGGAGAATAGACATGGTACCGCATCCGAGTTAAGACGGCTAACACTTAGCCCCAGCACGTAGCATAGCCGTGAAGTGTCTGCTGCAGACATAAGTATTTCCCCTTTAATTAACAAAATTGAGCCCCTCCTCACGCGTGATCTCCCTTAGACAGTTTTGTCTTACATCGGTAGATGTTGGAAACGAATGGAAATGGAGATAGGGCTGCTTCAGAGCATGAGAAAAACAGACTGATCCCCATAAGAAACGCTGCAATAATTCTTATTTTCCGCTGCACTGATGTATTTCCTGTTAAAAACCCAGGAAGCGTGAAAAAGGTCTAGAGAGAGAAAGAGAGAGAGAGAGAGAGAGAGAGAGAGAGAGAGAGAGAGAGAGAGAGAGAGAGAGAGAGAGAGAGAACCGGAGTGAAGGACATGACGCGACACGAGCCGTTTTCAGCTCTGTGTTGTCAAATGCACCGCTATGAAACGTAACTTTAATTGTTACACAAACTGAAAAAGACGCGAGCTGAAGAAGGGAGTACTGTTTACTGAAGCAACGTGACGAGAGAGCTACAAGCAGCACAGAGGCATCAGTCACCGTCGTGTGTGAGGTCTGAGAGGAGCGGCGCAGCGAGAGATGATTTTGTGTGTAGGGAGGGGCGGGCGCTCTGTATGACTGACCAATCACAGAGCGTAAAGACAGTCAGTTATCCAATGAGGATTCTCCTTCCACCCGAACACAGATAATCATGAATTTTACTCGGTTCATGATCGTACTCGTCAAAAATGCATTATCCGTCCCTACTTGGGACTTTAACTTTATCCTATTGGAGTTTTTCGGAAAACATGTTTATTTGCTGCTTCTAACTATAAAGCCTGCTATGGATACAATGAAAACTATTTCCATTGCTTTCATCTATGAGTTCATCAGATACAGATTTTTAAATCTGGATCAAACTTAACTAAACATATTTAGGAAAGAAAAGGACATTTTTACTTGGTGAAATGCTAACACACTGAATCTTACAAGTTAGTTTTCTTTTTAAATGAAATAAATATATGTAACTGTTGTGTGTGTGTGTGTGTGTGTGTGTTCTCAGTGGGTAACAGTAGGGTCTCAGACTCATAAACACCATCTGGGACCTCAGCAGAGATACCCTCCTGTTCTACACTGCCACACACACACCAATACATTTTTCCATTAAGCTACTTACACATCATCACACACTACCATCCAAACATCCCCTCCCTCACCCCTTTCAGTGCTGGGTCCTAGCCATGTGGGACAAGACCAATATCAGCATGTTTTTGTCAAAATGGTGCCTCTGACTGATCCCAGTGGAGCTATGGTGAAGCTTGGACAGCCCGCTTGTTCATCTGCAACCCATTTTCTATCTACAGTAGCTGAGTTAGAGAGAAAGAGGCCTGCAGCTTTCAGCAGCGTAGACATATCGGTATTCACTCACAGCACGAATTACACCAGAAACAATAAACATGCATGTTTTAGGACTGTGGGAGGAAACCAGAGTACCTTGGACAAATGAGTGAAGCAAAGGAAGAAAATCCACAAAAACGTCAAAGGTTACAGCTGAGTTTTAAAGCACAACCTTTTTTTGTGAAGTGACGTTGTTAACTAACCACCAATGTACAACCCCTCCAATACAAAAGAGTATTGGATTGCAGGAATGCAATGGTAAATTTGTACTAGCATGCAGCCTTCCCCAATACCCTGCCAGTGTTCCCTTTGTCACAGACGTTTGTGAACACACAACAACCTGTTTGACTTAGATGGGGGGTAATGGAACATGCATTTGTACCAAAGTGTCACAGTAAAGAATAGGCTAGGTGCAGACAACCAAAGGTTACCCCTCCACTCATCCAGAGGAGGGTGCATTGAGTTCTGTTTAAGATAGGCAACGGTGGCTCAAGAGGTGGGGTTCAACCTGTAATCGATGGGTTGCTGGTTCCAACACCTACTCTGTCTGTGTCAGTTGTGCTCTTACCCTTCTTTCCACCGGCAGTGAAAGCAGTGTGTAAAAAATAGCGGCGTTTTGCCCGCGAGCTCTCTTCGCGCTTCTGACGTGAAACGGGAGCGAAAGCATCCCACACAGCTGATCCCGCGAGGTCACAAATTCACGGGAGAATTGCAACACCATGCGTGATTTTAGAAGGCCACACAATGACAAGCAAGGAGAAAGACAGCTGCATGTAGCCATAAAGGTCTGTGGTTTATTTTCTGTTTTGTTTACATCTGCTACGGGGGTTTCACAGGAAATGACGTACTGCACAAGCCTTTTATTTTGGAAGTTTTCGGATGTTTCACACTGCCTTTGTGTTTGACTTCCTGTCTGTCCCGATCTAAACTGCAGAGTTTGACGTGTTTCAGAAGCGTAGCGCATAAAAAATAGACTTGACACGTATCGATAGCGTCCCTACGCTTCTGGGGTGCATCCAAAACGTTACACATAGCTGCTGGTGGAAAGGACCCTGTCCACTATGACGGCAGCTAATTGCCACGTAGTACGTTTCGCGACGCTTTCACTTGTGGTGGAAAGCCGGGGTTGGCATGACACTTTACCCGTCTTGCTAGCTGGTGGTGGTTGGAGGGCCTAGTGGCACTGATTGTGTGGGTCTCTACGACACTCATATGCCATAAGAAAAATGCGTGCAAACATGTCCCTCTCCAGGTGAACTTTAACTAGATTGGATGAGGAAATCATGGAATTTGGAGCTTCAGCTGCAAAACAAAGTGGAGAAATTTGACTTTTTTAGTTCTGGATTAAAGTGATATACAGCACAGTCGCTTATCTTTGTACTCAGGATAACAAAATATGATGGAGAAGCTGGCAGAGATGTGACTAATGAAAAGGACAGCACCAGGAAGTGATTTGTTCAGAGGTAAATGCATGCATGGAAAGCTGGAACTTAAATGGGACAAACTGGTAGGTGTTTATTTAATTATTTATTTTGCCCTGCTTCAGCATTCCACACATAACACATGATGAAGCTGGATACTTACTTGTACCAGAGCATTGTCTGCCCTTCGAAAAACATACTTAGTAGTCCTAGTGGTATCTCAATTGACTAGTTAACTAAATTAAGGTTGCCCCTAGGCATCAAAGTAGACAGGCTGCATAGCTAATTATACACCTAATTATACACAGGAAATAAGAACGTCGAGAAGGGTATAAACCCTAAAGCACTCTGAACAGCAGGGGGCAGGTAGCCATGATTCCACAGGCAGCCATCCACCCGAGGTTAAGGTACAATAGGTCAGCAGTGGAGCACAGGAGCAGCAGCCTCCAGACCAGAGAGGGCAAGGCAGAGATGCAGAGCACAGAGGATTCCAATGAGTCCACAGCCAGCCTGGAGGTGACCACGCATTTAAAACTAGCAAAAAAACCAAAATCTTTATTTATTTGCTAATTTTAAGAATTCTAGCCAAGAAACTTTTTCTTGCCCCATTGGCAGATTTTTTTTTACTCAATACAAAAAAAGTTGGATCATATTTAAGAATATTTACCTTATTTTAAGTTACAGAATTTTTCTAGAGAATGATTAAAAATTAAAAACAAGATAAAATGTCTAAAAATGTTCTTTCTTTCTATTTTTTTTTAAACTTTCTTAGAAATTTGCAGTGAAACATCTGGATGAACTTTTTTGATGTCAAAAACAGAAGCAAAGCAAAATGTCAAAAAAGTATCTCATTCAAGCCCTGGTCAATAAATAGTGAGCATTGCAATTTAAAAAAGTGACATGGGGGTATGGTGCCATCCGGTAGAACGTTAAAACCACTGAGATGGTTTTGGATCCCAGCTTAGTGGGTCCAGCAACAGAACAGAGTCATCATGTCTTATGAGGGTCTGCATCTTCAACTAGACAACACATTAAAGTCCATGCTGATGGCTTAAGTTCTCCTCAGAGGAGTGGGTCAGAGGATTGTCTACCAGGCTGTACTTCAGAGTCTCGTTAAATATGTGATGTAAGGATAATACGGCAACCTCAGGGCCAAATAAAGATGATTCACTGTGGTGACCCCTGAAGGGAAAAGCCCAAAGGAGGAAAAACAATGAAACTTCTGATAAAGTTGTTCCCTCTTTTCAGTTCTAACTCCAATATTTTTACCCCACTTGTCTTTTAATCTTTGTGTTGCTACCAGATTAAGACGAGATTCACCTCAGTGGTCTGTCTGTCACTATACAGGTGAAACTGGAAAATTAGAATATGGTGCAAAAGTTCATTGGTGTCTGTAATCCAACTTAAAACGTGAAACTAATATATGAGTCAGACTCGTTCCATGCAAAGCCAGATATTTCAGCCTTTATTTGTTATAATTGTGATGATTACGTCTTACAGCTGATGAAAACCCTACATTCTAAATCTCAGACAACTAGATTATTAGGGGTGTCAAATTATTGCATTAATTGAGATTAATTAATTACAGCCACATTTAGTGCACTTTTTTTAATCGCGTTAATCTAATTTTTAATCTATAACTCTTTACTAGGGCTTTTCTAGCCTACCTGTTGGGATTTTAATTATTTTATTTATTTGATGAAATGATATTTATATTTAACTATCATGCCATACCACATGTCAGAAGTGACAGAGTGAGTGCTTAATGCTTTTTCAGCATTTTATTTAGTGATAAACTGTCAGTTTTTATATGCTAACGTACAGCTCTGTAATTAACAGGTCTATTTTAGTTTTAGATAAATGTTTTAGTAACAAGTTCTGTGATCACTATTTGCATTGCTCAAAAAAGCGTTCCTTGATGTGTTAACTTAGATTATTCTATATGGACCTGATGTTTTATTTTTAATTTCTAATTATTCGAGACTGACAAAAGAGCCTTGGTGATGTGAAAGGAAAGTTTAGAAGTCTGTTTAAATGACTTTATAAAGCCTGTTTTTTTGTTATATATTAATCTTTTAGTCTGCCACAATAATGTAATTAATTTAAATAAAAATACATCAAAATGAGAGCTTTTCTCAGCCATTAGTAGGTGAGATTAAAAAAGAGATTAATTAGATTAATTAATTACAGGTCATAATTAATTAATCTTAAAAAAATTAATCTCAAGACAGCACTATAGAATATTATGAAAATGTTCAATATTCTAAACTCAAAGTGTCACACTCTAATTAGCTAATGAATCCAGAACACCTGCAAAGGGTTCCTGAGCCTTTAGACCAGGGTTTCTCAACCCTGGTCCTCAGCGCCCCCCTGCCCTGCATGTTTTCCATGTCTCTGCTTCAGCACATGGCTGCAGAAGCCTGTTAATCACTCACTCATTTGTGTCAGGTGTGTGGCAGCAGGGAAACACTGGTGTTTGAAAGGGCAACATGGAAAACATGCAGGACAGGGGGGCGCTGAGGACCAGGGTTGAGAAACCCTGCTTTAGATGGTCTCTCAGTCTGAGCTGGATTACTGACATTAATGGATTTCTGCACCAGATTCTCATTTTACTATTTTCACCTGTAAGTTTCACATTTAGACATCATTTTCCATCTCAGGGTTTTTTCTTGGTAAACAGCCTGTCTTCTTATAAGGCACAGATTAGACTAGAGAAGAATTCCATAATGGATCAGATTTTTTTGTGCTGGTTTGGAGAGAATTATCAGACTTTACCTGTTAATTCAGCTGGTGACCTGTGGAAGGGAGGAGTGTAGCATGAACTGGATTTAATTGGGTTTTAGATGACTTTCACATGAACTGTGAAATTATGTTAATCAACAGAAAAGGCTTTGCATGGATGGATTTCAGCAGGTGAAGATGTCCTCCTTTAAAATGGAATGAAGACACCTCTAGTGTAAGGAGTGGATGTGTTGCAACCTGGTGGACTTGATGTTTGATGAAGTTGTTTCAAGCTTGGTAAATATAAGACATCGGGGGGGACGGACATATTTTTGTCTCCACTCTGCTCCACTCTCACATGCCAGCAGCACAGGTCTCAGGCTGCAGGGAGCAAATATTAAAGAGAATTTTGATGACATAATTACAATTTAATCAGCCAGCAGAACTTTAAAAAGACTAGCGATGGAATCTTATTTACATTTTTTAAAATGATGAATGTAAATGTGGGTTAGTCAGTCTGTGGAGACATGGGCAGTCAGCAGCAATATAAAGATCAATACAAGGCTGTTCGTGTGACAGCTGGAGAAGTCTGATGAAAGTGAAACAGAGAGCGAGAATAACATTTGATAAAACCCAAGGAATGCAACAAAAGTAGTCACGTTTCATGTGTTTCCCATGCCATATCTGTGTTTTATTTTTGTTTTGTTGTTGCTAGGTCTCTCTGCTCTATCAGCAAAGGATCTGAACACAGCCTTTGCTGACATCACAGCAGATTAATGATTCCCCAACTGCTATTTGGGCAGCAGAAGAACTTCAAGTCTCCTATCACTACTCAACAAACTCATTTTTTTTGTAAACCATTTGGTCCATTTTCATTTTGTGATCATTTAAAAAACAACAACGAATGTCAGATCACGTCATCCTCTGTGATGTCTTATAACTCCTCCCCCAAGTCCTCCACAGCCTTCGCCTTTATTTTATTCATGTACCACAGCAAATTCAGAAGTGTTAAATCAACTCCTAGGGAGTTAAATTCAACACCTTCAAAGTGTCAATATTGGTCCACTTTAGACGGAGTCAAAACAACACTTTGGAAAGTCAGTTTACGCTGTGACAGAGTTGAAACAACACTCTCAATAGTTGAAATGTAACACTCATTGATGTTGAAATTTCCCAACACCATTGTGTAGAGTTAAAAATGAACACTATCAGTGTGCTTTATTAACACCAAATAAGGTTTAATTTATTTAACACTATGGAAAGTGTTAAATAAAAACAGAAATCTGGATTTTTCAAAACGACTGCACAGCAAATTCAGCATGCTCAAACTAACACTGTCAGATTTGAATTCACACCAGTAAGAGTTCATTTATCAGCCACACTGAAAAACGCCAGCTAACTCATGCCTTTTAACCGTCGTGACTGCAGACAGCCAGTGAGAGGAACACAAGGAGCATTTATTGTGAACCATGCACCATGTCCCGTTCCTCTGACCAACCTCCTCACTTATGGTGCCGATATGACACAAGTAACACCACATTTGCAACAGCTTTTCAGGAGTTATTTGTCCAAAATGACACCTACAGAGTTAGGAAACACTCCTTTTTAACACTCGTGTTTAACTCTCATGTCAGTGTTACATATCAACTATTTAACTCTTTTAGTGTTAAATGAACTATTCTTAGGGTTAAATTGGACTAACACCCCAAAATTAACACTTTTAAATTTGCTGTGTAATCTGCGATGAGCTCACTGGAGTAGATGCCATGGCCTTGGTAGATACGATACCACCATGATGCCACTGTGGCAGTATGGAGGACAGAGGGTGTCTTCTTCACTGGTGAGCACATAGCTCTCATTCTGGAATTCTCCTTTTCTGAGGACCTTCATCCACCAGAGAATCGTCGTTGGTCGTCAGGTCAACCACAGCAGCTTCAGATTCCTCACAGGTCAGATCCACCAGCTTCTCCACACCATCTTCAGTGTTGTTCATTACATCAATGGGGTCTCTGTTTGACTTGGTGCAGGTTCTGTGGACCCCGTCTTCCTCTGAGCAGAGCTGCTCATATTTGTGCTGGAGCTGAAGATGTCATAGACTCCAGGGGACACCCAAATAAAGAAGTAGTTTCTTCCTTCTCTTTTGCTCCGTTTTGGCTTGTCACATCCACTAAGGCCCAGTCCCAAAACTCACACTACATCTCAGCGAAGTGCACTTGGAGAAAGTGTGCAGTAAGGCTTCGAGTGCGTAGTCCAACAAACTCATTTTTGTTAATGTTTACTCCTACTAGCTACTTTGTAGCTTCAACCCATTACTTCTATCGTCATATTTGATTTTGCATTTTCTGAATAACTGCAATTTTGTACATATTGCTGTATGCAACAATATGCCAAACAAGTCATATAAAAGACATGCCTGTTAAAGGCATAGTGCACACATTTAGTTTCCTTGTCACTTTTTGAAGAAATGTTTTTTTTTAGATTCATATGTTGGGTTAAAATAATCCATGTCGAGCCATTTTCTGTTGGCCAGTCCATTTCTGTTGGACTTTTATTTTGGTGGACCTTCTTCATGAGAATGCTGTTGTTGTTTGGTCAGGCTGAAGCAATTTCCCTGGCATTTAAGATCCTTGATGCAGCACAGACAGCTTATTTCAGCTGACAGATGGGAGAAGGTCAGGGCACAGAAAAGTTGTTCTAGGGTCGAAGGTGAGAGGGTAGCAGATGAGCTACGTTTAAAGTGCTGACATCCTGTATTTTACTGCTCAGGTAAACATCCATGGATGGTAAAATCGACTGTCTTTGATCTTTCACTGCTGGGAATAGAATGTATGAATAATTCTACAGAGAAAAGGTTTAGTAAACTATAAAGTTTAGTCAGTTTTTCACATTCTAAACTTATTTATTTTAAAAAACAGAAAACCTTTCAAGTAATTGTTATGTTGTTATGATTTATTTATTTTTATTTTTTATTGCTCTTTTATGATTTCATTGTATGCTGTGTTCAGTGCCTTGAGCTCCCTCAAGGTTAGTGGAAGGCGCTATATAAATAAAACTTGATTGATTTCCAAACAATGCAACACAAAAATTCTCAAATGAATAAAGCTGAAGATAAAAAACAAGCTCAATGTGATGAAAACACAAAATTATAAATAATTTGAACTGAAGTAAAAACGAAAAAACAGAAATAACATTTCTTCCTGCTTTCCTGATTAATTTAATCATCTTTATGGTTTTTTTTTGCTCATGAAAATTAAGTTTTGCTTCACTAGAGAAAAACTGCAGGTAAAATGATGCTTTGCTGTGTTTGTTGACAATATTAAAATAAGGTTGGAGGTTTATCCTTTATCTCTGCCTCTTGATCAGCTGATCCGCGGGTCTGAGAGAGAGAGCCTTCACGATCATGTTTTATTGCTAAACGGGACAAGCAGCTGAAACAATTGAGGGAAATTTGTTGAAACTAAATCACAGGAGATGTCCAGAAAGTTTGGAAACGTGTGTTCATAAACAAACGGCATTTATTTTACATTAACGAGCTATTACCGCAGATAGGACTTCACTGTCATAATTTACTGAGGATGTTTTTCTGCTCAACATCAGACTCCTGAAACCCAAACCAGGTCTGTAAAACCCATGTTACCCTGTCTTCTTTACAAGCTTCATCCACCCACAGCCGCTGCGTTTTTCTAGTACTACAGACTTGAACACGTTTGCCTAATGATTTGTGCAATAATCAGATTTTTATTTTTCTTCCAGATTGGATATTACAGAAAACAGGGATGGCTTGCCATAAAAATTAAAAGCCATCCCTCTTTATTTAGGCCGTCATTATGACCACTTCCTCTCAATGGTTAGTTCTCTTTTCTTTAGCCAGAGGAATCAGCTACATTTGGTGGTTTTTCATTTCCTCGCTCTGATAGATCCTGAAAATTTGAAATTAGTTACTGAAAACAAAGAGTTCAGCAGCCACCAGAAACATGTTAGTTACCCTTTATGAAGTGATGCATGCTGTTAATATTCTCCTTGGAGTGCATTTTCACAGATCCAACAACAGAGTGTGTGTGTGATCTGCTTCAGCGTGTTGTAAATATCAGACGGTTGGAGAGCCCTGGGCTTGGCATCATAGCAGGCATCACTGCTATCTCTGGCACCGCTCTTATCGAACTGTTTACCCTGAAGAAAGGTGGGGGTGGCTTGGATGTTTGATGCCCTCCATCTTTTTCTGTCAGTGTGAATTCTCTTCCTCCTCCCATTCTGCCAGGACACCAGATGTTCCCAGAATCTGGTCTCCTACGGCTCAAAACACTTCTGCTCAGAACCGTCCCTCGCCCCAGTGGCTCCCACACATCCACCCATTTAGTGGGCGCCCTCGTGGCCAAGCCAAGTTCACACAGCTGAAATGATTGCAGTGACAGCTGTGTGTGCTGGTTTTATCTGCTCTGCTTCAAAGAGATGTGGCTAACTGCAGCTCAGAGAGGCTGATGGTCACCAAGCTGATGACCAATCAGCTGACTGGACCCATCACCAGCAGTTGGGAACAAACCTGCATTAATTAGTTTATCTCATTTTGTCAGGGGAACTGAGGCACACCCTAACTCTCTCCTTAATGCAAAAAAAAAAATCCCATTTCTTTATGAAATGATTTAATGATTATTCTAAAATCAAAATCAGCTATTTCATTTTGGTGCCAAAAACAAGCCTTACAGTTTTCCTCTCACAGGTGGAGCGTCACAGCTTCAGCTATAAAGCCCCTGATATAAAAACTTTATTAGGATGGCTTTTAGTTTGAGTTAAATCCAAATCGATATGGAAATGAGAAAGGAGGAAGAAGAAAGGAATAGAGGTGGGGAAAAGTCAACAAAAAGAAATATTACAAAAGGTACAAGAATCTGATTCTAGAGAGAGAGCAAGAGAGAGAGAGACAGAGCAAGAGAGAGAGAGAGAGAGCAAGAGAGAGAGAGACAGAGCAAGAGAGAGCTAGAGAGAGAGAGAGAGTGAGAGAGAAAGAGCTAGAGAGAGAGAGGGAGAGAGGGAGAGAGAAAAACACAACAGACGCACATATCCCAGCGCCAAACAACATATGGATACATAACAATGTTACTGATGATATTTAGTGCCAACTAAGTTAATGTGTCCAAAAACATCTGAGTACTTGCTCTCAAGAGCACGAGTGTGTCATGTCCCTGTGTCCTGTCCATGCCCTCCCTGTCCCATCCAGGTCCTCCTTGTCCCTTCCATACCCCATCTCCCTAGTCTCTGGTCCCCTCGTGTGTCATTCAGGTTTTTACTTTATTTCCCATAGTCAATCATGCTAATTCCATTCACCAGCCTATTAGAGTTTTATTTCTCTTTAGTTTTCCCTTCCCCTCTTTGTGTATCTTAAGCCCCCTTCAGACAGGCCATGAAAAACGGAAATGTTCGGGACTCTGTCCGTAAGACGTTTGTGTCTGAATACAAATATCGGTAACACTTTACAATAAGGTACGCAAAATAGTGCTTAGTTACTAGGGAACTACGTAGGGGTTAATGCGTAATGAAGCAGGGACTAATAGGTAGTTAACCAGTAGTTACTGCTACAAACTCTCATTATTTTTTAGTGCTTTGTTACTAGGGAACGACTTAGGGGGTAATGAGTAATGAAGCAGGGACTAATGGGTAGTTAACCAGTAGTTACTGGTAAAACCGCTCATCAGTCTTATTCAGGGACTAATGGGTAGTTAACCAGTAGTTACTGGTAAAAACGCTCATCAGTCTTATTCAGGGACTAATGGGTAGTTAACCAGTAGTTACTGGTAAAAATGCTCATCAGTCTTATTCAGGGACTAATGGGTAGTTAAGCAGTAGTTACTGGTAAAAACGCTCATCAGTCTTATTCAGGGACTAATGGGTAGTTAACCAGTAGTTACTGGTAAAAATGCTCATCAGTCTTATTCAGGGACTAATGGGTAGTTATTTATGAAAGCAATAAGGAATGAATCCCAGATTAATGTAGTGCTTGTAGACTCTGTTTTGTAAACTTCATGAAGAATGCAGATAATTTGCAACGTCAGTGATTTAACATCCCTGTATCATCTTGATTTCACTTGTCTGTCGCTTCATCGTCCCTCGTCAGCATCCGTCCGTCTCCAGAGATGACGGAAAGTGAAGTCTCCTTCCAAGTACCTGAGGAACTAATCAGTAACTACTAGGTACTTAACCATTACCTACTACTTATGTGTACCCTAAAGTAAAGTAATGCCTCTTCCCAGTTACTTACTGGGGAACTAATCAGTAACTACTAGGTACTTAACCATTACCTACTGCTTATGTGTACCCTAAAGTAAAGTAATGCCTCTTCCCAGTTACCTACTGGGGAACTAATCAGTAACTACTAGGTACTTAACCATTACCTACTGCTTATGTGTACCCTAAAGTAAAGTAATGCCTCCTCCCA
>SSNS01000045.1:196073-218573 GCA_006937985.1 Aphyosemion australe
CGCGCACATTGGGAGGGGGGCGCGAAAAAATCTATGTATCCTAGGGGGGGCTTCACCGAAAGTATTTGAGAACCACTGCCCTAAGTCGTTCCCTAGTAACGAAGCACAAAAAAATAATGAGTGTTTGTAGCAGTAACTACTGGTTAACTACCTATTAGTCCCTGCTTCATTACGCATTAACCCCTACGTAGTTCCCTAGTAACTAAGCACTATTTTGCGTACCTTATTGTAAAGTGTTACCCTGATATCCGGTAAACCTTTTCCTGAATTAGACAGGACGAAGCCCCTAGTAACAGGACCGGACTTGTCACGGACATGGTGGCTGCTTCAGACTGGTGAGGTCGAGTTCCAGACAGGGAGGAGAAGGAGGAGGGGAGCGGGGGACGCTGTAAGTGCTTACCTAGATTACGTTTATATCACGTGAATGGGAAAGCAAAGTTTTTCAACACGTCTGACCAGAAAACTTCGCCACTTGGTCGTGAATGTTTCCATATACGCCGGGTAGCTCACTCCTGTAGCATGCGGCGAACCATGGCAGCTCGCCTCCTATGGTACCGTCTCCTGGAAGCGTGACGGAGCGCATCACAGCGCTTCCGTGATTCCTTTATTAACCATTGAGCTTCATCATCCAGGTGACCAGGTCTCTTATGCGTCTTCGTGTGCGCAGAATTGTGCTTAACGTAAATCTGATGAGAGGAATTTTATCACTTACTAGCTTTGTTTGGGGAGATGACGCATGTACGCCCGCTGCATTATGCAATATCTGGGTACAGCCTTCCCACCCCCACCCCCGCAGACATCTGGAACTTTTCCCTGCTGTGTGAAGGCAGCCGAAAGGACAAGTTCCGGTGCAAACGTGGTGTGTCTGAAAACACAGTTCTGGTTAAAGACCGGACTGAATTGTCCACACATGATCCAGAATGTCAATCTGAAAAGGGCTTTAGTATTTTCAGGTCCCTGTTTGTTTGACCTCCTTTTGTGTCTATGACCTTTGACCCCTGTGTTTCTTAGCTGTTGTTTCCCCCATATTACTGCCTTCTTATATTTAGTTCACTCATCAGTTTAGCTTCTGTCCTTGTGCCCCTTTACTGTTCCCAGTGTTAAGTCTAGCCTTATCCGTTTGGTCTTCAGTTGGTTTTGTTTAGACTCTTTCAACTTCATTCAGTGTCCTGTTTGGTTTTCTCCAGTGTAATGCTATTTGCTTCTTGTCTTCTGTTTATTAGTTCAGCCCATTTATTTGTTTCACTCCTGTTTAATGTTTATTCATTCAGTTTTATTTTCTGTTTATTTTTAGTTATGTTCAGTTCGTCCATAGTTCTGTTTCTCCCTGCAGCCTTGTGTTTCTTCCCCAGTGTCCTGTTAATCATTTACACCTGCAACCAATCAGTAATCATCACACCTGTTGCCTGTTTTCTCATCACTGCCTCAGTCTATTTAAACCCAGTTCAGTCCTCCACTCATTGTCAGTTCCTTGTGTTTGCTCCTGCTCAATAAACACTTTATAACTTTTGAAACCATACCTGGCTGCCTCTGGATTACCTGCATTCTGGGTCCTGCTTCAACACACCATTTCATGACAGAGTGTGTGTATATGCACTATAATAGTGAGCGTGAGGAGCCACAGGCCTGCACACCAAGACCCAGTCATTGTTTTTTTAATTTGAACTGAGATTTGGGATTTCTTGATGTTTACAAAATATAATGTTGCATATTAAAGTATAAACATCGACTACAGAATGACAATATAAATCAGGCTGTCCTGTTTCATATGAAAATGATGTACATCTGATTGGGTGTCATGCACCTAACTGAATAAACAAACAGTTCAGCGCATAACAGGCTGTCTGTCCTTGTGATCTGATCTAAAGCTGAGTGGAGTGACCCAGATCAGCATTCACTAATTATCTAACACACTTGAGTGAAGATGAAGACTTTTCTGCTCTGAGTAGGTAAAAAAGTATTTGCAGTTGATACTGTCAACCAAACCATGCCTCTTTCTGTCACTCCCCCCTGTCCCCCAAATTATACATGTATATGTATATATATATATTTTCTCCTATGACATACAGATGGCTTGATGAATTGTAAAAATCTGATTGTTACACCAGAACTCTTCCTACAGCTGATCCTCTCAAATGGAATGCTCTGAAGCTGGTGACTTTGTTCCAGTGCTATCACCGTATGGAGCAGACATGCTAGCTCTCAGATTAAAGGAATAATGCAAACTATTTTTTTTTTCAAGCTTGATCCTTTTTGGAGGGAGTCAGTTTGTGGGCGACCCCATCTACTTACACCTACTGCAGAAACAGAAAGCTTCGGGTGTTTTTGATAACCTAATGCAAAACTCTGGCATTAAGTTACATCTGCAGACGTTCCAGCTTGAACATCTGCACGTGTCATTCAAAAGCTTCCTTTAGTTTGAGATTAAAATATTCCATTCTGATTAGCAACAAGTAAACTACAACATTCTCTGTGCTTTTGTTGTGTCACAGACACCTGATAGGTTTGATTGACACTTGGGTCAAACTCACTAAAGGAGATAAAGGTATGTATGTTCCTATGGCAACCTGTTCCTGTGTGTTGGAGCATGATTGTATGAGATGACATGGACTTCAATTAGATGACCATCCATCCATCCATCCATTTTCTAAGCCTAAGTCAAAAGGGCCAGCTGTGGTTTAGAAGCAAGAATGGTTTGTCATAAGGAGAGATGGTGGTTCAATCCCAGAATCCTCCTCCACATTTTTAAATGTTTTTGAGTGAGACCACTGATGCCCCATGATCTGTGAATCTGGGATCTGAGTTGTTTTATAGAAGTGTTTCTTAAATGGACTAAAAAATATACAAATAAGGATTGTTTACCATCCCTGTCACTCTCCAGCTCCTCCAGGAGGGTCCCAATGCATTCCTTTGCCAGTGAGGGTATACAATGCCTCCATCAAGTTCTGGGTCTTCCTCATGTACACCTCCTATTGGGTTATGCCTAGAAAACCACCCAGAGAAGGACAACCAAGACACCATTGGCCATTTTCTCTAAACGTATTAATGATTATCTTAATGGATTAGATTTATATGTTGCTTTTATACGCACCCAAAGCACTTTCCATAGAATCCAGTTCATGCCTTCATTCACCTTAGAACCTTTGTGTCTGTGCCCTCTGCTGGGAAGAAGCAGAGGGACTGAATGAAACAACATGCTACAGGACTGTTTTGGATGAGGAAACAACACAAACGTTGTTAGACTCTCACGAAAGTTCCTTTGTACTCATCCATGATCTACTTGTGGCTACAAATCACCAATATTACTGCATATTTTGCAGTTTCCCATGCAGGCTGTGAACTTTTGGAGACATCTTTTGAGGCTCCAGCTCTATAATAATTTTCTGGAAACCCTCAAATGTTAAGTGAAGGGGCTTTGGATAAGCCAGATTAATATAGATCAAACCTAGTAGGTGAGCACATGCTGTTGCAATGGAGGACAAGTTGTTATGAACCTCCGCCCCTATGATTAAAACCTTGATGTTCTCAGGAGGCTCTAGAGGGAAAAACGGAGCGGAAGATTGATTGGTGGATTGGTGCTGTGTCTACAGCGGTTCTTGTACTGGTCTGTCGTGGTGAAGAGAGCTGAGGTCGAAAATCAAAGCTCTCCATTTACCGATTGATCTATGGTCACGAGCTTTGGGTAGTGACCAAAAGAATGAGATTGTGGATACAAGTGGCTGAAATGAGTTTTCTTTACAGGGTGTCTGCGCTCACCCTTAGAGATAGGGTGAGAAGCTCGGTTGACTGGGAGGGGCTTGGAGTAGAGCCGCTGCTCCTTCACATCAAGAGGAGCTGGCCCAAGTGGCTGGAGAGAGGGAAGTCTGGGCCTCTCTGCTTAGGCTGCTCCCCTGGCAACCCAACCCCAGATTAGCAGAGGAAAATGGATTGATGAAGGAATAAATCGAATTGGAGTGACAGCGGGGAGGGCCAATCACATGTTAGCAAGACATAGCAGAGCCAATCAATGACTCCCTTTAGCAGGAGGGAGCTGCAAAGGTAGCTTAACTGGCATCCTCACACGAAGAACCAGAATCAGACAATTGCAAAGAAACAACTTCAATGTGAGGTTTTCTGCTCACCAAAACATGAGGAAAACCAAGGAGCTGCTGGATTTCTGCAGACAGACCCTCTGATTTAGTATTGGTGAACATCCAGGTAACACTGAGGTAGTGGACTCTTACCCCTCCTTCACACTGGAGGCATCAATGGCAGCGTAACGGTTTACTCGTGAGCTTTGCTGCGCGCAAATCCACACCGGGAGAGTCTCAGCCGCGGAGCGGCTTCTCCACCGTCCTCCTCGCCAGACTCACGAGATCACAAATTCCCTCAAGACAAAGGTCATGGTTTGTTTATGCCATGCACCATTAAACCAAAAAGAAGAAGGAAATCACATTTGACATCGCTGTTTGATGTAATTTATAATGTTGTTCCTCTCCACTGCCAGGATTAAACTCATGAAAAACACACCGCTGCACTTCTCGAACGATTCTGGGAGCAAAAAAGCCATTAGGTCACATGTAATCTACTTGGATATGAAATCGCATTGCTGCAATTTTATTTTGAAAAGTGCCGGACGTTTTACACTAAAACCATGTGTGATTTCCTGTCTAACCCTATGTTAACTGCGGAAATTGACATGTCATAGAACCTGATTCCAATCTGGGACGCACCCGAAAGTTTCCACGTCGCGGCTGGTTTGAATCACCCCCATAGACTATAATGGATTCTACTGGAAGTAGGGCTGGGTAAAAAAATCGATTTAATCGATTCTGGATCGAATATATATAAATTTAGCAAAATCGATTCGTTAGGCCTAAGATCGATTTTTTCCCCTTGAACCAGAGTGGCCCGCTGGCTTGTTTTGCCGCAAAGACTACAAATCCCATGATGCTTTGTAGTGTTGCTGTGTCACTCGAAGCGGCCCTCCTTTCTGTTTACAGTCGTTAGCATCGGTGATAATAGTTGTCGGTGTGACGGCGTCTGCAGCATTACCCTCTTACTCAGCGCCAGGTTTCCTCAGCGCTTTGTCAGCTTTGAAGCCCAGAAATGGAGATTTGGTAACATGTTCGTGGGCCGCGGCGGACATAAAGCGCACCAACCGCCAGACGGATTGAACTCCAGTGACGTGACACGCTCAAGTCAGTTTGTGGCTGCTGCAGTTTTATGTCCTCTCCTCCCTCAGCTCAGAGAGAGAGATGCAGGTCTCTGGCTTGAACAGGTGAGCAAACTGAGCTTGAATTATTGTGTTTTTATGCACTTTTTCTGCTCCAAGCATGAATGTTAATAGCTGAGATATTGCATTTTCATTTAGGAGAATTACTATTTTTTGTTGATGGCCTGTTAAAAAAGATTTAACTGACTTTAAAACAGTAACTGGAAAGGCTACAGATAGAAGAATAGAATAGAAATAGAATACAAAATCCCTTTGTTGTCCCTCAGTGGGGAAGGTTTGGTGTCACAGCAGCAATGATTCATTACAGGAGCAAAAAAGGAGAGTAAATGTTAAAAATAAAGAGTAAACAACAAGAAAACAAAATAGAAATACTTAAAATTAAAAAGATTAAAAATTCAAAAATGTTGAATATATATACACATTTTAAGGACCAAAAAGATTTTAAAAATTAGACAAAATAAGTAACCAATACCACTGTGTGTTGTATTTCAAATTGACTCGCTGAGCTCGTCTAAACCAGGGGTTCCCAAATTGGGGGTCGGGACCCCTAAGGGGGTCCCCACAACATTGCAGGGGGTCCCCATAATTTTGTCTTTGCTGAAGTTGTGAGGTTAGCAATATTTTATTTGTAAAAATTAAATTTATAAAAACCCAATAACACACCCTACATTATAATCAGAACTCCATATAAAAGTTATTACTTTGTATGTCTGTAGAAAGTTTGTAAATGATCACATTTAATGTGTTTATGCGTGTAGGAGTTGGGGTCAGGGGTCCTGGCTTGTCTTGAACACAGGCAAGGGGGTCCTCAAAGAAAACATTTTGGGAACCCCTGAGCTAAACGATAGAAACGTCGTTTTCTACCTCATCATTTTAATTATTTCAGACCAGACTTTATTGAATCGAATCGTGATTAATCGAATCGATTTAGGAAATTGGCCGCAATACCCAGCAGTGATGTTCCACGCCACTGATGTTTTCAGTGTGAAGTAGGGGTTATGTTCCCCATGAACAACAAGCTGGATTGAAGCCGTAACACATGAAGGGTCAGAGCAGACTCTATCTAGGAGGAGCCTGAGGTGTTTTAGAGTGCAGGGGACTTTCCTAAAGACCATCTTTGACTCAGTGGTGGCATCAGCTGTCTTTCATGGTGTGGTGAGAGACAGACACTAGACAAGCTCATTAAGGCGAGCTTGTTCCTAGACCCAGTGCAGGAGGTAACAATAGCATCACTGGTAGACAATGCCCCCCCCCCCCCCCCCCCCCCCCCCCCCCCAATGCATGAAGCTGCTGTGGCGGTGGAGAGCTCCTCAGTGATACACTGCTGCATCCTAGGAGCAGGAAGGAACGCTTTCCTCCAAACAGCTGTTAGACTCTAGAACCACCACTGCTCCCAACTAAACCAGTAACTAATCTCTTTAGAATCCCTTCATCCCTGCTAGTTTTGTGATTTGCAGAGTTTCTGTTAATCTTCCTGCAGTGCACACATTCATTATTGCATTTGCAGTTGTTCAGTTCATGTTCCTATTCCGCCATCTTTTTCCACACAATATTTTATTATTTTAATGATCTAAAATGTGTAAACACCCAACATTTAGATTTTTTTGAATATTTGAGTATTAAGTTCTTCTGAATTATGTTTTCAGTCTTACCTACTCTTCATTCTTTATTTTGTACTTTCCTTTTTGTTCCTGATGTGAATGTCATTGCTGCTGTGACACCAACATTCACCCACTGAGGCACAATAAAGGGATTTTCTGTTCTATTCTATTCTATTCTATTCTATTCTATTCTATTCTATTCTGTAAAACTACAATAATCCTAATAAAAACAAATATATCAAATTAATTAAATCTGGGTTCATGTAAAATGTAGAACTTTTTCCACATGGTGACACTGCACCAGTGCACTGATGAAAATCTGATTTTTTTTCTCTTCCTTCTGACCAGCAGATCACAAATCCACTAAAATGTAGTGTCCCCCCTTTTCCTGCTGCACCCATAAAATAAACATGTGAAGCATGAGGTCTGAGGCTGTGTATGTGCACAGTGGGCTGGTGGGTTTGCTGAAGAGCTGGAATGGGGTAAGGTTGGCTGAGGTTTGGGGAGCGGAGGGAGGGCAGATGGAGAACAGCTGTGACCTACTTCTTCCTCCCTTCTTTCAATCATTCTGCTCTTCTCTTCTTACCTCCTACAGTTCACAACAAATAGAAAACTTCACAGACTGAGAGGCCAACTTCCATTTGGCTTCGTTAGGTCACCACAACCTGCAGAGAAGGAATTGAATCGTCTGCACAAAGTCCTGCAGCCCTGAGCAGAATAGTACAGTTTTCCTTTTGCAAAACAATTGCTAGTCCTTTCTGAGGAGGAAGGAATGCAACACGTCTCCCATTCGGTTTTCCTGTAATTTTGTTGGCAGCAGTTTTATGGCCATTGCTGCTGCCTTCTGTAACTGTCCAATAACAATTATTTTACCAAATGTAACACAGACACACACACACACACACACACACACACTAACTGATCAGTGGAAAAGGAAGTGACACACACACAAACCAGATACACACGGACTTCTCCTCAGCCAGGAGCATTCATCGTCTGTCTTTGTCTTCAAACTACAAACACATCTGGATTTACTAAAGCTGCACAGTGGAAGGAATTTGCCGTTAGTGTGTGAGGGCTGTGGTGGGGCTATGCTTGTTAGGATTCTGAGTTCCATTGAGACTGTTAAAAAAGTTTCCTTTGTTTATAAAACATACAAAATTCTTCTTTAACTTGTTCTCCCACTAATGTTTACAAACACTCATGGTGAGTGGAGCTCAAACCCTAACGGGATCAAAATGGTGGATGGAGACACACAACCTCAGTTTTTCCATTGGTGGGTTTGATCTGTTCTAGATTGTCGTTGATGCATGAACCTTTCAACTGTCTGGTTTTAATCTAACAGGCTCATCTTTTAAGGTAAGGCAACAAATACAGGCAAAGTAAAATTGGTGGAAAATGACTGGGTGTGTTTGGAACCATTTGAAGTCCTCCACTTTGTCTCAAGTGAAGGACTTCAAGACTCTTAGTGTCTTGTTCTCCAGTGATAAAAATGGAGTGAGAGATGGGCAGTGTTGTCTGAACGAGTTTACTGAACAATCATTCGTGAACTCATTCCTTCTTTTGTGAACTGAACTTGCTCGTGTCTCTGATGAACGTTAAAGTGAGCGTGCTCATTCTGGCGTGTGTGAACGTGTTTATGAACGGCACCGTCACAGTTTGAGAGCACTACATCTGCGTTTAAGTAAATAAGATTGTGTCCCACCTCTTTCAACAAAACATGACCGACCTTATTACTATTGGCGCTTACACACTAGCACCAGCTCTACCCGGACTATTCTGGGTATCTTGTGTTCACATCTGGGTAGCCCGGGAATTTCTGGTGCCGAACCGGACGTGTTTTCAGGGTTAGGGTTAGGCCGGCTCAAATTCACGCCTACCATAGGGGGAGCCTGCATTTAGTGGATAGAATCAGCCAGCGGGGGCTTCCCACATGCGTGCTTCATTATCATTCTGGATGCTGAGGAGTTAACAAGCCTCTGACTGAAGCTGTTTTTCTCTGTTTCTGCTGTGAGGAGTACACACACACACACACACACACACACACACACACACACACACACACACACACACACACACACACACACACACACAGTGCTGCCAGACTGCCACATACAGAGGCAGAGAGTCTCCAGAGCACAAGACTACTCAGAACACCTTTGTTTAATAAGGAAGACACCGTGGACTTCTCTGCGCTCTTTTGCTCCACCCACATGTTTGGAGATGTGCTCATGACATCACTGATATCTTTGCGCCAAATTTTTCGTGCCGATTTTGGAGACTGCCCATGTGCTCAACTATGTCCGCATCCCTAAGGCAGTGTGGAACCACCGCGGCCGGGCTAGGGCCGGCGGAGCGGAGTGGAGTATGATGCTAGTGTGTAAATGCCATATGTAGGTACTGATAAGACGCAAAGCTTTTGAGATTGTTTATTGCCTCGTCATCATATGCGACAATTAAGAAAGTAGCTAAAATGTTACTGTATGTTAGCTTTGGCTAGATTTTCATACCATCCTCCACTCCTCTGTCGCAGTAGGGAGAGGGATTGTAACAGTGTCCTGTTTGAGCTGTGACAGCTGGTGTTCCCACATAGTTTATGTGTCTAAAAACCCATAAAAAAGTGGATTAGCGTGAACGGATCCATCTATGGTCTCCATGTAAATAGACGCCGGACCGGAAGTCGGATGCATATTTCATGCAAAGGATCAAGGTGAACTGATTTTCTGTTTCTCTCATCTGTTTTTAAACTATCATGTTTTATTTATATTGTCCTATTTATAAATCTCAAAGTGATGTTTTGGTATAAAATCTAACCCCATTTGACACACACACACACACACACACACACACACACACGCACACACACACATGCGTTGCCCCTGTGGGTAGAAGGCTAATGGAGAGTGAACCGTGTGTTCAAAGGTGTTAAACTAAACTAGGAATAAACACAGAAGCTGGTAGAGCTGTATGCCTCTGGCTCACACTTCTCTCTCCCCAGGGCCATGACTGATCCTTCTGTGGTTTTATGGCGTGTGTGTGTGTGTGTGTGTGTGTGTGTGTGTGTGTGTGTGTGTGTGTGTGTGCTCAAACTGACTGTGAAGTGTTAGCATGGTGTCCAAGGACAAAGCAGACAGTCTGCCTCAGGATGGAACACCAGAGAGGGACCCAACTGAGCACCACTGAGTGGAGCCAGAACAATTAGAAGTAGCAGCGTGACCTTCACAGATGACTTCACTTGGACTGGGGTGCTCCTGCCTGTTGGTTCTAGTCAGCCTCAACAGAAAGGTCAGACCGATGAAAGATGCAGCCTCTCTGACTGTACACTCTTGTGTTCTAATCCTACACACTATGTGTTAGTGCTATTTTAACACATCATGTGTGAAATGTCTTTTGTCACTTCATTTGTTAAATTACTGTCCAATCATATCTGTATTAACGAAGCAACGAGTAAGCAGCAAGGTCCAGAGCCACTATTATTTAATATGCTCTGATTATGTGACTACTGCTATAGGGTGGGCTTTATAGTCTATGATTGTTTAGAGAAGTCTAGCTCTGCTGTTAGCCAGCACTAATGACTTCTAAGATGTCAACCATTAGGGGAGAAGCATTTGTTTAGTTTAACCTTTGAACTTCTTCATGACGTTCTAATCTTTTCAGATGTACCTGTGGAATCTCTGTGTTTTGTTGCCCTGATTTCTCTTGGTCTCTCACCTGGCTGTCCTCTGTGATTATCTCACCTGTTCCATATTCAGTGATCCACCTCCTTGGTTTCATAGTTCTTCACAAATGCTCCTGTTTCAATGCTTTGTCTGATTTGGTCCATTGATAAAAACCTTTGTGTTTTTCTGTGAGAAACAGCGGCCATCAAGACAGAGAGAAATAAAAACTTGTAACATCGTGCTGCTGTGTCAGCCTGTAGAAGTTCTGGCTAAACTCTATTGTTTTCTTTCATGGGCCAAGGTGATAATAATAATAATAATAAAAATGTATATAATAATAATTACTATTATTATTAATATAATAATAATAGTAATACTAATAATAATAATAATAACAATAATAATAATAATTATTATTATTATTATTATTAGCAAATATAAAATAAGCATCCAGCATTTTTATTGGAAGTTTTTTCTTTTTAAATGTTTTAGTGTTTCTTGTTTTAAACAGAGCTTGGTTCATGCTCCACCCCATTTCTGAAATTCAGATAATGAGAGATCATTGGGTTAAAAAAACTATAAGCCAGATTTTTCTTTTCCTGATATTTATTGATGTTAGTCAGTGATAATTTAGTTTGTTTTTAAAGCTCATTTTTTTCACTTGTTGATTTAAAATTTATGTAATTATAATTTAACAACCTGTTAAAATGCACTAGAATGCAGACAACAGTTGCACCAGGGCCCAGCTCAACCTTGCTATGCCACTGCTGCACACCTCAGTCCAAGCATTACCTTAAAAACAACTCCTTTTATGATCGACACCTACCACAGCTGCAGCTTCTGAGAGATCAGGACCTACCACGTTTCAAGGAAGGAAACCCCATAAACTGACCTCTTTTATGCAGTCCAGTGCAGAGTGAGAAAGTCTAGGCAACAAAAGATCATGCCATTTTATCTGTAAAAGGTCAATTATCACAACAATAACTTAAAACATCAGTATGATCTGGCTGCCCATGTTTATCTGTTTTTATTACCTAAAATCCCACAGCGGTCACAGGAGCACAAGAAAGTCATGATGTGAGGATTTGGGATAAAAACAAGAGAAACTCAGGATCACAGAGGAGATAGGGCTGTTTATCAGTCACTCATATGGATGGAACATAGACATGGATAACCCACTTTAGACCAGTGGCTCTCAATCCAGGGTCTGCGACCCCCTTAGGGGGTCACTAGAGATTGCAGGGGGTCCGCAGAACATTGTCTGTGCTGAGGTTGTGAGGTTACCAAAATTAATTTTATAATCATTACATTTCATAATCCCAATAAGAACTCTGTTTTATACTCTGCATATTGTGACATCACAAACGGGGGAAATTTTGAAGCGCCTCATTTTAGGCACATAATTCCTGAAACCAAACACTGACAGAAAACAGATGCACTGGTTTTTCTCATGTTTGAAGTGTTTATAGAGGCAGTAAATGTAAAACTGATTCACTTAACTGATGCGGTGGAAAAATGGCGAACTGACAAGTTAATTTTTTCGTCAAAGCTCCTCCTCTGGGGGGCGGAGTTTCCACAGTGACTCGGTAATGAACAGCCTCTTTTCTCTGTACAACACAGTGTAATCCATTCATATCAACAAAGTAACTGTATTCTAAATATCACCTATTTAAACAGTAACTGTAACCAAGGCCGTATCTACCATCGAGGACACCGAGGTCGGGACCTCGGTATTTTTCTGCAGAATATTTTTTTTAAAATGATCTCAAACAGCCTATGACGGGGGAGGCGCTACAACAACGCGAGGCAGCCGAACTTAATGTTTATGATCATAGCCACGGGAACATATTTTCAGCGGGGGGTGCTGAAAAAAAAAAGCTCAGCTGCACTCAATTGCAGCCTACGTGTACTATACGCATTGATATGAGTCTCATTATTAGAAAGAAGACAGCCTCCAACAGTCTTGAAGCACTGATTATAAACCTATGACTCCTGTCTGCAGTTGACCAATGAAAACACACCTTTGGGACGCTGCAGCAGCAAGACTCCGCCTCTCTGAGTTTCCGTTTCAATTTATGCTTAAAATGCAGATTATAAACTACACACCAGTTTTTATTTTTGTTAATAGACCAAATAAAACTGGAGTTATACTAAAATATTTAAACTAAGAATGGGTTCAGTAGCGTTTTGTTGCTGAGGGAGAGGATGATGCTGCGTGATCTGACAGCAGGTGTCAAAAGGTGCGCTGATGCGCTGTCACGGAGCGGAGAAAACACTGAGACAGACACTGACGGCAAAACTTTAGACATTGGAGCGATCTGTGACAGATAGATAGTTACTTCTCTGTAGTTTAGTGTTTTTATGTATAAAGGAGGATGAGAAGGATGGATGTCCAGCAGTTCAGATCAGCTTCAAAACTCCGTCACAAGCCCAGGGCCGTTTCGAGGCATTTGGGGGCCAAGGCAAAATAGAGTTGAGCCCCCACCTCGCCCGCCCGCAGAGCTTGCAGAAAAAAAAGTTTTAACACGTAACACGTGGGTTCGTTTAGTAGTCTGTACCTTTCCCCTGTATTTGTCTATAACAAACCAGTACAGCAAGCCATTTTAACATTTAATCAAACACCTCTTTTTTATTCCTATGTTACATAGCAATAATATCATTTATCCTTGTCCAAATAATATTCTTACTAGTCAATTTTGAAAATACAGATATGAACAAGTAGAAATTATGTTTAAGGATATTCATAATAACAAACGCACTAGTAGGAATTTAGCATCTCATTTCATGAAGGTGTGTCCATCTTTCAGTGTTGAATAAACATGTTACCTTGACCAGGTGTCAACAGTTAAACCTTTTTTGTCTTTTACAGAAACTAAAAACAGGCTATTAGGCAAATCTAATTAAGGGTATTTTAAAAGTTGTAAATTGTAATTCAAAAATTACAGAGATTACTTTGATTTTACTAATGAATTTTTCTAAGCAGAATCTCTGAAAAGCAGCAATAAATATCCTCAGGAGTTTAAAGGTCCTATGTGGGATATTCATAGAAATCATGCTAAAAATTGCGACTCTTTAGTGCCATGCAGTTCAGAGTAAGTATTGCAGCTACGGTGGCCCACTCAAAAAGGCAACAACTCCAGCGTTCACTCCAGCCATCTGGTTCATTTTTTTATAAAAAGCATGAGATTGATTTATTTCCAGTCTCTGCAGCCTAACCCACACAAAGCATATAACTACTCAAGCAGGTAAAAAACATTTTTTAATGAGTGTTCAGTCATAATGCATAATGCCAAGCGTAGCCCCCCCTCCCCCGACGATGCGCGCGCACCCCCCACCCCCGCGACAAGGCGGCGCGATCCGCCACCCCCCTCAGTCAACAAGCATCACGGCTATAAACATTTCTAGGGGAAACACTGCTGTTAGCTGTTATATCAACCTACCAGTCCTGAAGGAAGCTAGCATAGCTGCCACCGATTCACACGGAGGAGAGGTGGCATCAGCTGTGGCGTCCGGTGTCATGTGGATCAGAGCAGCTGAGTAAACAAGAGTCTGCCGGTTAGCCATCAGCTGATCGTGGCACACGGTGTGAGCCGCAGTGAAGATCGAGATGGAGCTAAAGTCAACCACTGGCTGTTTAGCGATCGAATAGCCGATGAGGTTTGGCTGGAGCCGGGGACACTCTGTGGAAATAAAGTAACTAATGCTAACATAGCTACCGGCTAGCGGACCACCGCTGAAGCGTGTTGGGAGAGACACGGCAGGCTGCGGTAAGAGAGGAGACTTTAATAGAAGGAACTTTCTTGAAGAAGGACTTTGGAACTGATACTTTGGGACCGGATTGGGAGCTTTATTATGAAGAAAAGAAATGATCAGCTTGAGGTGAGTCAGGAACAACACTTGGAGGCTGGTGTCTAGCTGTTGCGGGCGGGGTTCTCATCATATGCTGCTGAGTGTTGGAAATCAATAAGACCTGACATATTTGATGTGTCTTTTGATTTCATTGTTTGTTATTCAAACTAACAAAGTACAGCAACGGTGTAGCAGCTTCTTAGTTGAATTGTCAGACGCCATGCTTCCACGGCGCACTGCTGCCCTCTGCTGTTTCTTTCAGGTTACAGTCATAGTGCAAACGCGTAACTCAGAGCTCGTATGTCCCTAAATAGCTACCGTATTTCAAGATGGAGAATGACCATGGCGCGTCGACCACAATTTATGTATTAAAAATGCAAAATTTGAAGCTGAGAGGAATATTTAGAATTGATGTTGGTGAGAAATATTAATGAAAAAGGACAAGTTTGTGCACTGGATGCACAGAATTTGGTAGAAAACAGGTAAAAATATTACACACTGGGGCTTTAAAACCTTTATAAAATGTACTCATGCACGTTATCAATACTTTTTAAAATGTGTTTGTGAAACCGTGATTATTTCTCAGACTATAATCGTACCACCAATATTTATAATTTACCAGCTAAACATATTCATCTATTCTCACTCACTCACTCACTCACTCACTCACTCACTCACTCACTCACTCACTCACTCACTCACTCACTCACTCACTCACTCACTCACTCACTCACAAGAACATCATACACATACAAGTAACTTTATTTTTAAATAAATAATTTAACTGGAAATCAGTTTTGGTCTTTTCTTTGTAATCAATGTGCATGAGATAACGGAGGTTGGACCTCGGTAATTTTGAAACTCTGGATACAGCCTTGACTGTAACAGAATACAGATACTTGTAGTTTGTATTCTAAACACATAACAGTGGTACATGTAATCCATTACTCTCCAGCACTGGATATTTACTGTTTGATTATAATTAGTACTGTTCTTACATTTTGATCAAATGTTTATAGATTCAGCTATAACGCCCCACCTAATATCAAAACTTTATTAGAAATGTGTAACAAAATGCTTTTGGTTGTTTTAAATTCCAATGTTGTTTAATTTTATTAATAAAAACATAACAAACCTCTTTCTGTGTGTGTTTTCAGACGGTTCAGTTCCACTGAGGTTCTTGTGTTCATGGCAGCTGCTTTCCATTACTTTTGCATGTGCTCCTAATAAAAACACGTGGTCGTTTCTCAGGCAAATGCAGTCAAATACCCAAAATGTGAGTGCTCAAGCACAAACATTCAGAGGAAGATTTACACTGTTTGGATACAGCCTGTCAGTGGGACACACAAACATAAATATATAAAAGCTTTCTAAATAAAATGCATTTGATCTAATTGATAACGAAAAAAAAGATCGTTATGAGAGTAATTTTGTTTTATGTGACAAATACAATGACAACAAAGGTTGTGATCTTTTTTGTTTCAGATGTTCATGTGAACAAAGAAAAACTTTGCTGGGTGTTTGTGGTATTTTGTTTACACACAAACGAAATATCGGTTTATATGTCTTAAATGATGTCATCGACACAGCCAGCACACTTTACTTTGGCATGGTTGACGGGTAACACAGCTACTAGAGGGCAGTGAAGAGTTCAGAGTCATGGTCCAGCACTGACCTCCACTTCTCCTTCACAAACTCAGGCTGAGGTTTGTGTTCTGTCCTTTAGGGCGTTTCTGTCCCTCTGCCCAGGTGAGGTAACATCATAGATGCATTTATAAAGGTGAGTTCACCACCAACAGCTGAGGCTAATTGACAACCCCCTCTTCTACTTATCTGACCTGGGGCCTCATTTAAAAAACTGCGCAGAACTCCTACTAAAACTTTACTTAAGCTCGGCTAAAAGAGTTTACATAAAAAAAGGGGTGTTTCTCAATCTCAAGGAACCTCGCCTTGATGCCTTGGTCCCGCCCCAGTTGCCTAGGAGATACGTCATCAGGAACCGCCAAGGCGTGTTCCAATCGGTTCCAATGTTCATGTGCTTCCAAGGCATCTGTCCTCCGTTTGTTAGCTGTTTAGCTAATTGAGCAAGGATACATGAGAGGTTCCTTGGTGCCTTCTCTTGGTCAAAAATTTCCCAGAATGCAGCGCGGTATTTCCAAACAGATGTGATCAGGAGCCGGCAGCAGCTACTTCAGGGGCAATTTTCCAGTTTAAATGTAAGTCAACTAATTGTAGCTATTGGACTTATATGTAAAATGTTTATTTAAGTCCAAAGCAGCTATCTATAATAATAATAATTCATTGAACTTATATAGCGCTTGTTCGGACACTCAAAGACGCTGCATGCACTCACATTCACACACTGCTGATGATGGTAAACTACTGAGTAGCCACAGCCGCCCTGGGGCGGTCTGACAGAGGCGAGGCTGCATTGTTGCGCCATCGGCCCCTCTGACCACCACCAACAGAGGCAATTCGGGTTAAGTGTCTTGCCCAAGGACACAACAACGGCGACAGACCGAGCGGGATGCGAACCCGCGACCTTCCGATTGTGGGGCGTCCACTTAACTCCTATGCCACCGTCGCCTATGGTTGGTTAGTTGCTTAGTAGTTGCAGCTTTGGTGGCTAGCAGGTACTAACTCACTTACACATTTGATTTAACCAATATATACACAATTAAAAAAGTAAAAGGCTCGATATACATCTATATTGTAACTTAAAATTACTATGATGGGCGGGACATAAACAGAGCAGGGGGCGGGCTCTGGCAGGCTGTGGTCACGTGGGGTTAAGTCTGTTTCATTTAACCATTTTCTTTGACCAAGGAAGGACAGTGTCCTCGTAAGCAAGGCGTCTGGCCTGGCAAGGCACTGCCTTGGCAGGCAAGGCAAGGCGAGGTTCCTTAAGATTGAGAAACACCCAAGTTGTCAGACCTATCCACGTTATTCTCACGGCCCGTGATGCTTTGCGCGAAAGATGCAAGCAACTTCCGGTCCGCATTTGTTTACATTGAGACGAAGCGATTCCTTCATGCTAATCCTCTTTTTCTGGGCTTTTAGAGACTGAAAACATGCATGAACACCAGCTGTCACAGCTTAAACGGGACACCGTTACACTCCTTCTGCCTACTGAAGCAGAGAGGTGGGGGGGATGATCTTAAAGTCTGGCCAAAGCTAACGTACAGTAGCATTTTAGCTACTTTCTGATCTCAGTGGCGTCTGACAGCGAGGCAATAAACAATCTTAAAAGCTCTGAGGCTTATCAGTACCTACATCGTAATAATGTTGGTTGCGTTTTGTTGAAAGAGTTGGGACACAATCTTATGTACTTAAAAGCAGACGTAGAGCCGAGTCAGAGCCTTAAATCCCTCATCACCAAGCCTGGGTTTTAGTTTCTACATCAGGTGAAATACAAACAGCAGGATGGCACTTTTAGGTTAAAAACGGGAGTCTAAACGCACGTTAAATTATAACTATTCAGAAAAGTGTACACATGAAATAATTCCTGCTGTTGTGAGACTGCTGTCAGATCTCTTTAGATCGGCGTCTCTTCTGAGGTTTGTCATATCCAGCTACAACGTAGGATGCGGGTGTTCCTCTCAGAGTTTTTTCACAATAAAATGAAAGGAACGCACAAATAAAGTTTGTGGTGGTTTCAAGTTAAGATTTTTCAGCCACATCCTTCTGGGTTCCTCATCTCTGGAGAGGCGGTGAGAACCGTACCGACGCTCGCAGCTGCACGCTCTCTCACTCTGGAGGTGCATGTTCTAAACATCGCTCTTGTAGCTACAGATTTCATTTTCTCTGGTTGTTAGTACAAGCGCCAACAGCGCAACGTCTTCCCGAGGCGCGTGACTACATTTTTCGAGGGTAAATATTTTTTAAAATCCTCTTCAAATGTTCACATAAACTGCTACTAGCAACAAAACCTCACAATGCAAACCAATGAGTGCGTGCTACTTCCGGTATCTCACCAGATGTTGCTTGCATCAGCGTTTCTCCATGAGGCTACTCAAAAATAACGTGGATAAAACACTGCGAATACACAACTGCATGCAATTCCTGCTTTATAAATCACACCTGTTCCAGAAATGAGCTCAGGTGTTCCTGGATCACATCCCTCCTCCTACACACCCACTTTCTGCCATAAATGGTCAATGCAAAGGACCTTATGAATACTCTGCATATAAAGAGGTTAGCGGATTAATGGCATTTCACAGGTCCCAGGGTTACGGGTCACAGTCACATTCTGGTTCTGTTTTTGCTCCTGAAGATAAAATCCAACCATTTCTGCCAGTTCTTCAGGAAGATTGGACAAGAATCCTGTTCCTCTCACAGGCAATAATCCATTTTTGGGTTCTAGGCATTATTTAAAGTGCAGACTTGATAAGAAAGAAATGACTTCTTCACAACTGTGGAGATTAAACGTCCCGCTAGCTACACAGAGAGACTGAGCGTTAGTGTTTACAGTCCAGGGGAGGAGGGATCCAGACTCGAGACTCCCTGGATGGGGAGAAGCGGGCCAACATTCCTCTCCTTTCAGAGGCTTTCAGTTCATGTTGAATGAGACAAGCGGGTGAGGTTTAGATCAGGGTCAGGTGAGGATGACTGGAGATGAAAAAGAAAGGATGAAGGGATAGATGGGTCTGGGCATGGGTTTGCCTGAGGCACATTGATTAAACATGGGGGGGGCATTAGGTAAATCCCAGGTCTGACAAAGGAGGGTTTGTGTGTGTGTCTGTGTCACTGACCTGAAGCCCTGACAGGAGCGTTTATCCTGGATTGGCTGCAAGCGCTACCAACAATTCCCATCAGAGTCATGCAGACAGACCTCTATCAGGCAGACGTGACAGCACACACCAGCAGCACGCCTGCTGACAAATGACCAAAAATAAAAACCTCTGGATCGATCTAATCTACTAACGGGGTTTCATCACACTGGATGGTCTACTGACAACAAAACAACACAGCTGCACATCAAAGATGGTGGTCACATCTTTTACACATGAAGCCTCACTTCTTCAGGTTGATTGATCTAATCATTTCTCCCAAATGAACTCCTTACCACCAGTTATAACAACATAACAGCTAGCTTGTCTCCGGTTGTTGTGATAAATGGACTAAACTGAATCATGCTTGTATAAATGTAAGCATCCCGCAAAATGTGTCCTTCCTATTACTGAGGTTATTCTTTGTGACAATATTTGTGAATTTAAAAAACAAAAATCTAATGCAGATGTTCTTGTGAACTTAGTGCAGAACTCCAGTAGGAGAGTAAAACATTGTTCACTTGATGAACTTCAATGAGAAATGTACTGCTTTTGTTCTCTGTCTACTTCCAAGCATCTGTCTTCTACCATCCTGCAATCTTTTGTGCCACAAGGTTCTGTTTTAGGGTCTGTAATGTTTCTACTATATATCCTCACACAGAGCTATTTTAAAGACATCTATTACCATTTATGCATTTGATTGCATGTCTCAAACGTTTTATGATTTCAGTCTCTATTAAATGATTTCTCACTCATACAAACAGGCGTTCTTACATTACACCCACTTGGGTCCACAAGTTTATTTACTCGTTTTCAGCACAAAAATAGAACAAACAGTGCATTGTGAAACACTTTCATAGGCATGCCAAGCCTGTAGGTGGCAGTAGTTCCCCAAATCTTCGGCATGGTTGCAGAAACATTACTTAGACGTGAAATGACTAGGCGACTGGCAATAACATCATCCTTCACCTGTGCTCCTCCACATGAAGCATTGAACTTGTGATGTCAGAGCACTTTTGTCGCAGGCAGTGGCGTGAAACCAAAAACCCCGGTTAATTACATCTACAAGCAAATGCTGACAGAGAAATCTTTGTTGGAGTTTTTGTTTATCTTTATTTTAGTTTGGATGACGGGCCAACCCCTGCTGTAGCCTGTGCTCATCTGACATCTCTTTACCAAAAATTTACTTCAACTTTTCTATTGTATCAAATATTTATTTAAATAAATTATATAAAAGTAGTTTTTAGACTCTGTCTCTCACAGCTGAGCTTTGTCTACGATGGAAATGACAGACCTCTTGAAGAAAAGGCGGGGTATCGAATACTTTTACCCATCGAATACTAACGAAGGAAATCATTTATATTTAACCTGCATAAACCTAACATATTTAGAATCAAAACAATACCAAATTTATTAATGAACGATAAAAATAATTTTATCTCCAGAACAAATAGTTTGGGATAAGCCAGAATGGGATTTACTGCTGAGGAGTCGTGCCTTATAAACGGAAAAACACACGAGCATGGAGAATGAAAGCTGAAGCATCCTGTCACACTACCTAACTACCAGTCAGACATGTTGGTGTAACCGTGGCTTTTTGCCATCTGAGGAAGACAAAAATGACAAATGATTCAGGAACAGGGATTGGGGGGGTTGATGAGATGTTAACCTAATTTGAATAACCCAGATCTGAGATGATGTACTGCAGCGCTCAGAGAGGAGATAGTCCTATCCATCAATGGGAGGAAATTGAAGGGTGGTTTTGGGGTTGGGGGGTGGGGGGGGAGTGTGGAGGAGAGATAAAAGGAGGAAAGGGGGTCAGGATGAGGAGAGGCTGTAGAGGTGAGTGGCAAAGATGTGGAGTAAAAACGAGAGGAGGACGGTGGAAGAGAGAGAGGTTTAGCCACTGAGCTGATTAAAGCCAATCGTCTCAGATCTCCCATCTTCCCCCCCCCCCCATGATCCCCTCCACCCTGAGCAGTGGTAGACAAGACAACACTGCTAAGACACTCCAACTGAAATATTTACCAAAGGTAATGGTTAGCTCGTATCCCCGACACCAATAACTGTGATTCATGCTGTTCTGTTTACCTCCTCCCTTTGGAGCTCCTACAGAGACAGCCAATTATAAAAGTGTGATCCACTGGTGCTGCGGCGGTTTTGGAAGGGAGCCTTTTGTTGCTAAACTACCCCCCCAAAACCCCTGTCTTCCTTTTACAGAGGGGAGTGTCACCATTTCTCATAATTGGCTGGCGGTGGAAAAGGGAACAGATTCCATCTGAGTGGACGTCAAATCCGTGTGTAAAGAACGTTCCTGAGGTGTGTCCATCACGAGTGACTCCCCGTTTCTACCAGAAGCCACCGTCTCACCACCAAACAGACTGAGGACTTCAACACATTAGACTTCACGACAGGAAGGAAGCTGTCACAGATAAATGAAACCCTTAAGCCCACTGCAGCTTCCATTAGACACAAGTTAGTCTCAAACTGGTCAGCAGGCTCAGGAACACTCCTCAGGAATGTTGTTCCTTGAAGACGCGTGTCTGTCATCAGTAAAAACCATGGTTACATCGATTACTTTCATTGTTTACCTGCTATGTCCTCGTTTTTTGAGGTGCATTGAACGCATCATCAGTCTCTTTAAGTGGAAGCTAGGTGGTGCATAGCCGCAGTTAGAAAAACCATCGTGGGACAATATTAACTGACGTACGTGCTTCCTGTCTTAACTTGTCAAAATAAAACTTCCTGAAGTCTGTGACTGGTTTCTGCTGCAGCGTATTCTTCCGAGCATTCTTTTGGATCTGCACACGGGAGCTTTGTGTGAGGTTATTTAAGATAACTCCTTATTATTGTAACATTTGTGCAGAACTAAAAAACACCAGACAGAATGACTTTTTGGTTCAGAGAAGTCCAAAAAACGGCTGAGGCAAACTCACATCTCAGCTTGGACTTTTCAACATTAGGCTACAACAGCTTTTACAATAGCCCCATATGGATCATTACAATATTTATAAATATTTTCAGAAGTTTATCGTGTTTCATAATAATCTCTAATAATTATATGATGAACACTAATCATTTTCTGATACTGTTGGTTTATTTTTCTGAGCAGAGTGACTGTCTAAACCTCATTTCAACAGAGTATTATGTAGAATATGAAAATATCACTGATGAAGTGCATTGTCTTTTCATGTTGAATTTATTGATTAATCAAAAACAGAGGAGAGGGAAAATAATTAGGATAATGTTTAAAAACCAGATATGGGCTGGAAAATCTTTTTAACGTGTTGAATCGTTTAAAATCGCATCATGAAATGTATCGAATCGAAAATCCTTTTCAACTCGTTAAAGAATCGTCAGCAGGGATGAATCGTATCGCTAGAGGGTTTCATCGTATCGTTAATGTA
>SSNS01000045.1:223573-282483 GCA_006937985.1 Aphyosemion australe
TTATCTGTCAGGGCTCCTTACACCCTATGTGCCGGCGCGGTCCCTGAGATCAGCTGACTGCTTACTACTCTGCATCCCAAAAATGAAGTATAAGACAAGAGGAGAGCGGGCTTTTGTGTATGCTGCTCCTCATCTTTGGAATGCTCTCCCTCTCACCGTACGAGAGTCCTCAACGGTCTCGGTCTTTAAGTCTAGACTGCAGACTCACTTTTATGATTTGGCCTTTGGATAATGACCTCTTTTATGTTTGGTTTTACTGTTTTGAGATGTAGTTTTTATTGTCAGGACTGTTCCCATTTTTGGAGCGCTAGTTTTTTTTAGTCCTATGGTTGATTTGACCATTTTTTAATGAATTGCTGTGAGTGTCTGTTTTCTGCCTTTGTTTATTTCTGCTTGTTTTTCAACTGTAAGACGCTTTGTTCAGCTCTCATGCTGTGTTTAAATGCGCCGAACAAATAAACTGGTATGGTATGTTATGAACATAACCCAGATTTCCTGTAAATAAACTCGTTGACTCCTGTGGTGTGGCTGTATTTTCGGGTCCAGTGTAACCCTAACCCTAATCCATTTCAAGTTCTTCAACAGCCCTACAGAAATGATGATGAAGGTTGGTCTTCATTGAACTGACACCTAAAAAGGTCTTTGCCCAAAGAAAATCCCTGTGAAGCCTTTCTGCAGCATTCTGAATCATTCCCAAACAGGAATTAGGAGTGTGACCTCTCCCAGGAATACTGGTACCCACTCTGAAAGTCATATGTCTGTTTTGGATTTGAAACTATGATATTATAATACTTTTACCATCAGGGAGGAGCAACATTTGCTGTTTGGTAATGTGAGCGTTCCTCACCAGGAAATTAGTTAAATGTCTTCCTAGAGAGAGCCTGGATTAGTCGCATCCATCTGCTTCTTCATGAGAAAACACTGAGTTCACACATCTGGATCGTTCATTGTACTTTTGTTAATAATCAACATAATGTGTTTTCATCTTGGATTGTTGTTCATCTGAGTTATTATTTACTCACTAGCCCCCACCCCCACCCCCACCAAGTGTACTATGCTTATTAAACAAGCCTAAAGTTTAGCCTGCAATTTAAAGTTGTAGCAAGAAATCTCATTTTAAAACATAATGACATTAGTTTACAGAAACCATATGCAGATTTTTCTGGGTCCCAGAAATTCAGGCCAATAAAAAATCATTTTTATAACATCTTCACAGAAAGACATGGGAATGTAGAAGTTTAACGTGTCAAAAGTCCTGGAAACAGACTTATTGCTGTAAAATGATGATAGATGCTGCTGCTTTAGAGACATTTAGAGACTCAGAAGCAGAAATGTTACTGAACTTTTATGAAACAACAAAATGACGTCATGAAAACTTTCTGTCTGAGGGTGAGGGTGTTTCAGTCTTTGTTCCTTAACACAACCCTTTGAACATCTGGACAAATCTCAGATCCACACTTGATCTGTTCCTCGTTTCCTTCATGCTGCTGTAGCCACCCACAGCAGATCCTTCTAACTTTGTTCTCTCAACACAAATAACCGCCGGTCCTTCCAGCAGATTAAACTGAACATGGAGGAACTCAAAGCCAAACTAGTATCTGTGGACAGCTGTGTCCTTTAGTAACTGAAAAGTGAACACAAGCATCCAGATGTGTGTCGGTGTGATCCCAGCTCCAGTAATTATTAGGGATGCACCGATTGATCGGTCACTGCTCGTAGTTGGCTGATATTCGTGAAAAACACGTGATCAGCAACTCCTTTCAGGGTCGATCATACCAGCCGATCACCTGTCACTCACATTTTGCGGCCGACAGAGAACCTGCGTGTAGCTGCAGCTCCACGCCTCCCTCACCCGCATGGGCGCAGCAGCAAATATGTAAAACTAACTTTTACTCCGTCCTGCAATAAAACAGTGGTCAATGATACTTTCTCATCTCCTACTTTTTATACCAATAATACAATGGCAGTGTTGCGTACATGAGAAAAGAATATTGAAGAATTTATGGATTTGATGCTGTGATCGGTAATATCGGGATCGGCAGATACTGCTTTTGGTGATCGGCCCTCAAAATCCTGATCGGTGCATCTCTAGTAATTATCCATGACTGTAGAATTAACTCACCTATTGTTTTTATTTCTCCGGTGTTTGAATGCGTCTCTGCTGAGGTCCTGCCAGCATTTCCAGCACAGCAGGGGTTCTGGTTTTGTTGTAAGACAAGTCAAATATTTATTTTACTCTATTTTCCTAATCAGTAAAATATTAATATAACAAAATGGCAGAAGTCTGTAAAACAATATAACAGCTTTCTAGTGTTCAGATGACTGGTAAAACATAAACTCTATGATGTTGATTCTCTCAGAAAATGTAAAGTATTTGTTCCCTCTGGTTCTCGTCAGGTTTAGAGAAGGATAAAGAGGTGAAACAGAAAACAAATGAAGTGTTTTCACTGCCTGTTGGCTTTGATCTTACATGCTATCTGGGCCTCGCGTCAGCTACAGATCTACTTGGGACGTTCCAATAAAGAAAAGAACATTTTCAGGGAACGATAAAAAAAAACATAAGTAAAACACATCAATGATTCATGAAAGTGTTATAAAAACGGTCATGAATGTTGACTAAGCCTCGTAGATGTTAACGCTCTGATTGTCTTGTTGTGGAATCAGAGGAAGATCAAACAGGAAGTGATGCCTTGGTGAGCCTCGGGGCATGTCGGGACCCTCCAAGACCTTTCTCCTCTCAAAGACACATGTGAAGATGAAAAAATAAATCACTCCCAGCATCTCTCTCCCCCCTCTCTCTCTCTCTGGGTACTAATATTAAAAAGGTCTCTGTGGCTGAGTACTGAGGACCAATCTCTTTGGAAATTTTCCTGATTATTGCAGGAGTGGCTGGCTCCAATCATGCAAATATTGCCTCATGAGTTGTCTTCTCTCTAATGTATTTTCTGCATTAAATATTTCACACAGCTGGGTCGTACGATTACTGCTGGTAGATTGCTTCTCATTCTTTTTATGAAAGAAACACAAAGCAGCCTGGAAGATGTGTTTTTCCCTGCAAGCTCAGAGGTGCATCCCTTCCCATTGGCAGCATTTCAGACCCAAAACAACAGCAGAAACATTCCACTCAGCTGGTACCGCGACATCCTGAAACCGCAGAATTTCAAGAGTACGCATGATTTCGGCAGTTGATGCGAAGGGTGTTATGAATAGCCACCTTTGCTACTGTGGTCCCAGCTCTCTTCAGGTCATTGACCAGTTCCCGCCATGTAGTTTTGGGCTGTTTCCTCCTTGTTCTCAAGATCATTTGTACCCAACGAGGTGAGATCTTGCATGGAGCCCCAAGTCGAGGGAGACTGTCAGTGACCTTGTATTTATTGCCTTCTCTAATAATCGCTCCAACACCAAGCTGCTTGCCTATTTTAGATTGGCTCATCCCAATCTTGTTCAGATGTACAATCTGGTCCCTGGTGTCCTTAGAAAGCTCTCTGGTCTTGGCCATGGTGGATGTTGGAGTCTGGCTGTTTGAAGGTGTGGACATGTCTTTTATACAGAAAACAACTTCAAACAGGTTCCATTAATACAGGTGGAGGATAGAACAGCTTCTTAAAGGAGAATTAACAGGTCTGTCAGGGCCAAAATTCTTTATTGTAGGAGCTAAAGACTTATTTTCTGCCGCATTATACAAATACATATTTTCAAAATCATATAATGTGATTGCCTGGATGTTTTTTACATACTGTATGGAAAAGTCTGAATGTACTTATGATGAAAACAACAGATCTCTCATCTTTTTAAATGGGACAAGTTCCACAATCAGTGGCTGCAAAACACTTTTTTTCCCCACCTTAGTTTGGGACCCAAAACTGACCCCAGTGGTACCCCACAAGAGCTATCATGCCATGCTGAGTTGTAGCCGTTCATCTGCACAGACTGATTTCTGTTGTTTAAACAATGTTAGACCCATTTGATATCATATCAATAAAATCTATTGGGTTTAATCTATCTTTATTATAAATTGGCAGAAGCTACTTCAGAGTTTGCGTAGCTGTTGTTGACAATATTGGGCAAGACAGCTTTATATTAAATTGTCATTCATCAGTAGCGCTACTAAATATATTTAAAAACAATCTCTAGCTTGTAGCTGATTATATTTTAGACATTTTCATTCTAATTATTATATTGACAGAGTTTTTGAATGCATCAGGTAACCTAAGCATATACACAGGTGTGGCTAGCCATTCAGAGTTCTGAGTCGAGGTCTGCCTCACTAATATTTGTGCTCAAGAGCCACTACTGACTCTCAGAGTTTCAAAATAGCCCAAACTCACATGGAAAACAACACAAGCATGAAGACTGCAGCACTAAAATGGGAAGGAACTAAATGCTAAAAGCTGGATGGGGACAAAAATGGGGCCAGCTGAGTGTGGAAGGGGTTCAGGGATTTTTGATGCAATACTTTCTTTTTGAACTGAAGGGAAGAAAAAAAAGATGAAGGGGAGGGATGAAATAAGTGAAGGGGTGCTTTTATAGGGAGGCTGAATCTTTATGTGGCATAGAACAACCCCTGACCAGAGCGGAGATGAGGAGAGTTAAAGAGGGCACAGTCTGCAAAATCATTCACTCCAGAGACTGAAAAGGCAGAGAGTGATGGAGGAGAAGGAAAGCTGAGGACAGAGATTAGTCGCGAGGGCTAACCCAGGGGAGAGTGGAGTGGCTTGCCAGTGGAAATGCATCATGGGTACTGTGGTAGTGTGCTTTGGCTTGGAAAGTGAGAGACCATTTATAATTCAGGGTGACTAGTACCACCTGAGGCAGACACTCTCAATCTGGTTTAATTCTCTTTCTCGTTGTTCTGTTGTTTTGCCTCCACTCCATCCTCCTTGCCCCCATTGTTTTTCTGTCTCAGAAGCACTATCACTCTCTGTCTCATTGTTATCTTGTTGTGTTTCTTTTTCTTCAGACCCATTCTTTAACATGTACTCTACACTAGTCTGCCTTTTCCCTGCAGTATTAACTGTCTGGATCAAAGAAGTCAAGCTGGAAAATGATTTTTCTCTTTTGGTCACAGTAAAAAAAAGCCTTTAAAACATCTAAAAAAACAGGAAAAACACAAATGTGGTTGACTGAGTACAAATGGGTCATTTTCCTTTATGTGAATGAATACAGAAAATAAAAATACCCTGCTACCTTTTTAAGGAATCATTTAACATTTTGAAGTGGGTAGAAAGCAGTGCACGACATATTTCTGTCCTTTCAGTCCTGTTTTGAGGGTTTTGTAATTGTTGCCACTTTAGTGCACCTGTCGTTAAGTCCATGAACACCAATACAGCTGAAAGTGATTAACAATGCCATCAGCTGCTTAATCAACCAGAAAAATATCAGACAGGTTTCATTGATTTCATGCCAGGCCCAATAAAAAAAGTGTTCCTTTAATTTTTGTGAGCAGTGTATATGTATATGTAAACTTTGAAGTTGATAACTTTATGTATGTACAGTGGGACACGAAAGTTTGGGCAGACTTGTTAATCTTCATGATTTTCCTGTATAAAATGTTGGTTGTTACAATAAAAATCTGTTAAATATATCATATAGGAGACACACACAGTGATATTTGAGAAATGAAACAAAGTTTATAGGTTTTACAGAAAGTGTGCAATAATTGTTTAAACAAAATTAGGTTCTGATGCTGCTACCCCAACAGCTGATGGCCCAAGTGATCACACTCTTCAAAACAGACTTAGAGAAGATATGCAGCATCTTGTTAGCCTGGCAAACTATAATATATATGGAAATATATGGTCTGGCCACAGTCCATTGGTGGCTCTTAGTCGTGTGGCGGGATCTATCATTGTCTCTGCATGCCATTTGATATCAAACACTGTGACGTACTCACCGCTACGAATGTCAGTCAGCGAGGCAGTCCGCCATACACCATCCAAGAAGATGCAAATACATCCATTTTCTAAATAAATTAAAGTACCTCTATTTGCTCTTGACTCAAAGAAAAGCCCAAGTCAAAATAGTCCAAAGTTGATGCCAAAGCCATTTCAAATAAGCTGTCGCCAAATTGGTTTTTCAGTAACATCCCACCCACCAACAGAGTGCTGTGATTGGCTCACCAAACCAATAGAGCACTGTGATTGGCCCACCAAACAGATAGAGTGCTGTGATTGGGCCGCTAAGAATGTCAGTCATGGGGCAGTCCGCCATACACTGTCGAACAAGATGCAACATCCCGCCCACCGAACAGATGGAGCGCTGTGATTGGACCAGTACCAGACGTCTGGGGCTACTTTGGTTCCAATGGAGCATGGATAAATCGATCATTTTGCTCCGACAAGCTTCCTCAAGAAGAGCAGTCTACTTTGTCCCTTCTTGTAGATGGCTTCACTGTTGTGTCTCCTGTCCAGCCTGTTGTCCAAGTGGACACAGAGGTTTTTATATTCTTTGACCACCTCCACTTCCTCTCCGATGATGCAAATGGAGCTTGACCTATTCCTGTTTCTTCTGAAATCTACAATCATCTCCTTTCATTTTGTCCACATTCAAGATTAGGTGATTGTTTCCACACCATGCCACAAAGCGCTCCAGCAGCTTTCTGTACTCAGTGTCTTCACCATTTTTGACACACCTGATGAGAGTTTTTTGAGTATGTCTGCAGGTGACATGTTTCTGACTTGTACTGAAATAATGAAATATAAATATCTATTTTAACATCAGGCAAAACAAAACACTAACATCTGTTAACATCTAACTGAAAGCTAACCAACAAGATGAACCTTGAGGAGATTTACACTTACATTTTTGAGCAGATTATAAGAGGGAAAACTCCTCCACTGGAATGTGGTGGTCAGTTCAGTCAAATGAAAGACAGTTTTAACTGGAAAAGTAACGTTTATTATCCCACAGTACAGCAGCTTCAAGACTAACAGAACACCAGGTTAGATGCTTTTTGTAGCAGTATGAAGATGAGTTGCTGTGTTCTGGATAGTGTGTGTATAAACAGCTGATCTGGTTCAACATACAAACCATTACAGCCATCTGGATGAGGAGATAAATGTGTGGGGAAGTTTTTAGAACATTGGCAATAACTCTTGGCTGAAAACTAAATCATTTCACTAAGTCATACCAAAAGATCCAGCCCTACGCCAACCCTGTGTCAAATCCAACATCAAAGTCCAGGGTCAGGATGGGCAGCAGGGATTTAGAGCCAAAGCTTTGAGCTGTTATTTAAAAGGAAGAAGGTACTGAGTGTGCTCATTACTAACGGTGACTGAGAAACTGGACATTAGTGTGGCTTCAGTAAACTAATGGTATAAAAAGTAAAAATGTAATAGTTACTGTTAATGCAACACAAAGACAAAGAAAAAACCTTGGCCCATCTCTCTAAAAATGCACACAGAAATGTAAAATGCACATTAAGGAATGTGTGTGTGTGTGTGTATTGCTAAAATCTTGTGTTTTCTCATTTATAATATGACCTTTTTTGTTTGTAATTGCCTTTATTCTTTTATTTTTGTCTGTTAATCATGTTTTACTTTGGATATAATTTTCTTTATGAAACACGTGATTTTATTTCTGTGATAAGTGATGTAACATTAAATTTTATTATATTAAATATCAATAAATATCACCTGTAAATTAACTGCAGAGCCTGGGCGACAAGACCATATAAACCTTTTTTACGTGCTCCAAACACAACTAGAACTACAATTAAATGAATCGTGACAAATCGTTCTTCATGAAGAAATGAAAGAACTGTTAAGTTTTTGTAGTTGGTAGAAAGCAGGCAGGCAGTAACTTTATCTGTATGAACTTTATTACAGCAGGATTGACAAGCATACATCAGCATTCATCTTCTAACCCTTAGCAGAACTTCTCCTGAACTCTGCACTACACCTCTATATATATTAGCAGTGCTCTGCTGCCACCTAGTGTTCAGTTAACTACACAACATTTACAGTGTCCATTTACACATGATCAGCAACACATACGTATATCCAAACAAATACAATAGTTACCTTTATAATGAGACCAAAATAATTAGCATGAAAACACAGGAAATTTTGTTTAAACCTTTCAATCTCACCAGACCTCTGAGATGATTGTAGATTAATCTAATTTGTTTTGGTCATCACCATATCTGAATAACTTTTAGAAACTAATAACACAAAACATTGTAAAAAGTAAAGAGTCCGACCATTTGTTACTCATCTGTCTTATAAATGCTGCTGCTGTTAGGAAAGGTTTCCATTATTTTTGCAAATTTACTTGATTGAAATCTACTAGTAAGTAACGAGAGTACTGAAGTGTAATAAGTGCAATGACACAAACACCCTTACTCTCTTTGTCCAAATGCTCCGGGGAGCATTCACTTCAAATGGCCCTATTGTCTGGTGGTCCTTTAGTTGGGCAGCAAAGAGAAGCCGTGTTGTCCAAACCCCCATCTGCACATGGGACAAAGGGACCCTAATGATACAAGTCTGATGAGGTGACTAATGTGTAGCACGATGTGTGCTTGAATCTTAGCGTGGGAACCGGTGGTTCCAGGGATAACACAAGGCGGGTAGCTGGCCAGCATGTCCACACAGATGGGTCCCAGCAGCTGGGTCCTCCATAGAAAGTGGTTCAAGTATGACAAAGCATGCACGCACGCACGCACGCACGCACGCACGCACGCACGCACGCACGCACGCACACACACACTTATCCTAGTTATGTAAAAAAGGGATGGGTAAAAAGATTGGTAAAAAATATGGTGCCAAAACAATTTTGCACAAAATCTGCAGGAGCGATGGCACATGTAATCTACCATTACAGCTCAACAGGTTCCTGCTTTCTAATTATTGTAGAATTAGTTTAAGTTATCCAGTCGTTTAATCACTAATCATGACCAAACTAAAACCAGATGAGGAGAATCCTTTAGAAAACTTGATATTATTGGTGGTCAAGGTAAGGAGTCCTTTGGTAGGTGGCTCCAAATCATACCAACAAAAATCTGGGTACAAACTCTGCAAAAGCCACTGGTGGGGAGATGCTCTGATGATCTGTACTCTACATAAAAGTAGCGCAAGGTGACCTATCTATATGTCATACAAAAACACAACACAACCATGGCGGACATGGTGGTGATGTCGCACAAAAACACAACAATGTCACACATGGTGGTGATGTCGCACAAAAACACAACAATGTCACACATGGTGGTGATGTTGCACAAAAACACAACAATGGTGGACATGGTGGTGATGTCGCACAAAAACACAACAATGGTGGACATGGTGGTGATGTCACACAAAAACACAACAATGGTGGACATGGTGGTGATGTCACACAAAAACACAACAATGGTGGACATGGTGGTGATGTCACACAAAAACACAACAATGGCGGACATGGTGGTGATGTTGAACATTCTGCTCAGTCGCTGTCTTTTTATCTGTGTCTGAACCCGAAAACAGCAGCAGGCAGAAAGCTCTGGACCAACCAGTGACTAGCCCACCCAACCACCCCGTAGCCCATCAGTGACTGCGTGTCGCTCATGTCACTTTTTCGGTCCGACTCGGTAAACTTGGAACAAAATCAAAGCAAGTACTGAAAAAGGTGCAGCAACCTGGTTACTGATTGAAATGCCGTCCAACTGAACCCAATCGATTCAAGTGGCGCTGAGTCGGTACTGATGTTGTCATTAGAGACTCCAGCTGGTAACTCTCTACCATCTACAATTTACATTGAGCTCTTATCAATGGTCACTAAAACTGTTTAGACCTCATTCTACCCAACATGTCATCTTGTTTTTTTTTTGTCTCAGAAGTCATTTGCAATAAAATGATTATTGCAGCTTTACTTCATATATTTATGCTGCCTTCAAAATCCTCAAATTACAATAAGAAACTAAATAAAAAAAGTGCAGCAAGTTTGTCCTCATGTTGAAATGAGCAGCAGAAGAGCTGAGGAGATTTTTCATTTCATTTATTAAACAGGAAAAGATTAAAACAATCGGGCCTGACTCAGTAAAGAAACAGTTTTTCAGCAGGTTCCTGTTCTGCAGAACAGACAACTCAAAACACACAGTCATACATACCAGGACTACATAAACCAATCATAGAGCATCTATACAATTATAAGAAGCACTAATAAAAGAGGGTTAAGCAGCCGCCTTCCTCAATCGTTACAGATGTAATTGGCCTGTAGATAAAAAACAAATTTTCTTTTAAATAAACTTTGCGATGGTATAGTCCTAATGTCTTGTGGAGTCTCGTTCCAGATTTTCGTGAACACATAAAAGAAAGACCTCTGTCCATAGGAATTCCTGAAGGTCGGTAAAGGTAAAAGATCATTTGTGGCCGACCTAGTAACATGCACAGAGCTTGAACTGCGCTTAGGGACCAGTATGGGGAGAATAAAGTCTCAATAGATTTGTGTGTGTGTATCTAGATTTGTGTGTGCGTATCTAGATTTGTGTGTGTGTATCTAAATTTGTGTGTGCGTATCTCGATTTGTGTGTGAGTACCAAGATTTGTGTGTGAGCACCTAGATTTGTGTGTGCGTATCAAGATTTGTGTGTGTGTATCTAGATTTGTGTGTGCGTAACTAAAGATTTGTGTGTGCGCATCTATATCTATGTGTGTGTATAGATCAATGCAAAATCCACAAACATCTTTAGTTACGCACACACAAATCATTAGTTACGCACACACAAATCTTTAGTTACTCACACACAAATCTTTAGTCACGCACACACAAATCTAGATACATACACAAAAATCTAGGTACTCACACACAAATCTAGATACGCACACACAAATCTAGATACGCACACACAAATCTAGATACACACACAAATCTAGACACACACACACAAATCTATTGAGACTTTTTTCTCCCCATAGATCAGCGATTTAAGGCCTGATGACGTGTGGCTGTTTACGATTTGATAGTGGAATTTAATTCCAAGACTTTTGGTATAACACTGGAATGTCAAGGCCTTTGACTGTGATAAAGCAGAACAGTGATGGGTCCAGTATGGCAACCTGTTATGGATTTTATAGGCTCTATTATAGAGTTGTATTATTGGCTGAATAAGTTCTTCTGTTGTAAGTGATTGATCACCGCTTTAGGACACGATGAGCTGAAGGTACAACTAGCTGCATTCATTTGCACATTAAAGGGATAAAAAGGATGAATTCAGAAAAACACAAATATACTGTCATTAGCATATTTCTCCAAGTTCTTCCCTCAAGGTAATGTGACCAAAGAGGAATGAGTCATTTGAAACTGGAGTGAGGAACAAAGTCCCACTGGTGGGTGGAGAAGATGCTTGGATTTCTCCATAATCACAGGGCTCTGGGACAGTGTGGCTCGTGTTTACTTAAAACAGGATAAATGTTGTCTTCATACAGAAATGCTAAGCTGCTTTTCTTTAGTCTTATTTCATCCTTACAAACATTTAATATGGATTTTGGGCTAAATAGGTGTGGTGATTACTGAGAGTCACACTGACCAGAGGACTTATAAACTACATAACAACAATATTATCTCCCATCAACAGGATGTTGATTGTACTTGATGAACTAGATGTTTTCTGTTCCAGGAGTGTTTTTGTGAATTGACCTGGTTGGAAATGAGCAGGTTTGAAGCATCTTATGTTTTTTTATGTTCTTGTTATTCATGAAGAAATCTAAACAAATGTGTGTAACACTGAAAAACCATTTTTAATTATTACTTCTGATCATGATCGGTCACTCTGAGTTTTTCATGCAGGCTGAACACATTTCTCCTTGTGCCATCTTCTTCTTAAGTGATGACCTCCTGTTCCAGAGATGTTAAATGACCAGATATTCCCCCTTTCCCTTTTGTTGCCATGGTAAATTAAGGAATCAGGGCTTGATGATGGATTGAAAGATAAAGATAAAGAAGAATTGAATAAACCAAGGGGGCACCCCACAAATTCAGAACTGCTCCCAACGTGGAAGTGCCAAAAACTGCAGTTCCACCCTCATCCACTAGGGGATGGCACCAGAAGTGAGCAAATCCTCATTGACTCCCATGTTAAAAATGCCAACTTCAGAGCAGAAATAAACATGTTTACAGCCTGGTTCAAAAAGCCATTTTAGGTTTCATAGTTCACAGTCATGACAACTCTGAGGGGGTGATTTTTTTTGTAACTCTTCCATTTAGGTGTAATTAAATGCTTGAAATTATGAACAATTGGAGTTGAATGACAGCTAGCATGAGCATCAGAGCTAGCGTCAGAGCTAGCATAAGCAGCTAGCTCTGGGGAAAGCCTCAGACTCACGTTAATTGATGTTCAGCCATTTCAACTCTGAACTTTAGTTGTGTTCTCTGTGTGTTCATGTTTGGATGTTAATCATGGAATTATGTGGACAAAGAGGGCAAGCTGTGGTATTGCACCAAGAGATCATCCAAGAAGTCTCTGCTTAATTTACTTTAATCAGAAAGTAAAATTATATTTCTGTACTTTATTTCACGGTTGTCTGGCTTCCATGTGAGGCTGTGGTGGTGCTGGTTGCCTGTGGAGCTCTCTGAAGGAGACTACAGAAACACTGTAGGTCTTTGAGCTGATGTTGGTTCACTTTGGAGTCACTCAATGCGTTTCTCTCGCTAAACGCGCCTAAAAACCTCCACTAGCGTCAGGTTAGCATGTAGCTAATGTCCCACTGATCTCCCCGTGGAGGAGCATGAGCTCACGTAAGCAGACCACTGCAAATGAATTGATTAAACGAGTGTTCCACACCTTTAACTAAGGTTGTAGGGTCACAAGGATTTTAAGAGTTCATTTACAAAACCAGATTAACTACAGGCTATGAGAAATAAAAGCAAGATATTTCAGTCACTGTTTCCCAGCAAACATTCTGTTCATGTATGTTCCTCTAACTCTTGATTGTTTTCCGTTTAAAGTTGGTGATGTAGAGTGTCGTTACCTACAACACTCATCCCACTATCATTTATCATTTCAGTGCTGATGAAAGCGCACGTGGCCCTGTATGATAAAACAGCTCTGACTTTGCTGATTCATTTTGACCAAATACATCTGGAGGATCTTGATGAAACTGTTTGTTCAATATTAAGTCCTCAATAATTCAACAGCCAGCTGCTGCTGCTGCTCTGTTTTAGGAGGAAAGATGAAAGGGATGGATGGATGGATGGATGGATGGATGGATGGATGGATGGATGGATGGCTTTATTGTCTGTTTACAATTAAAGGCACACTTGGTAGTTTTGCTTGCATTTAGCATCCCCTATTGCTGGGTTTCACTCACGTGACCCGGAAGTCGCGCAAAACTCAAATACGGGTCAGAAAGTTCTAGTGTTAATCAACATTGTTTGGTTTAACTTTGTGTGGGAAAAAATGCCAAGAACTTTAGAAAAAAATAGTTTAATCATAAAATAAAAAAAATTAAAATGAAAAAGTTGTGTCTTATTCTAGTAGTTCATATTTCCTACTGCATGAGTTCAGTTATATTCATTCATGCACTTAAATATTCATGTTCTGAGTTTATTGAAACATTTGTTCTGTAGTAGTTCCTTTACTATTGTGATCGAAAACGTTGAATCTCAATTCTGAGGCAGCTCTGTAAATATTTTTCAAATAAACAATACATATAGCAACTTCTGATCAATCCATATCAATTTTAGACTTAAAATAATGTACTAAGTTAAACCACACCCACTTCCGGTTTAGGCCCCACCCATTCAGAGTACAGATACAGATAATTCAGATGGTTGAACAGATACAGTGGTGTACTCGCTCATCCCTAGTTACGACCCATATAGTTTTAAAAAGTCGGCGTTTTCATACTCTCTGGAGGATTTACCCAGCGTTGAAGCAATCAGCATAACAAACTACCTTGTGCTGCATACCTCGTATTATACAGCAAACCAAATGAAAGCCTTCAAAAGCCTGGAAGCCTACAACTATTTTATTTCAGGTTGGGTAAACCATTTAGTGATCCTGAGAAGCTCTAAATGGCTGTTGTCTTGTTTTTGCTCAGGTAAGTAGTGAGTTGTGCTATTTAGCTCATGATAATAATGCTATCGCTATTGCTAACTACAGGTATGTTTATGTGCTAGAATCTACTGGTAAATAACTTATTAGGCCTATTTAAATCTAAATTTCTGGTATGTTAGTTTGTTTTTATAGGGTATAAACGCCACATTACAACACTAAGCTAACAGATAACAACATTAGCACTCTGAAAGCTATTTGCGGTCCTGGCTTGTCTTGGACACAGGCAAGGGGGTCCTCAAAGAAAAAGTTTGGGAACCGCTGTCCTAGATTCTGTTATTAATTCACTGTTGTAAAAGTGTGTTTGTCTTTTTAACACCTTAATCAAACAGCTGAAATGTCTCCTCAGTCTTCATTAGTGTCTACAGGAGCGGTTCATCACTAAATCAAACAAATCAGCTGTGTTCATCTAAAACATGCAGGAAACATGCTGGAAGCAGACTGCAGAGCCAGGTATGTAAACTCTGTTTTTTCTAAGTCCAACAGGGACCAGACCGCCATAAATTTGCAAATGTGGTATTCTGGCCACAGAGGGCGGTGGGGGTCTGAGTGACATTTCATTAATCCTGAAAAGGGTCGTTTTAGCACATACTGGCTCAAGACAATGATTTAAAATATGAAAAAGTTGTGTAGTATGGCTTTAAATGTTAATTATTGAGTTCTTTCTGGAGCTCCCTCAACCAGACTTAAAAAGCAATTTTCTTTTGAACTAAGCTGCTTGTCACGTCTTTTTGTTGTTGTTTGGATAAATGATTACAGTTTTAGTGGGAGTGACATTTTCCACACAAAATACAATGTATTCTGTGAGTGAATCAGAAAGCCTGTTAAAATAATTTCCAACTCACAACAACCTTTTAATGCTTCTGTTGCATCCTCATTCAAGATCCAGATGGTCATTGTCATCGTTTCTCCAGTTTTCAGTTGTGACCTGTATTTTGGTAACAGTAGGATCACGTTGTGGTCAGACAATCCAAGAGGTGGGTGTGATTTGGAAATGTATCCCCCAGATATATTGCCATAGTGCAAGTCCAGTATCTTCTTATTTCTTGTTGGGGTTGTGACATATTGCTCTAAATTGGTGTGGAAATGTCACAACTGTTAAAATCACCCATTATAAAAACCAGCTGTTCTCCAGTTTGAGTCACTACTCTATTGTAATGTTCAGTTACGTGCTGAGCAGCAAGAATAAAATCAGGACCTGGAACATTAATCCTAGTCTAACACATGATTGTGTCGGAGCATGTTGATCACGTGCGGACCCAAGGCAGCGTTTGAAGCAGACGGCAGCTCGTTAACAAACATTCACAAACAATTAAGAAGCATTTTCACCAAATTTACTTACTAACAACGCAAATATTCTGGTAAGAAATATTCAACACTCACTCCAACAACCTGGAGGACAGTGAAGAGAATTTAGAGAACCTACAAAATTACATCAATCACGTTTTTGAAAGTTTGGTCATGGAGCCAAAGAAATCAGCAGCCGACACAGAAACACCTGTGACCAAGAGAAGCCAACTTCAGGACGTCCCCAAGGCGACCTCATTTCCCAGTATGAATATGATTGATATACTGGATTCCATTGATAAAAGGCTTTTGGGATTTGAGAGACGTCTCCACCTGCTAGATGGTTCTGCACAAAGAATTCCAGAATCTGCGACTTCAGCCAGGAGCAGGTGGAGTGGCTTGCTATGGAGAACGCGTCCCTAAGGGAGTCCATGTCTTCTCTGACAGAGTGAATGACCCTGGCTCTCTCAGGACAACAAAACACTGAAGGAGACTGTCTTGGATGGGAGGACGACCGAAGGACTGCAAACAAACTATCAAGGACTTCCTCCAGACCCACATGAAGATACCTGAAGAAATAGTTAAAAACATCACCTTTCACTGGGTTCCTCGCCTTGGAGCCAGCAGAGCTTACAACAGGAGACCCCGACCCATCGTGGCTAAATTTGAACACTTCAAGCAGAAGGATCTAGTTAAAAACCGTGGGACAGAACTTAAAGAGAAAGACTTAAGTGTCAACGGTCACACACGCTTATAATTTACGTGTTTCATCAGACAACCACAAGCACTATTGGGTCTATTTGTTTTTTCTTATTTTTTATTTACTCTCACTTATGTATTTGTCTTAATTTATTATATTTTTCATGTATGCACTTATATATTATTTTATCTCATTCACATGAGGGCGACATGTGCTAGCCACTCACACATCTATGGGTGCACTAAGGTTTGTCTCATGGAATGTACATGGAGCTTAGCCTGGCAAGCCATCCTATATATGTGAATATATAGTCTGGCCACGAACCATTGACGGCTCTCAGTCGTGAGGCGGGATCTACGGTTGTCTTTCAAAATGTCAGCACGCAATTGGATAGCGCTAGGACCAATCAGAGTAACGAACAACGTGACGTAATCACAGCGATGGAAAAGCGGGACCCACTAATGGCGTCAATGATTTCTGTCGTTTTTGTATAAAAACATGTGAATATCAGGTGTACTGGGACATTGCACTACTTTGTTTGATAAAAATAAGAAGCCGCTAAGTATAGCCGACAGACTTACGCACGTTGGAGTCTAAATAATCCAATGTTGATAACAAAGCCGTTTCAAAAGAACGTGGCTCCGGCGCTGCCGCCATGTTGCTTGGGTTCGCGGCCGCAGCGCTGACGTCATCGGCTACTCCCGCTCTGTGATTGGCCCAACCAAAACTATAGCGAGTTGTGATTGGATAGACACAGCAGTGGTTTGGGCTGCGAGGTTTCCAATGAAGCGTGCCTAGACCAAACTCTGCAAAGCAAGAATTGGTCTAGTTCACTAGGCTACATGGAGCTGGCTCCAGAGAGAAGAGGTTAAAGATGTTTGACCAGCTTAAAAGACTGCAGGCAGACGTCTTACTACAAGAGATCCATAGACCTGCCACAGCTACAGATGGACTTAAAACACGAGTTTTCCAGAGTGTTCTCTGCCTGCTATAACTCTAGGCAAAGGGGAGTAGCTATTTTAATACACAAAAATGTAAATTTCACAGTATTGGACACAGTTACAGATCCAGAGGGTAGATTTATAATATTAAAACTATCTACACAGAACCAAAACGTATGTATTGTCAGCATATATGGTCCAAATATTGATGACCCCTCATTCTTTCATAATTTTTATTTGTACTCTCTGAACACTTGGACTGTCCACTTCTCCTTGGAGGGGATCTCAATTTTGGGCTGAATGAGGATAGAGACAGACTCAGTACAGCTGGGACTAATATAGTTAAACAGCATATGAGTGATTATGGACTTTGTGATGCATGGCGATCTCTTCATCCCAACTGAAGGGAGTATACTTTTTTCTCACGTCCATCACTCTCACTCCCGTCTGAATTATTTTCTAGTCAGCAGCTTGTTGGCTGACATTTCAGACACTGAGATACATCCTATAGTTGTCAGCGATCATGCTCCTGTTTCTTTAACTCTGGTAAATAAGAAGGTAATCCCCCCACGGAAAAACTGGAGGTTTAATACGTCACTGCTTAAAGTTGAAGGTGAAATATTTTTAAGAGTGGGCTTTATGTCTGGAATATAATGACCTGCCTGGAACGTCAGCATCTGTTCTCTGGGAGGCAGGGAAGGCAGTGATGAGAGGTAAATAATATCTTTCTCATCAAATAAGAAAAAAACAGAAAACAAACGTATTCAGGAATTAGAAGAACTCATTAAGTCTTTAGGGGCCTCCCCAGAAGAAGAGATACAGAACAAAATACAGAAAAAAACATTTCTTCCTGCTTCCTGATTTATTGAATCCTTTAATGTTTTTTTTCTCATGTAAGTTAACGTAGCTCTGAGGATGATCGCAGTTGTGATCGAAACGTCAGCAGAAAAAAGAAGGTAAAAACAACTCCTGATTGAGTAAAAGAAAGAAAAAGTGATAATCATGTAAGTTAAGTTTTGCTTGACTAGTGAATAACTGCAGGTAAAATGATGCGTTGCTGCGTTTTTTGTTGACAATATTAAAATAAGGTTGGAGGTTTATCCTTTTTCTCTGCCTCTGGATCAGCTGATCCGTCTCTCTCTCTCTCTCTCTCTCTCTCTCTCTCTCTCTCTCTCTCTCTCTCTCTGTCTCTCTCTCTCTCTCTCTCTCACTCTCATCAGCTTGACTAATTGAGAACCATTGGGTTAGACCAGGGGTCGGGAACATGCGGCTCCAGAGCCGCATGCGGCTCTTTAGCGACCCCTAGTGGCTCCCTGCAGCTTTTTCATAAATGTATGAAAATGGATGGGGGATATATTTTTTGTTTTAATATCGTTTCTGTAGGAGGACAAACATTCTTAACGTTTTCCAATGCTGTAAAAATGTTCATAATAAATATTAAATTTTAACATTTCTGTCAACGAAAATTTGCGTCATAGCCTGCGACACACGTTTCAGCGCGGCGTTCATATGGCGGCACCGTGCCAGGATGGATGTAAACAAACCGGCGGGTGTGTCAGGAGGACCGTGGATCCCAAAGGGAAAAAGAGAAAGATAGCTGATGAGAACAGAGGATTCAAGGAAGAATGGACCTAATTATTTGCTTTTATTGTCGACGCGGAAGGATTACCTGGAAAATTTCAACTTTTCACCGCTGTCGCTCGGACAAGGACCAATCAGCGGCGGTTTCATTGACTGACCAATGAGGAGACAGGATGCTTCTCAGTACATCTCCGGGTAAACATGGAGGAAAAGTTAATATTTGCTGTGTCTGATGTCCCAGAGCTTTACAAGACTTCACTTAACTCTAGCAAAACGTTGTGAGACTTCACATCTACCGCTGTTTCAACTCTGAACTGCTTTAATAACCCAAAATTCCCTCCAATCTGACGGCCAATCAAAACAACGGAAGCCTCGCTATTCGCCCTGGAACAGAGGCGCCGCTGGCTTTTGCCGCATGTCGCCTCCCGTGTGTCAGGTTATAAAAGTAGATTTAAGAAGTGGATTACATCTCCAAACTCCACTACTGCTGCAGGTTTTGTTGCAACCTGAGAGATAAAAGCGGGGAAAACTGTTCACGGATGGTGATTACATGAAGGATTCATTCATCAAAATATCAGAGCACCTATTTCAGACTTCAAAAACAAAACCGAGATGATCCAGAAAATTAAAGACATTCCTCTCTCCACAAAGACAAGGACCATTAAAACGACAGGAGACGTCACCAATCAGCAAATCAAAGACATTAATTCAGCTCCAGCGTCCTCAACTACCTGTGATGAGTGGTGTGATGTGATCGATATCAAGCAGCGCTGTTATGCAGGTATGTGAGCTGTGATGGGCTCAAGAAGAAATGATCAAATTAATCCCACTGATTAATATTGTAATGGAAGTTAAAACGTAAAGCACCAAATATCTACAGCAGAGACACGTGGTGTGTCATTCTCTCCAGGATGCTGCAGGGAAATAAACATTTAATCATGAATGCTCATTATGTATTTGTAGCCTACTTAGTCATTTTGATAACAGGCTAATATACACTTACAACCTGTGTTGTCTTCATATAAGGCTTTTATAAGGCTTTTCATTTTTTGCGGCTCCAGACAGATTTGTTTTTGTTTTTTTGGTCCAATATGGCTCTTTGAACATTTTGGGTTGCCGACCCCTGGGCTAGACCATTCAATAGAGCCACGTCTCAGTAAAGTACAGCAGGCTTTATCTATGATTATCCATCGTATAAGGCAGGGGTCGGGAACATGCGGCTCTGGAGCCGCATGCGGCTCTTTTAGCGACCCCTAGTGGCTCCCTGGAGCTTCTTCACAAATGTCCCCACAAGAGTATGAAAATGGATGGGGGATATATTTTTTGTTTTAATATGGTTTCTGTAGGAGGACAAACATTCTTAACGTTTTCCAATGCTGTAAAAATGTGCATAATAAATATTAAATTTTAACATTTCTGTCAACGAAAATTTGCGTCATAGCCTGCGACACACGTTTCAGTGCGGCGCTCATATGGCGGCGCCGTGCCAGGCAGATGGATGTAAACAAACCGGCGGGTGTGTCAGGAGGACCGTGGATCCCAAAGGGAAAAAGAGAAAGATAGCTGATGAGAACAGAGGATTCAAGGAAGAATGGACCCAATTATTTGCTTTCACTGTCGACGTGGAAGGATTACCTGGAAAAACTTCAACTTTTCACCGCTGTTGCTCGGACAAGGACCAATCAGCGGAGGTTTCACTGACTGACCAATGAGGGGACAGGATGCTTCTCCGGGTAAACATGGAGGAAAAGTTAATATTTGCCGTGTCTGATGTCCCAGAGCTTTACAAGACTTCACTTAACTCCAGCAAAACCTTGTGAGACTTCACATCTACCGCTGTTTCAACTCTGAACTGCTTTAATAACCCAAAATTCCCTCCAATCTGACGGCCAATAAAAACAAGGGAAGACTCGCTATTCTCCCTGCTGGAACAGAGGCGCCGCTGGCTTTTGCCGCATGTCGCCTCCCGTGTGTCAGGTTATAAAAGTAGATTTAAGAAGTGGATTACATCTCCCAACTCCACTACTGCTGCAGGTTTTGTTGCAACCTGAGAGATAAAAGCGGGGAAAACTGTTCACGGATGGTGATTACATGAAGGATTCATTCATCAGAGCACCTATTTCAGACTTCAAAAACAAAACCGAGATAATCCAGAAAATTAAAGACATTCCTCTCTCCACAAAGACAAGGACCATTAAAACGACAGGAGACGTCACCAATCAGCAAATCAAAGACATTAATTCAGCTCCAGCGTCCTCAACTACCTGTGATGAGTCGTGTGATGTGATCGATATCAAGCAGCGCTGTTATGCAGGTATGTGAGCTGTGATGGCCGCAAGAAGAAATGATCAAATAATACCACTGATTAATATTGTAATGGAAGTTAAAACGTAAAGCACCAAATATCTACAGCAGAGTCACGTGGTGTCGTTCTCTCCAGGACGCGCTGCAGGAAATAAACATTTAATCATGAATGCTCATCATGTATTTGTAGCCTACTTAGTCATTTTGATAATAGGCTAATATAGCTAATATACACTTACAACCTGTGTTGCCTTCATATAAGGCTTTTATAAGGCTTTTCATTTTTTGCGGCTCCAGACAGATTTGTTTTTTGTTTTTTTGGTCCAATATGGCTCTTTGAACATTTTGGGTTGCCGACCCCTGGTATAAGGTTAATCAGTTTTGTTCCAAAGTGTTCGGACATAGAGTGATTGCTGGTTAAGGCAACCAACTGCCTCACTTTCGCAACCTGTTGCATATCCCTCCCCTGTAACATCTTCTTTGTGAAGATTTCCCCCTTTGCACTCAAAGTAATTCCCAAGGTATGGTGATGAAGCACGTCGTTTACCTTTCCAACTTCGAGCTGCTCAGCTCATCTTGGGTGTGATTCTCCCTTTGGTTGGCAGTTAATAGCTATATCAGTCTTAAACAAAGACCTTTTTGGGCCACAGACTCATGATTTGAGCCATGTGCAGACCAGATGAAGCACTGCTGTAATCACATCAAATTCATAAGCAATGAACACACACACACAAATACACTAAAAACGACTCTACTTAAAAGCCGCGTCAGGAGTCGCCTTCCCTGCAGAACACATAACTACACTTATGTGGGATGATGAATACTAGGGATGTAAGAAAATATCGATGTGGCAATAATATCGTGATATTTTTTCCTGCAATATTATATCAAAAATTGTGTATTGAATTTTTGGAAGAATTTACATGCAAACATTTGTGTATTATTTTTTCTTTTGGTGCAATTCAAACGCCGACCACTAGTTGGCAGCAGTGTTGCTGCCTTCACTCTGACGGAAGAAGAAGCTCTTACTCTCCAACTATAATAGACTGTATTAAGGCCGACTCACGTTAGCTCACCGATGGCTGAAGAGGAGAAGATTCATCCACCCCCTTCAACTTTCAATGATGTATGGAGTTATTTTGGATTCATAAAGGAAGGCAATAAAAACTATGACAAGAGCCGTGCAGTCTGTAAAATCTGCAGTGCATGTTACGTATCAGTTTGGACTGTTTATTGAATTTTCTTACAATAAATTCAGTCTAAAAAAAATCGCTAATATCGTCTGGCTGAATGTATCGCAATATATCGTATCGTCTCCCCTGTATCGTGATACGTATCGTATCGCCAGAATTTTACCAATACACATCCCTAATGAATACAGTCAAAACAGAAACCGCATCAGCCAAAACCAATATTTGTGCTGTTATGAATTTAAAAACTGACATTTGATATTCCCCATTTTCTCATAACCCAACAAAAACTCTCAAAGTTAGACTTTAATGGTTAAAATAGAGTTCTGTAAAGGATGACCAGGTGCCCCACATTCGGAGGGACTGTCCAGCATTTTCACCATTTCTTCATCCCATAATCGTGATACTTGTTCTTGTCTACCACCATTCTGGGTTGGGAGCTGCAGGAAGCAGCAGGCCCAGACTGTCCTAAAGGTGTTTTTGTTATTTCTGTAATTTACTGTATTTGGCAACATGGTCAACCTCACTGACTAAAACACTCTAATCTGAGTCATTACAGATGCTTTAGAAGCTTCTTCACACATGAACGGTTCATAAGTCAGTTAGCTGCTTCATCACACACAGAATTCAGATGTTCAGAAACGCTCAAGGGGCGAATAGAAATAAAACCATCGGCTTGAGTCTGAAACACAAACTTCTGACTGAAATGTGATGACTCAGCTGTGGAGTTGCTCTGGCACTGTGGTGCTATAGATTATACATTACATTACAGCATTAACTAATTCATCGCAGTGCAACATGAATTAGTGAGACTTTATTATCATATTAGTAACATAAAGTAGAGCTTTCTGCTTGAACAGACTCCCGGTCTCATGGATTCTGTGTGACTGTTGACCCGATCAGCTGTAGCACGAGACAACAGTCGTGTGCAGACTGACCTAACAAAACTAACAAAGTAGATTTAGTCATTGTGGCACAAAATTAGGAGCATGGTTTAGAAAAGAAAACTACTGTTTAATTTTGCATAATAGTCTCATTCACTCTTTCAGTACATTTGCAGTGGTCTCTAGTGAAAAATAAATAAAGCTATGGCGCTCCTGTTTCAGGAAGTAGAAGTTAGCCAGAGGAGAGGGGAGCAGAAGACAGCAGGGTTTGGAGTCTTATTTCCTGATATGTGGACATCTCTCCTCTGATTGGCTAACAGCAACACGACTCTACCACTGACTCTGTTTGCTCTGCAACGTTGATGTTTTATCTCCACAAATAACACAAGCCTGGAGGAGTTCTGCTGTGTGGTGGAGTTGCTAATGCTAACGGTTAGCTTCTACTAGCCGAGACGTTCTCTGCTGTTTCCTGGATGCTAAACCAACAACAGTCGTCCCCGTCAGCGTGATTTGGAATCGTAGGATGGCCAAGGAAGGTCCCGCCTTTCTCGCCTCTGATTGGCTGGAAGGACTCTCCGACGATTGGCTATTTCATGTAACAGCAAACCGTCTTTGCTAGCTGCAGGGGTTTTATGTCTGTAGCCAGATCTTGAGGAGTTTTTTTTTTGAAGAACATGTTAACTTTGCTCTGCAGTCATTCTATCCTGTTTTACAACAAACCAATTTCAGTTTCTTTTATAAAAGAACCTGAAAAACATCAAATGTAAACTTGTAATAAATCATGTTGCATTTATCACACTGTTGGATTGACTTTATATATGTTTTTCAAGCACTGGGGTTATCTATAGGCTATGTTATGTCTTCACTTTCATAGGTTAAGGCTGTCTGCAAGTTAGCACACATCTCATCATCAGTTTAAATGTCTATCATTTAATTAAAATTTAATTCAAAGCTGATTATGATTCAGACATATTTTTCACCAGTTTTCATTATTCTAGAAGAGAAACAGACCTGCTGTACACAGCTGGGCAAATTAGGGCAGTTTTATTATATTTCATACCAGGTAAGGCACACATAGCCTATGTACTCCGCTAACCTCAATGCTTGAGAGCCAACAGATATAAAGTAAATCCAACAGTGTGGTAAATCAATGCAACAAGAGTGATTACAAGTTCACATTTTATGTATTTCGGTTCTTTTAAATAAAAGTAACAGAAAAAAACTTTTTCAAAACAGAACAAAATGGTTATTATATCGCTAAATTCGCATTTTCTTTACAAAACTCCCCAAAACAGCTGCTCTGTTGGTGGCAGGAGGACAGTCTGCACTTGGCGAGGGAAGACTGTTTGCTGCTAAATGAAATAACCAATGTAGGAGAGCCCTTCAAGCCAATCAGAGGCGAGAAAGGCGGGATCTTCCTTGGCCATCCTGCGTTTCCAAATCACGCTCCCCATCGTGAGTCAAGATGGATGAGTCCATGAATGTTAAGTGACAGTGTGATGTAGATCTGTCAGGCTTTTCTAATCCTAGAGTTTCACCGTCTATTTTCTATCAGAAGCTAATGCAGGAGATGGAGGAGGTGGAGGAGACTATTTTCATGTTCAGCCTGCAGGAAAAACTCAGAGTGCCCAAAAATAAAAGTCTAAAAGGTTTTCTCAATGAACTTGGTCTATAATCAAGAATAAATGCACAAAAGTAATTTTATGGTTTTGTGTCCTAGAAAATCGAGATTCTTTAATAGACTTACCAGTTCATGGGTTAAGGTTAGGCTCTGGGATTTGTTGTATTTGAGTTCCTTGAAAAGGTCTCCGGTTCTTTACTGAGCCTCACTTGCACTTCATGGTTCTCCCTCTGTCTGCTCTTCAGCCTCCACATCTCCTCTGTCCCATCATCTTATTTCAAGGACTGGAACCATCACAGACAATTAGAACAAATGTATTTATCACCAAAGGGCATAGATGAGGAGAAGTGTGTCTGAGACGTGAGAAGCAGTGAAGCAGCAGGGGTCCTTCAATGCCCTTCTTAACAAATGCCCACATGCTCACTCGCTTTCTCCTTTCCCTCCTTGCTCTGAGCCTTTTGTTTTCAGCTTTACGCCATCTCCTCTGCAGCTCTGTCTGGCTTATGCAAGGGGATAATTTATTCAGCTGAAGTGAGGATTCAGACTATTGTCTTTGTGAGCTGAAGGATCATCTGAATACTCAATTAAATGCTTCTTTGTCTGAGCAAAGTAGAGCACAACTGACAAAATAACATTTGTTACTAGATTACATCGAAGAAATAAAAGACAAACAATACTCTGTGTTTGAGATGTGGCTGAGTCTTGATTTATGGGTGTCTGGTCTAATCTGCACGGCTTTGCCAGCTCACATGCAAAGATGTCTGCTGATGAATGTAGGCCAGTGATCTGCAGCACTACTGGACACAGAAAGCAGCAGAGGTGGAGGAAAGAAGAGGTTTTTCCTCTTTTCCTTCCTTTTAGGTCACCAAAAAGCATCAAATGAATGCCCTCACTCTTCCATGCATGTTTTTGAATACTAATTAGGTCAAACGTCTGCCTCCTTGGAGGACTAGGAGGGCAACAGTCTGTCCTTTTGTCTCTCCTCCCCTTTATTTGATCTAAAACACTCTCACTGGTGAATCAAACTCCTCTTTGGACATTTTCTAGACGTGGAATTAGAGAATAAATCACAAGCGTTTGTGTTTCCCTCATTGAATTAGAGTTTATGGATGAGGAACATCGACCTACACCTCCTTCATTCCTCTCTCTGATGATAAATGACCCGCACTTGTATACCGCCTTTCAGAGTTAGAGGACTCCAAAGCGCTTTACACTACAGTGTATCATCCATTCACACACACATTTATTCCCTGAAGGTGATGAGCTACAATGTAGCCAATGCATTTTTTTTAGATCAAAACAGAACTATTTAAGGCAACACTGCTTTTATTTTGATAGTGGGCTAGCTAATTAGCGTTTTGAAGGACTGAAGAGTCAGAAAAAAACCTGAAAATTTCACAGGTTACACACAATTAAATACAATAACAGACAACTTTATATTTATTTATTTTATTTATTTAAACATAATTGTTTGTATATTTGATATAAAACACTGCAGTTATGAGCTTTCTCCTCTGCCATTTTCTGTTTGGGGTATAACGTATTGCGACGCAATGCATTGTGGGATACCTTGCTGGCCCAAGTCCACTGAAGGATGCGTTGATGAATCCTCAATGCAATGATCAATAACACATCTGGGAACTTTGAGTGAACTTGTGATAAGTTCTGAGGGTTGGAACAGAACTTGGGCCATCGTTGATGTTTCACGAGGACGTGAGTACACACGTTCAGACGAGTACGCTTATTGATAAACGGCCTGAGTTAAAATAAAAAGTTAACACAGCAAAACCAAGAATAAGCAAGGACTGATTTTACATGAGCGCAGACCTCCACCTTCCTGTGTCCAACACAGCAAAGAGACCAAGGTGTGGTTAGGTAGAAACTCTGGAATAACTCTGAGTTCAGGTAAATGATGTGGTTTCTGTTCCACAAAGAGAAGTAAATGATTTATTGAGTCTATCACCATGGTGACAGAGTTGGTGAACCACATCTTCTCCTCGCAGCTCCTCTTAAAGAAACTCAGGCCCAAATTCACCAATTAATTCCTTGTCTTTATTGAGCACACATTAGAGTGTCTCAGCCATGGATCACTAACGAAGGAACATCAGTGCTTAATTCATTCACATTTCAATGAGTTTTAGAGGAAAAGCCACCATGTTTATGTAAACTCCTGCTGTGATAAAGTGTGTGTGGGTTAGAGTTGAACTGGTTGTGTTGGAGTCTCACCAAGCCTTTCCACTGGAGGCATAAGCGGTGCGTAACGTAATAGACACATTTTACCCACGAGTTCCCTTCCCACTGGGAGTTTCAGATTCGGCAGTGTTACACGCAGCTGGTCCTGTGAGTTCACAAAGTGACCGATGAATTACAAGAGCATGCGTGATTTCTGCAGTTTACACGATAAGCTAGGAGAAAGATGGCAGCATGGATCCAAAAAGGCCTGTGGTTTATTTTCTGCTCTGTTTACCTCGGCTACGGAGGTTTCTCAGGTAATGATGTATTTTTTTTTACTAGATAAACAACTGGACATCTGCATGTGACTTTTATTTTGAAAGTTTCCAGATCTCGTTTTTGACTTCCTGTCCGGCCTCATCTGAACTGCTGAGCTTGACTAGTTCTGAAAGCACAGTGCGTAAAAAGATTGATTTGCCGGCATGATGTGTCTCATAAAAAGGCCTGCAGTGTAAATTTACAGAAGCGTCGCCACGCTTCTGGGACGCTTCCAAAATGAGACACTTGCGTTTCTGGTGGAAAGGCCTCGTCAGGGACAGGAAGTCAGGAAATGAGCTTCTGTCGGGCTGTTGCCTTCACAAAAACTTCTTCTAGTAAGGATTATCAGATGGTTCTGCAAATAAACAAATATCCTGAAGGCTGAAGCTGCTATTTTTACTCTAAATAAAAACAGGATTATATGACATTTTAGAGCTTTATGTTCCTGGCGTGACCGTCTGTAATCGGTGCATCATGACCACAGACTAACTAATCTCTCCAACCAGTTTGAGAGAGTGGGAGGAACAGAGGAGCCTTCTGCCCTTTTTGCTGCAGAGCTTTAGTTGATCCCATCACTATGTGAGTCAGAGGAGTGACCATGACTCAGCACTCTGAGAGGTCAGAAAGGCTGAATGAATGTGGTACATTTCATTAATAAATAAAGTTATTAGACCCCTCCCAGGAGTTTACTGACCTCTGACCTTTTATCAGCCCCCCCACCCCCCACCCAGAGCAACACTAAACCAGCTGAGTTCACGTAGAGCTGGGAGGTTACCCTATGACTTAGAATCATGTTTCCCATTTTTCCCAGAAATCACATCAAAGTGGCTCAAAAAGTAACGAGCAGAATCAAATTGGCATTAACATACCACAGCATCATGTGTGTGTGTGTGTGTGTGTGTGTGTGTGTGTGGGTCTTCCAGAGACCCTCTGACTAATTGGAATATTGTTGAAGTTCTGATGCAATTAGAAGAAAGAGACCCTCCTTTCTGTTTCCTACTGAGAGTCCCGTTTGTTTCTGCCAGGATGGAGGTCTGGGATACTCCCCTCCTCCAGCTTCAAGTGCACTCACATCCTGTCCACGTTGCCTTAGCAGTGTTGCTCCGTACCTTCCATAACCTCCATCACACGGTCACACCCAGGACTCTGTTTCATTACTGTAAACAGTGATGCTCCCTGGATGTAGATTAGCATGTGCTGTCCTCACTGCAGAATTCCGTAGTTTACAACGAGCTCCATGTTGTTATTCCAGCAGAAGGATAACGGGCCATTCTGTTGTTCTTGCAGCTATTTTCAAATGCAGTATTTGCCTATTTTGGTGTCAGAGGAGCAACGCAGGTGCCTATGGGGCTTTTTATCATCCCTCTCACTTGGTGGATTAAAGCGGGTGTAATCACACTAAGCCTGAATATTCATGAGACTGGAACCTGAGGGAAAGAGAGAGACTGACAGAAAAAACACACACAGGCAAGGCTAAAGACAGCATGGCAGCCATGAAAGAAAAAACATGCAAACCGGCTGAGATCGTGTTGAAAATGTGACCAACTGGTTATGGATGTAGGTTCATTAAACAGGGTGTGTGTGTGTGTGTGTGTGTGTGTGTGTGTGTGTGTGTGTGTGTGTGAGCAATAATACTATGTGCCCTCTGCAGGTCTCTGATATTGGTGAGATGTGATCTCTGTGTGGTCGTTTACATCCTAACCTAAACAAGCCCAGACTCCAGGGTGAACGCTCTACGACCCTTTTGGAAGGGTTCTGGGTAGCCCCGCCCTCCCTGGAAGTGCAGGCTCACCGTGTTTGATTTTTGTTTTACTTCTGCTCTGTCTCCCTCCTGGATGTTGTGATGTTTTTGTGATTGCTGTGGCCTAAAAGGGCTGATTTTGTGGCACATTTGAGTAAAAATTGCAGTAAAATCATGAATTTCTTCAAGCTTTTTGTCATAAACTGGTGTTAGAAAGAAGTAGAGAGTGATGTCAGTGTGACAAAAAAGACAAGATTTTATTGTTAATATTTAAAATGCAAACAGCATTTTTGGACAGCAGTAGCTCAGGGGGCAGAGAGGGTTGTCCAGTAATCAGAGGGTTGTAGGATCAATCCCAGCTCACGGCAGAGAATGCTGCTATTGTGTCCTTGGGCAAGACACTTAACCCTCCTTGCCTGCTGCTGGTGGTCAGAGGTACTGGTGGAGTCTGTGCTCAGCAGCCTCGCCTCCGTCAGTGCGCCCCAGAGCAGCTGTGGCTACATTGTAGTTCATCATCACCAGCATGTGAATGGATGAATGACTGATTGTGTTGTGAAGCACCTTGGGGGGTTGTAGAACACTAAAGGCACTATACAAATACAGGCCATTTACCATTTTTACCCATTTTAATTATTTTCCTAAAATAGCAATAGAAATAGAACAATAGAGTCCCAGGAATTGTTAAACTGCTAAATAATTCCATGTTGTAAACATGAACTACCCACACAGTTTTAGCTAATCCAAAGGATCATTCCAAACTCCATCCTTCAAAGAGGAGCCAGTTGAGGTGGCTCGGGCGTCTGGTTAGGATGCCTCCTGTACGCCTCCCTGGTGAGGTTTTCCGGGCACATCCAACCAGGAGGAGACCTACAGGAAGATCCAGGACACGCTGGATGTTTGTGGTTGAAAAGTTCTTATCAGGCGAAGATTCTCGTCTGTGTTCCACCACTTAGCCTAGAAATTTAGACTGACATAGCATTAGCAAAAACATTTTGCTCTGCAAGTCTGTCTAGTCACGCTCCACTGTAGCCTCAGCAGGTCTACCATCTACCTGAACAGCTTTGTGTCAATCACAGAGCTCTATGTTTGTTGGGCGGGCTTAACGCTGGAGCTGCTACAGAGAAAAGCAACAAAGATGGAAACAGTGCTCGTTTGAAACGACTGTGGCATCAACTTTTTAATTTAGACCTGGGCTTTTCTTTGAGTCAAGAGCAGATAGAGGTACTGAGTCATTTATTTGGAAAAACACAAATTGTTATCTTTCAAGATAACAAGAAACGTTCAGTTGTTTTCAATGAAACTTTCAAGATGATCCTGTCCTGTATGACTGAGAATCTACACAAACGTACCCAGTCTGCTTATTATAGTCTCTGCTGGGGTAACTTTGCTGTTAAGTTCATTCAGTCCAAATCCTGCTCTCCGCCTGTCTTGTCTCCTAGCAACCCCAAATCACACTAGCACCATTACGAGCAGTGGAAAATGGTCCTCACATGTCTAAGCAGCAGCAGAGACCACCCAGTAAAGCGTGTCATTTCCATCTGGACCACATCTCCACCTGTGTCCCGGGGTCAGGATCAGCTGGTTTTTACACACCGTGCCCTCAGCCTATGAATCTGATTGGTCCTTTGAGTCCTGCTCCAGGTAGCTATTACACAAGCTTTATGTCCATCACAAAAGAACACACCTTCAAACTAGACTGTTGTGAAAAATCCATGCAAACTAGTGATGTGACTTTCAGGAATGAATCAAATCATTCGAACGGCTCTTCCAAGTGAACAATGAGAGCCGGGTCCTTTTAGAGAGCCGTTCATCCTGTCTTCCAGTAACCGCCCCTGGACATTGGCATAGTGGTTGTGCCAAATAAACAGAAATAGTTGAACAACTTTACCTCAGATCTGTCATATTTTGACATTTTGAGAGAGAGGAGAAGTAGCTGAAGAGTTTGATGTATGTGTATGGTACGTAAACGTCGTGTCATCAAGAGTAAAAACATACCGATATTTTCCAATATTACAATTTAATGCCGATATTGGCCGATATTAATAGTAAACCGATAATATCGAGCATCCCTACATCTAATAACTTCAATATAAATAGAAGAATGCAAGGAGAAAACGATGTGACACGTAAAACGTCCGCTGCTGCAGAGGTGCAGTGAGCTTCAGGATGGAGGACATCAGAGCTGGTTTAAAGTGCAGCGAGCTTACTGTTGGCACATGTTCTGTTGAAAAGAGGATTGTTCCGGATAACATGATTTTGTTTTCCTAAACATGCTGTGGACTAAAGCCACTCCAACCAAGCCAAACTAGAAACATCCAACTGGTTCAAACCAGAACCACATAACTGTGTTGTTCCAACAGGACGTCTATGATTATCTGAGACAAGTCGTCAGAAAGCTTCAGTCCTTTGTGTGGTGCCTTCAGTCATGCACCGTACCTGGTAAACGTTTTTAAAAAGTCATTGAGTGGTTTCAGTCATCGGACATTTTAACTCTGCATCATCACTATTACTGTCACTGTGTTTCTCTGTGGTGGATAAAGGAGGACAAGTGAATTAAGCCCTTTACTGAGGAGGTCTGTAGAAGCTGCTTCAGCTTGGCTAAACTATTGGACTTCAACAAGGCTGCATCGCTCCTATTAGATAAAATGTGTCCATCAGCAGAAGATGATGAATAAAAATGGAACTGAATAACTAATACTGGAGGTTTAAAAGGTTTAAAGATCAAATCAAATCCCATCGAATCTGACTAATACATCATTCTGTCCTAAAAACAAGAGATAAACTCATTCATAAAAACACGTGAAACAATCCTGAAACACTGATGTTTGATGTTTTAATAGAAGATGACCGGACTTTCAGGTTTCACGTGTTTACACTCGCTTGTTTTTCACTGCAAAAACTGATCTTCAAGAAAGTCAAAAGCCTCATTTTCAGACATTTTATCTTATTTTTAGTCTAAAAAATCTTATCTAGAAAAATTGCATTACTTAAAATAAGGTCAATATTCTTAAAGGCCCTATCAGTGATATTCATAGAAATCATGGTAAAAACTGCGACTCTTTAGCGCCATGCAGTTTCGAGTAAGTATTGCAGCTACGGTGGCCCACTCAAAAAGGCAACAACTCCAGCATTCACTCCAGCTATCTGGTTCGTTTTTTTATAAAAAAGCATGAGATTGATTTATTTCCAGTCTCTGTAGCCTAACCCACACAAAGCATATAACTACTCAAGCAGGTAAAAAACATTTTTTAATGAGTGTTCAGTCTTAATGCATAATGCCACACGTAGCCCCCCCTCCCCATCCCCCGACAAGACGATGCGCGCGCACCCCCCTCCCCCCGCGCGACGAGGCGGCGCTATCCTACACCCCCCTTAGTCAACAAACATCACGGCTGTGAACATTTCTAGGGGAAACACTGCTGTTAGCTGTTATATCAACCTACCAGTCCTGAAGGAAGCTAGCATAGCTATCTGTCACCGATTCACACACGGAGGAGGGGTGGCATCAGCTGTGGCGTCCGGTGTCATGTGGATCAGAGCAGCGGAGTAAACAAGAGTCTGCCGGTTAGCCATCAGCTGATCGGTGTGCGCCGCAGTGAGGATCGAGATGGAGCTAACATCAACCACTGGCTGTTTAGCGATCGGATAGCCGATGAGGTAACTCAGAGCTCGTATGTCCCTAAATAGCTACCGTATTTCAAGATGGAGGATGACCATGGAGCGTCGACCACAATTTATGTATTAAAAATGTAAAATTTGAAGCTGAGAGGAATATTTAGAATTGATGTTGGTGAGAAATATTAATGAAAAAGGACAAGTTTGTGCACTGGATACACAGAATTTGGTAGTAAACAGGTAAAAATATTACACATTGTGGCTTTAAAGCCACATTCCTGAACTTTGCAGTTATATGCTCTCTGTCGCCCTCTAGAGGCTTGCTGCGTAACGTCACTGACGTAAAATCAAATCTCTCGGGCATAAGAGGCATGTTTACATTCCTAATGTCAGGCAAAACAATGAAAACAAACTTTTCCACCTCCACACATTGAATAAATAGTTTTATCAGGACTGTATAACAACTTTATGCCCGACCAAACACAATAACCCTGGTGAAATCATTTATTACTTACCTAGCCATTAGCAGCACGGCTAGGTCAGAGTCCGTGTTCTTTCTAAAAGAGCTCTCCAGCGAGGAAAAGACGGCCCAATAATAACTCTGGCATTTTCATAGATTCCTCTGATACAGGATTTCTAGCTTTCTTTGGTGGATCTGCCACTGCTCAAGTCTCTAAACAGCGGGTCTATGTTCCTGTTTATCTGAGCTACCTCTTGGCAAGCCAAAGGGGTGAAAAAAGCGCGCGTTCTAAATGCGCGTTATGTCCGCCAAAACGTCTTGAATGTGCGTTTTGACACCAAAGGTGGGCAAAAAATGCGCATGTTCTAAAATTATGCAGTCTAAACGCGCGCTTTTTTTCACCACTTTGGCTTGCCATATAGTCCAGTAAAGTAACACGCAGTCAGTACTTCCGGTGTCGGGTCGAGGGTGAAAAACTGTATAGTGCGGTTAACAGACGTGGGACCCACTAACACCATCACAGCTCCGAAAATGAAGATAATAGATGATAGTATGCCACAAAACTTTACAAAAAACATTATTTTAAGGTGTAAGAGTTGCGGAGTGTGGCTTTAAATATGATTAAACTATTTTTGTTTTCAGTAAAAATCTACCAATAGGGTAAGCAAAAGTTGCTTGGCTAGAATTCTTAAAACTAGAAAAATAATCCAAGTTTAGATTAATTAATATTTAGGAACATTTACCTTATTTTAGGTAATGCTATTTTTCTACATGAGGATTTTTTTTAGACCAAAAAGAAGATAAAATGTCTAAAATGAGGCTTTTTGACCTTCTTCCCATTTTCCATGTAGATCCTGCCCCAGTGAGGGAGAACTCTGCACCATTAAGGTTTGACTTTTTTACCATGTAGATTAATGGTTCCTGGATTTCCAGGTGCACTTCTCCACATCAGAGTTGAGAGTCCTACGGGCCACCAGTTGGACCCAGCCTGAGGTTCTGCTCTGCTTTAACAGCTGCAGTCATGAGCCCCATCAGCTCAGCGTTATTTGGATCATCCCCAGTGTGCCCAGTGTGTTAACAGCTGCAGGCAGAGACTCCCCATAAACAAATCTCATCTCACACAGAGATTTAACAGGAGCCTCACCTTACCTCAGCACTGGTTTCTATCGTGTTGTTTTAATGCTGCAGCTGTCGGTGCGACACACACATTCCTCAGTGCAGGATAAACACAAGTTCACTATTCAGCAGGGAGAAGAAAAAAAAACTTCTGCATTTTAAATTCTGTCTCTGTGTGTGTCACGGCTTTATAGGAAGCTAGGGAGGGCTGCATGTCAGCAGCAGAGGCCCGTGTGGATATTTATATACCTACTCTATGAGTCACGGTAGGGGAATCACATTAGCCATGGCTCTACTGTCACCATTGGACTTCTCTTCTGTACCCCAACCCCCCTCTATCTATGTATTTAAAACTCACCAGACCCCTCGTTTCTAATCCGTGGCAGACCTGGAAGTAGTCGTGAAGTATTTTCAGCTGCAGATGTCTCTAAATAAGCGTTATGGCATGGCAGGCCGAGTAATGGCGTGTCATAAACTGCCATGGTTAGACAGCTTGTGTAAGCGCTTGAGGGGGCTGGGGGTGCTGAAGGGGGCTGTTTGGGGACTGATGATAGCAGTGTATGGGGTAATAACCCACAAGCACTGAGAAATAGCTTTAGTGGATGCATGGGCTGTATCACGCTGCTGGCTGCTGGTTCGTGGTGCAGAGAGCCTCTAAAAGCAGAACGTTCAGCTGTAAAAATATATAATCCATTCCTGTAGTTTTTACTAAGCAGGAAGTAAAGTCCATTAAATGAGCACAGCTAAAAAACATTTTCATATTACAGAAGATGTGAGTGGAAGTGTTGATATAACATAACTGATAGAACAGATACTTCTTCTTGTCTGGTTTCCCTCTTTGGGGGCGGCAGATGTGGCAGGGAAACCCAAACCCTCCTCTCTCGAGCATCTAGCAGCTCCTCCAGTGAGACCTGAAGCTTCCCCTGGCCAGACCAGAGGTATCATCTCTCCAGAATGCCCTGGGTTGACCCTGGGGCCTCCTGCCAGCAGGAAATTCCTGAAACACCTCTAAGGAGAGGCGGCCAGGAGGCTCCTTTTGATGTGGAGGAGCAGTCCAAGTTCCTTCCACATGTCTGAGCTCCTCATCCTTGCTCTCTAAGGCCACCCAGCAAACGAAACTCATTTTTACCAAAACCCTGCTTAAACCCAGCAAAAGAATATTTATATGTAAACCATTTTTCTGACCTATAAAACATGATGTGCACACAGCTGCACGGGATTCCTGCTTTATAAATCACAACTAGAAATGCTCTCGGGTGTTCAGTGGCGTGTCCAGGCCTTTTAAAATGGGGGGCACCTGGTGGGGCACTTGTTTGGGACAGGACAAATTATACAACCCCAAGCCTTCTGTTGACAATGTAAAGTCAATTTAAATGGAACTCAGTGGGGTGGCATCTAGGGTGGCCAATCAGTTTCCAAAGGTGGCATGTGCTACCCCAGGCCACTCCCTGGACACGCCCCTGCAGATGTTCCTGGATCAGACCCCGCCTCCTCCACAGCCACTTTCAGCCATAAATGGTCAATGCAAAGGACCTTATGAATACTCTACACATAAATAAACCGTCCAGTCATCATCAAGGACCAGGAAATCTGTGGTTTCGGTAACACTTTACAATAAGGTACGCAAAATAGTGCTTAGTTACTAGGGAACTACGTAGGGGTTAATGCGTAATGAAGCAGGGACTAATAGGTAGTTAACCAGTAGTTACTGCTACAAACTCTCATTATTTTTTTGTGCTTCGTTACTAGGGAACGACTTAGGGGGTAATGAGTAATGAAGCAGGGACTAATGGGTAGTTAACCAGTAGTTACTGGTAAAAACACTCATCAGTCTTATTCAGGGACTAATGGGTAGTTAACCAGTAGTTACTGGTAAAAACACTCATCAGTCTTATTCAGGGACTAATGGGTAGTTAACCAGTAGTTACTGGTAAAAACACTCATCAGTCTTATTTATGGACTAATGGGTAGTTATTTATGAAAGCAATAAGGAATGAATCCCAGATTAATGTAGTGCTTGTAGACTGTTTTGTAAACTTCATGAAGAATGCAGATAATTTGCAACGTCAGTGATTTAACATCCCTGTATCATCTTGATTTCACTTGACTGTCGCTTCATCGTCCCTCGTCAGCATCCGTCCGTCTCCAGAGACGATGGAAAGTGAAGTCTCCTTCCAAGTACCTGAGGAACTAATCAGTAACTACTAGGTACTTAACCATTACCTACTACTTATGTGTACCCTAAAGTAAAGTAATGCCTCTTCCCAGTTACCTACTGGGGAACTAATCAGTAACTACTAGGTACTTAACCATTACCTACTGCTTATGTGTACCCTAAAGTAAAGTAATGCCACATCCCAAGAACCTACTGGGGAACTAATCAGTAACTACTAGGTACTTAACCATTACTTACTTCTAATGTGTACCCTAAAGTAAAGTGATGCCACATCCCAAGTACCTACTGAGGAACGAATCAGTAACTACTAGGTACTTAACCATTACTTACTGCTTATGTGTACCCTAAAGTAAAGTAATGCCACATTCCAAGTACCTACTGAGGAACGAATCAGTAACTACTAGGTACTTAACCATTACTTACTGCTTTTATTATACAATCTTGACAAATAAATGATTTATTAAAAATACAACACTTTACATATCTCATGCCCAAAAACTACACAGGACAGATAAGAATAGCTGAAGACAGTTTTTACTCTAGAGACTATAGTTTTATTCTCTCTCACACACACACACACACACACACACAACTAGATGGTGGTGGAAGAGAGGTACCAGTCCCCACTCCAGGTCGGTAGGTGGCGGTAATGCACCTCATGTTGTTTCCAGGCTGCCATAAAAACCCTAATAGAAGGAAGGAGTAGAATTCGGATTCAGTGCATAAACAATGTCAAAGCAAAATTTATAATACAAAGCACTCTTTTAGTAGTCCATTAGCACTTCACTAGTAGTCCCCCAATTTCCAGACGGGAATGATGAAGAACAGCCTCCATAGTTCTCTGAGTTAGCTAACCCAGAACAGCTATTTTAGCTAACTCTTAACTATTCAGTTAAACCACTTTTAAGTGCAAAAGAAACATAACTACCGGACAAACTTCGAGTTAAAAAATGCCTATACGTAGTTCAAAACCCCAGAAACAAGTGTTTATTACCAACCATCCAGTTAACGATCCATAAACGTGTTTAATTAGTCCAAACCACCGCGCATTTCGTAGTTCGTGTAGCGTGTCTTTTGTCACTGTCAAGTTTCTCACGTCACGCAGCATGCTAACATTTCCTTCCGCTTTTCAAAATAAAACCAAAATAAAATACATACTTTAACATTTTTCTCGCTTTTAATTTATACCAAGGTGCCTTTAGAAGTTTGAGCATTTTAAAACATCAACGGAGAATGATTTTAGCTATGTTTAACACAGTGTGTTAGTACATTCATGAGGTATGTTACAGTATAAAAATGGGTTAAAAGGTTAAAATAAGCTCAATAAGTTATATAAACATAGCTAAAATCATTCTCCGTTGATGTTTTAAAATGCTCAAACTTCTAAAGGTACCTTGTTGTAAATTAAAAGCGAGAAAAATGTTAAAGTATGTATTTTATTTTGGTTTTATTTTGAAAAGCGGAAGGAAATGTTAGCATGCTGCGTGACGCGAGAAACTTGACAGTGACAAAAGACACGCTACCGGAACTACGTACTGCGCGGCGTTTTGGACTAATTAAACACGTTTATGGATCGTTAACTGGATGGTTGGTAATGAACACTTGTTTCTGGGGTTTTGAACTACGTATAGGCATTTTTTAACTCGAAGTTTGTCCGGTAGTTATGTTTCTTTTGCACTTAAAAGTGGTTTAACTGAATAGTTAAGAGTTAGCTAAAATAGCTGTTCTGGGTTAGCTAACTCAGAGAACTATGGAGGCTGTTCTTCATCATTCCTGTCTGGAAATTGGGGGACTACTAGTGAAGTGCTAATGGACTACTAAAAGAGTGCGTTGTATTATAAATTTTGCTTTGACATTGTTTATGCACTAAATCTGAATTCTCCTCCTTCTATTAGGGTTTTTATGGCAGCCTGGAAACAACATGAGGTGCATTACAGCCACCTACCGACCTGGAGTGGGGACTGGTACCTCTCTTCCACCACCATTTAGTTGTGTGTGTGTGTGTGTGTGTGTGTGTGTGTGAATAAAACTCTATAGTCTCTAGAGTAAAAACTGTCTTCAGCTATTCTTATCTGTCCTGTGTAGTTTTTGGGCATGATATATGTAAAGTGTTGTATTTTTAATAAATCATTTATTTGTCAAGATTGTATAATAAAAGTAGTAAGTAATGGTTAAGTACCTAGTAGTTACTGATTTGTTCCTCAGTAGGTACTTGGGATGTGGCATTACTTTACTTTAGGGTACACATAAGCAGTAAGTAATGGTTAAGTACCTAGTAGTTACTGATTAGTTCCCCAGTAGGTAACTGGGGAGAGGCATTACTTTAATTTAGGGTACACATAAGCAGTAAGTAATGGTTAAGTACCTAGTAGTTACTGATTAGTTCCCCAGTAGGTAACTGGGAAGAGGCATTACTTTACTTTAGGGTACACATAAGTAGTAGGTAATGGTTAAGTACCTAGTAGTTACTGATTTGTTCCTCAGTAGGTTCTTGGGATGTGGCATTACTTTACTTTAGGGTACACATAAGCAGTAAGTAATGGTTAAGTACCTAGTAGTTACTGATTAGTTCCCCAGTAGGTAACTGGGGAGAGGCATTACTTTAATTTAGGGTACACATAAGCAGTAAGTAATGGTTAAGTACCTAGTAGTTACTGATTAGTTCCCCAGTAGGTAACTGGGAGGAGGCATTACTTTACTTTAGGGTACACATAAGCAGTAAGTAATGGTTAAGTACCTAGTAGTTACTGATTTGTTCCTCAGTAGGTTCTTGGGATGTGGCATTACTTTACTTTAGGGTACACATAAGCAGTAGGTAATGGTTAAGTACCTAGTAGTTACTGATTAGTTCCCCAGTAGGTAACTGGGAAGAGGCATTACTTTACTTTAGGGTACACATAAGTAGTAGGTAATGGTTAAGTACCTAGTAGTTACTGATTAGTTCCTCAGGTACTTGGAAGGACACTTCACTTTCCATCGTCTCTGGAGACGGACGGATGCTGACGAGGGACGATGAAGCGACAGACAAGTGAAATCAAGATGATACAGGGATGTTAAATCACTGACGTTGCAAATTATCTGCATTCTTCATGAAGTTTACAAAACAGAGTCTACAAGCACTACATTAATCTGGGATTCATTCCTTATTGCTTTCATAAATAACTACCCATTAGTCCCTGAATAAGACTGATGAGCATTTTTACCAGTAACTACTGGTTAACTACCCATTAGTCCCTGAATAAGACTGATGAGCATTTTTACCAGTAACTACTGGTTAACTACCCATTAGTCCCTGAATAAGACTGATGAGTGTTTTTACCAGTAACTACTGGTTAACTACCCATTAGTCCCTGAATAAGACTGATGAGCATTTTTACCAGTAACTACTGGTTAACTACCTATTAGTTCCTGAATAAGACTGATGAGCGTTTTCACCAGTAACTACTGGTTAACTACCCATTAGTCTCTGAATAAGACTGATGAGCGTTTTTACCAGTAACTACTGGTTAACTACCCATTAGTCCCTGCTTCATTACTCATTACCCCCTAAGTCGTTCCCTAGTAACGAAGCACAAAAAAATAATGAGAGTTTGTAGCAGTAACTACTGGTTAACTACCTATTAGTCCCTGCTTCATTACGCATTAACCCCTACGTAGTTCCCTAGTAACTAAGCACTATTTTGCGTACCTTATTGTAAAGTGTTACCGTGGTTTCTAAAAACTCTCCCCAGGTGGATCCTGCCATTGGCGTGATCTTCAGTAAGTACCACAGCATCCATAGTGAAGCATTTTGCACGAGTGTCATGGCAGTAATATTGAGAGTGAGCTGCATTTCCATGGTTTGGTTTACACCAGATGCACGAGATGAACCAATTAGTGCAGTTGCTATGTCATTTGATGACATTCATAATAACATTGTAGTTTAACTCTTAAATGCATCATATTTTCATTCAGGTTCTCATTTTTCACATTTGTTTCTATAAATAACCAAGTGTGTGTGTAGAAAGTTACTAAAGTAACTTTCAGACCCTGCTTTGTGCATAAGTGAGCTTTATGAACCCCTGATCTGTCTGGGTTTCCCTGTGTTCAGCCAGGTCACAGAATTATTGGCTGCTTTTGACCTCATAAATGAAAGAGAAATGCCTTTTCTCCACTCTGACTGTTCTACTCACACACACACACACGCACGCACGCACGCACGCACGCACGCGCACGCACGCACACACACACACACACACACACACACACACACACACACACACACACACACACACACACACACACACACACACGGGGGAACTGGTCAGTGGTTTCACCTGGGACTAAATCAAATTTTATGTCACCCTTTTAATTATTAAAAAAACTTGAGCTGAAAAGCGTGTTAGAGCAGTGAAACATCTGCACCAGGAATACACACCACTGGTGTCACAGTCTGATAAAATGAATAATTAAAATATCTCACAAGTTTGTCAGATAATTATTAAACCAATCAAACAGCTGGAGCATCTGGACCAAGACGAGGGCATTAAGAGGGATTCTGTAAGCCAACCTGGAACACGTTAACATCAGTGGTAAATGGTACATGGCCTGTATATAGTGCCTTCTTAGGGTTCTACAACCCCCCAAGGCGCTTCACAACACAATCAGTTATTCACCCATTCACACACACATTCACACGCTGGTGATGATGAGCAACAATGTAGCTACAGCTGCCCTGGGGCGCACTGACAGAGGCGAGGCCTGCCGTACTCTGGCGCCACCAGTCCCTCCAACCACCACCAGCAGGCAAGGTGGGTTAAGTGTCTTGCCCAAGGACACAATAGCAGAATTCTCTGGCAGGAGTCAGGATCAAACCTGCAACCTTCTGATTACTGGACAACCCGCTCTACATCCTGAGCTACTGCTGCCCAGTGGGCCGGTGCGCACCAGTATGCAACACGGGCACCTCTCAGTGTACCGGGAGTTTGGTCTAGAGTACGGTGCACACCGGGACATTTTCTAGTCACTTATCAGTTGAAATCTCCAGAATCACTGTTTCCAGGTAGTGAATTGGGAGGGACTCATCCCCTGACCTTATTTGACCAGAACCCCATTCATTCATTCATTTGAACCAGATGAGAGACTGAGGCCACAAAGAAAAACAATAGTGAGAGAGAGAAGGTGAAGTGGGTGATGAACAACAGGTGTGTAGAAGAGAAAAGTGGCTTTTTGTGCTTCGACAGAGAAGAAAAAAGAAACACGAGTCAGAGAAGAGAGCGCTGAAAATGGCTGCAGAAAGAAAAGAACGAGATGCTTGACTGCTTACATCTTTGTGCCGAGCCCTGTGGCCCTCAGGCAAACAGGGTGATGGGCACATGAATCAGAGACTGTCTGCCTGAAGAATGGTTAAAAAGAAAAAAGAAAAATAGCCCATCAATTGTCTTTCACAGGGCGGCTCTCTGCCAGGAGAGACAGGAAGAACGGAGAGGGGAGCAGAAAGATGTGAAGAACTCCAGTCGACCCAAATGACAAAACAGAGGAGATCAAAAGGCACCGTTCTGACGGAGAACAGGAGGTGACAGGAAGGAGAGATGGAAATGAAAAGAGGGGACACATGAAGAGAGAGAAGAACAAAAAGGGATAAAAGGAAGATAAGAGGGAATTACAGAGAGCAGAAATGTTTTGTCTGGGCACAAAGAGTAGGCGTCTGCTGTACAACATAAATGAAGTAATAAAAACTGATAGGCTGGAAAAAAGAGACGAGTGAAAAGAAGGTGGGATTAGAAGGGAGGGAAGGAGCTCACTAACTTCCTTCTCTGCAGCGTTTTAGTCTTTTTTCAGAAATGATTCAGATGGAAAACGTCTGCTTGGTAACTCAGACTAGCTTGGATCAGGTTTTGAGGTTTGAGCCGCTCCTGTCAGAGGGCTGACTCAGAGCCAGTGTAACAAACACATTCTTACTTCCTGTTTATCTGAGCTAAACGTGCAAGCAGATGCTCCATTTAAAACAGATCCCAGGTCAGCTCAGTACAGTGGTTCTAAAGTTATGGCTCATTGGTGACTCCTGAGGTGGTGTAAAACAGAACCTGTGGGTTTTGGACGAAGCTCCTCCCCTCACGCAGAAGGCCGTCCTCAGATGATGATGAGAATAAATCAAAGTTGTCCGTGTCCCCTCCCCCTCCATATGAAAGTCTGCACAAACTTCTCTTTTTTCCTCTCATTCCTTTTCTTTGTCTACGATGCAAACCAGACCCATGTGAGGCTCTGGCCTCATTCCAGAAAGGTCTCAGTGGAACAGCTGCTTTCAATTAGGTCCTCTTTTAGGATCTGTCAGTGCACGTTGTGTATACACTCGTGCACGCTCACTAGCGTTATATCCAGAGAGCAGCCTGCTTTCTTTGGCTTCACTGCTCAGTTAAAGGAGTAATGGAAAAATTTGCCCAAAATATTGTTGGTGTGGTGAAGCGCCGAGCGCTGGCCTCACTGCTCCGTCCTTACACGAGACTTGGCTCATCAAACAGTCACCGAGCAAAACGAAGCAGTAATGTGCAGTGAGGACATGAAGCCTGCAGATGTTAACACGAGCATCAAATCTAAGGTTTGGTTCACACAGCAGGACACGAGGTGATAAAACATCCCAGATGTACTGGTTCTGCTCCTATGGTGTGGTGTGCTGCACAAACACTCTAAAGGCGGGCGTACACTGTGCGACTTCTTCACCTTTTTGAATCTACGAGCTCGGGGCGAGTTTTGCGCTGAGCGTCGTGTAGTATACAGGGGGTTACGAGAGGCGATTAACACCACGTGACCAGCTGCCGATCAGCAATCGTAAGCTCGCACGGATTTTTGGCGTGTTTGATATTTTGCTCGTCCCTCGTGAGGGTATTGCACTGTTGAAGCGGCGCAGCAAGCGTCTGCGACCCAAAAAGTATCAGAACCGCACACGGCGCATGCGCAAACACAGAAGCAGTAGCGTAAATGAAGGAAGTGGAAGCGAAAACAAACCAAATAGCTAACCCATTATCAAAATAAACGCTGCGTTGCTTTGATTTGATGAAAAATAAACGTTTTTCCTTCAGTTAACAGCGGGAAATGCTGGTAATTTATCGATTTTGATCAAAAGTGGATCAAATATAAACAAATAATATGTTTTCGTTGTTATTTTGTTATGTTGTGTTGCGTCATAAATACTTTTTTTTAGCTGCGACGAGTTCATGCCAGACGTACAGTGTGAGCAGTCAGGTCGCATCCGAGAAGTGGGTCGTACAGTGTGAGCACATGACTCGTGAAATTTGCTCTGCGAGGAACTCGTACAGTTTGAGCTGAAGCTGAACGCTACGAGTGAAAAAGTCGCACAGTGTACGCCCGGCTTTACCCATTACACTCATGAACGTTCCCCAGTCAGACGGGAAACGTCTCCAGATGAAACATGGTGCTGCTTCCATCACCTCACTTTCTGATTGGCTACATGTCACGTTCAACAGGCAGCACCAGAATCAGACCAAGAAAAACCAACAAGTTGAAAATCCCTCATTTATGTTCAGAGCGACCCCGAAGTGCTTTTGAGTCCTGGTAACACACCACACATGACAGGAGTATCTTAGATTATCCTTAGAGCCATTACGGTGATTAGGAGGGCTTAGGATGGTCAGAATGGAAGAATCGGGTCAAAAATCAGCATAGCCTTCATTTACACATTCTCTTTGTTATTTTTAGGAGCAGAAGCTTCAGCAAACAACATTTTTACTTTAATGGTGTAACAAGGAAGAAGAAGCAAAAGTAGAAAACAGATAACCCCGGTGAGGTTTCATGTAAATGTGTGAACATAAAATCATGAAAACGTTCCTACACGGGTCTAACATCCTCCACTTTGTTCAATACTAAAACTTTAAATATCTATCCAGTTATTTTCTAAGACACTGTTACACAACCAAACTGCTCCTTCATACTCGCCTAAAGGTAAAAATGCAAATCAGACATGAAAGAGCTGAAAGGGGTCCTGTAGAGTCACAGCATGAAAGCATCATTAAATTTGGTCTTTATCCAGACTATTTTATCATTTTAATCCATCTTCTTGTAGGTTTTAACTATTTAAGCTTCAGCAAAGACTTTTAGCAACAACCAGGTCCAACGGCCACAAACGGAACCAAAATGTTGCACAATAACTGTGGGCAGCAGTAGCTCAGGAGGTAGAGCAGGTTGTCCAGTAATCGGAAGGTTGCAGGTTCGATCCCGGCTCCGGCCAGAGAATGCTGCTGTGTGTCCTTGGGCAAGACACTTAACCCGCCTTGCCTGCTGGCGGTGGTCGGAGGGACTGGTGGCGCCAGTGCTCGGCAGCCTCGCCTCTGTCAGTGCGCCCCAGGGCAGCTGTAGCTACGATGTAGCTCATCCCCACCAGCGTGTGAATGTGTGTGTGAATGGGTGGATGACTGATTGTGTTGTGAAGCGCCTTGGGGGGTTGTAGAACCCTAAGAAGGCGCTATACAAATACAGGCCATTTACCATTTACCATTTACCATAATTTAGTTCAAAACATTTATTACAACTGATGCACTATAGCATCTTTAAAAGGCAAGTTAGTGACTGCCTCGCTTTTATACCAGTGGTATGTTGGGGACCACACTGGACCTAAGATGCAGAACTGGAATTGTACTCAGTAACCTTGGATTAGACTCTGAGAATCAGAATGTCTTTATTGTCATTGTATGTGTCACATACAACAAAATGACCCTGACCACCCTCTACACAGACCTGCATCACATGATTCAATTAAAACTAAATAAAAAATAATGCAAAAAATCATGGGACAGGGTGGAGGTGAGGTGGAACCTGGAGGAACCCATACAGCGTGTACACAGCCTCGTCTCATATCCAACCAAATCCCTGCAGGCCTACACACACATGCTCACTAGGCTTTAATAATCACATCTCCACAGACACAGGGATGTGTGTTCATCAGCTCTACTGATACTAACGCAGTGACTCCACCCCCTAGCCAATCAGTGACCAACACTCACTGATGTTGCATTTTCAGTCCTGCTCGGTACGCTGGGTACCAGCAGCAACCACGGACCTGTTACTAATGAAAATGTCATCCAACCAAACCAAATCGTTTTGAGTCGTAAATAGGTACTAATGAAATCTTTGCTGAAGAGCAGTCAGTGAGTTTCACATCAGAGTACCCAGCCTGCAGGTAAACATTCAAAGTGTTATGCTTTACAGCTGGTGGAGACACACCCATCCACTATAACAGCAGCTAATTGCTGCGTACTACGCTTCTTGGACGTCAGATGGAAAGACTGGCTTAGAGAGATTCTGAGTAGAGCCGCTGCTCCTCCTCGTTGAGAGGAGCCTGCTGAGGGGTTCAGGCATTTGGTCAGATTGCTGCTGAATGTTTCCCAGGAGATTATTTTTGGGCATGTCCTTCAGGAGTCCCCCAGGTCAACCCAGGAGAGCTGGATGGTTAATATCTCCACCTTGTCCAGGCAACACCTCAGGGTCCTACCTGTAGAGCTGAGGACAGTTTGGGCCACTAAACTGAAGCTGCTAACCCCACGACCCGGATAAGTGGATGAAAATAGACGGACAGCTTTCAGACACATAGAACTACTCACTGATGCACATAAGACCAGAAAAGTGAAGGTTTATGGTAACATGAAGCACCCAATGCCCTGATTGGATTTTCAGAGCAGCACTAAAGTTGGCGAGTCAGCACATAACAGGAGTACAGAGACAGATTCAGCCTCCAGGTCAGCACCATGATAGCGTCATATATACAGGTATAGTATAATGAAGATGGTGACGACAGAGGAAGTCAAACCACATAGAGTTAAAACAGAAATCATTTTATTTATACATTTCTGAAAAAGCATGATGAGTATCCAAGAATGAGTTCCATATGTAGACACGTGTCTTATCTGTGTTGGACATCCTCTAAACGTGAAGCTCCAGATGCTGCTGCTTTCTAAACCTGATGGACAGAAACAAAAGATTCCCAGACAGAGAACTATAACACATGTCAGATATCCTGTGAGGAGTGGATTAAAGCCAGACATAAACACACACACACACACACACACACACACACACACACACACACACACACACACACACACACACACACACTGCTCACAGGATTAGCAGTATGATCATGTAGTTTGGAGCCTGAGACGGTTGGACGAGAGCCAAACATGACACTTGGCTGCCCAACAAACTGGCCTTTGTCCAGCATGTTATTAATTGCACTCATCAAAATAAGTTGTTGATTCAAAAATCACCGGGGCACATGGGAAACATTATTCTGGAGCCAGTTTTTTTTTTTACGTGAGCTTTTGTTCTGACTCATAGCATTCACCTCAGCTAATTTAGTCCAGTAAACTTTACTAGATCCGTGACCAAAATGACTTTCCCTTATTGAGTGAAGGAGCTCAGCCTTAAAAATAGGGTGAGAAGCTCAGACATCCTCATCAAGAGGAACCAGGGTTGTGATTCAGGCGTGTCCTGCTGGCAGGAAGCGCTCGGGTTGACGCAGGACAGGGATTATGTCTCCAGGCTGGCCAGGGAACACCTTGGGGCACCACTAGTGGGGAGAGGAGCTGCTAACCCCATCACCCAGAACCCGTAAAAGCTGACAAAACTGGACAGATGGGCAGATATCCTAATTCTTTCTTTGAAGTTCTTCCCTGAAATATCTTGTTTTATAATGTCTGAAATCAACAGCCTTTTCATCTTCCCTGTGCAAACCAAATGGTTGGGATGTTCTTGCTCTTGGCTCCAAAGCATAAAGAGCCTTCCTAAAACCTGTAAATGATAACACTCATGTTGGTTTATTTGCTAATATTCAACATAAATGTCTGCAAACTAAGCCTTAGGTCTGTTTCTTACTCAAACTCACGAAAGGTGAAACATCTGGTGATCTGGCCGTGAAGTTGGACAAATTAGGCAAAGAAAAAGAAGAAAAGAAAAGAAAAATGTCTTTCTGCAGTCATTCTTGTTACACTGAGAGGATGTGTGATCAAATCAGAATATTAATCAGAACATGTAGGTACTTTAGAGACCAGACGCCTCTACCTCTATTGCCTCTCTTTTTGACTCTCCTCCATCGTTCCTCAGAGGGCTACGAATCCTTCTTTCTGTAAACAAAAGAGTCTGTGAGGAGAAGCAAAGATGTGAAACACGTGAGCAGGCTGCTGTACACGTGAAAGTCTATGTTCAGTTTCAGCGGTGCTCCGACTAAATGAGTTTAGTTTAGGTGCTTCCTAAACAGGGACACACACACACACGCACGCACGCACGCACGCACGCACACACACACACACACACACACACACAGACAGCATGTGGGCTGGGATGGAGGTGAGCGGTCGGTGAGGGTCGGTTCATGGCCTAATGGAGCGCTGAGAGCAGCCTCAGAGGAGCCCAGATATCACGAGGTCTCCGATACTTTAGAACATTTCAGCAGCTGGGAGAGAAAGTCTGGGAGAATCCAGGCAGACCTTTGAAACAACAGTAATAAATATTTATGATAAAAAACACACAGTAAACATAAAACTAGTCAGTTAATAAAGATCTCTGACTGCAGTAGCTACAGCTAGGAGTGATCCATAAAACAAACCAAAGCTTTATTTAAACACAGCTTATAGACAACCTGCATCATAAGAATCCATCCATTCTCTCTGGCTACACAGAAGACAGTGAGTGGAACTGGGAGAGAGGAAACAGGAAGTGACATGGTCATGGAATCAGAGTGAAAAGGATTTGTCTAGAACACTCAACTCAGAACCCACCATGGTGTAAAACGTGTAATCATGTTACTGTTGCACTGTTCTACATGATAAATGACCTGTATTTATACTGTAAAGTGTCTTCTAGGGTTCTGCAACCACCCAAGGCACTTTACAACACAATCAGTCATTCACACGCTGTTGATGATGAGCTACATTGTAGCTACAGCTGCCCTGGGGGAAACTGACAGAGGTGAAGCTGCTGTAAACTAGCTCCACCGGTCCCTCCAGAAATGAAATTTTGTTAATGGTGAACTGGTGTAAATAGGGTATTGGTTCAACTGGTCTAAATGGTGTAAATGGTATATTGTTGTTTATGATTATTTCTTTTAGTCTTGTTAGTTAATAAGGATAGCCAACAGCTGCCCATGGCTGTCCAACAGAGCATAAAGTCACGTGTGCTTGTTCAGTATTTAAATTGGAGTACCTGAGCTAGGGGCTGTGGTGTTCGTGTCCCACGGCTGTCCTCTGAGAGTGAGACGTACACGTGATCTCATATGGTCATTCCTTAAACAGATGCTGAGGCCCCGATCTCTGCTTTCTCAACAGGAGTTCATCTACTGAGGGTGATAAACACTTACTGTAGTTACACAATTTTTCATTACAGCACAAATATGTTTCTCAGCATAAAATAGAAATAAAATTTCAAATCAAGCTAAAATTTTAATACAATAGAGTAGAAAACTATTATGTAAAAATGTCTGTACTTAATTGTGCAAATGGAGCAGTGAGAGCAGAAACGATGACCAGTAACCAGTAAGAATCATCTTACATTAAAAAAGTAGTTAGTTAAAGTTACAAATTACATTTTCCAAAAAGTAATTGAGTTAGTAACTCAGTTACCATATTGTAAAAGTAATTAGTTACCTAGCAAAGTAACTGTCACATCATTTTTATGTTCTATAACTCAGTTACATTCGCCTGTCGATCTCCAGCTCCATCTTTCCCTCACTCGTGAACAAGACCCCAAGATACTTAAACTCCTCCACTTGGGGCAGGACCTCATCCCTGACCTGGAGAAGGCATTCTACCTGTTTTTGACTCAAAACCATGGTCTCGGATTTAGAGGAGCTGATTCTCATCCCAGCTGCTTCACACTGTATGTGCTCCAAAAGCACATATGGACTTATGCCTGAACATGGTGTTCATTATGGACAATCCATGACGAGCACAGAAGTCCATTAACAAAACACAGCTCTGATTCAGATCAGGGGGCTGTTTCTCCCAACCAAACCCGTACAGGTCTCACTGGCACTGACACAAAACTGCTGAGGCTGCTATGGAGCGTGGCTAGACTGACATGCACATCCTTGTGCTTCTCCTATGGTCTGTCTTCATTTCTAGGCTAGGTTAGTCTGGTATGTTCTCTTTCTTTTTAAATCTGGTTGATATTACTAGCTGTACTGCAGCTCTCACACAAGCCTACAGAGACATCTCCACTTGTTAGTAAAATGACTTAAAAGTTGGCAACTCTGAAATAATAAATATTTCAAAGTAGATGTTGTGGTAAAATATCAAATCTTTTCAAGTAAACAGGTTCAAGTCTAAGCCAAGTCCAAGTCTTTGAACATTTTTTCAAGTCAAGTCTAAAGTCATAAAATGAATGACAAGTCTGACTCGAGTTGAAGTCGTGTGACTCAAGTCCACACCTCTGGATACTGTGCTGTGTGATAGCACCTGGCACAAATCATTTCCTGGTCATTCACCAGCAGAGCTGCAGCAGTCTGTTTGAGAAGCTGCTCCACTATCTGTCCAGTGTGTGGTGGAGGGGTGGGCCAGGTTGTCAACCATTCAATGTCTCAAATGTCTGCAGCTGGAGGCCGATCACAGAGCCAGCTCTCCTGATGATCTTGTGATGATGCTGCTCACCAACAAACATCCAGAAAAGATGCTCCAGACAACAGCCTGATAGATCCCCAACATCGTGTTGCATACATTAAAGGATCTACAGCTCCTCAAGAAGTAGGGATTACATACGACATAGTTACTCACCAACCATGACATCCTACTGCTAAAACTTCAAGAATGTGATGTAAACCCTAATTGCCAAATAAAGCAAGCAACCAAGTGCATCAAAAACAGTTCAAGCATCCTAAGTAGTGTTGATCAATGAATAAAGTCAACATGGCTGCAGCCTCTGTCCATCTCTCCAGAGGATTCCTTCAGTCACACGTTTGAAGCCGCTCAGTGCCAGCTGCAGTCAGATCCCAAAGAAGGAGCAAAGATCTGTGGAATCAACATTTCAGGTCGGGCAGAATAAAAATAGACAGAGTGTTATTTTCTCCTTTGATGGCTGAAACACAGCCTGTTAGAAACACTTTGAACTACAAACTTCGAATCAAAAGACAAATATTTTTACTCATCATAACATAAATACAGTGCTTCCAATGTGAAAGCCTAAAGCAGCAGATGTAATATAAATGTATGACAAAAATTCGAGCTAGCCTTGAATAAATTAGAATGCTATTACAGTTATGAGGTTTTCACAGGCAGATTTTTTGAAAATGAAGGTCTAATCTGCTAAGCTGCAGAGTTCTAGAGGTATTTTCTCCTCACAGGAGCATCCAGGCTGTGGCTCTGATCTCTGTGGCTGGGAGGAGGCAGCGCTGATTAGCTCTCACTCTGTTTGGGTTCAGAGGAACTGAGCACAAATTGGAGCAGCCATCTAAAAATAGGATGCATTATTTACCCCACCCGACATCCAGGTCTTTGTGAATGTGTGTGCAGGCAGGCACAACAACTCATCCCTGTGTAGAAAACACATTCATGCAGATTAGCTTCCCTCTCTGGAAGAGGCCTATGGGCTGGAGGATGAACTGCATACAGAGCAATCTCACAGCCACCTTATTACCGCTGTCATCTCCACTCTCTACATACAAGCCTGTCTATTAGAGCAGGGATAACAAACTGGTGACCCCCAGACCATCTCTGGTCCACTAAGTAATGCAGTATTAATACATTTTAAAACGTTCTGTAGGGTCCTTTTCAGAATGACAGCAGGGCTTAGTCAGTCCTCACCCATAGCATGTTATCAGATCAATCTGTCCATCCACCAAATCCTCCTTTTCCTACTTTGATCCCTTGTTTCTAGATGTTTTAGATAGTTGTCATCCTTGGGTCTCCATGGACCCACCTCTGCCAACTTTTACTTGCCTACTTTTATTTGTTTAATACTGTCCTTCGTCTCCCTAATCCCCTCCATGTTTTTCTCCCCTTTAGGATTGGCATTGGGAATCAACATTATTGCCATTACACATGTGTGAATACAGGGTAACGAAATACAGTTAGCATCTAATCAGAGGTGCAAGAGTATGCAATAAGAGCAAGTATATACAGATAAGTTAAGTAGAGAACAAATATACCGATGTACTACAGGCAAATGCACGTATATGCTGATATATACATATATGGGTAGTATAAATGGTGGAATAGTTATGGCAAGCGACAGGTTAAAGATGTCTGAGAAGACCCCTGCAAGCTGCTCAGTCAGCATTAGCTGGAAGCACATGTCCGGGAATGCTGTCAGGACCAGCAGCTTTCCCAGGTGTGCTTGTATTTCCTGCCCCCTTAAAGGTTTTCATTCAGCCTTCTCACCCCCAGTTATAGTTTCCATAGCTAATCGTCAGCCCCCAGTCCGTCACTGTTTCTCTCCTTTCACAGATTTTATTATCATTTATTTTATGATTAGAATTATATGCCTAGTTTGTTTCTTAGCATCCTTTTGGGTCTTACCTTTTACCTGTTTCTCTTAGCTGCCCCCCTGGATCTCTCCTACATTCTGCATTTGGGCCCTCTACTAATTAAATCCTGATTATACATTGAGCTAAGTTAATGACCCTCAATGCAATGGCCCTAAATGGGGTCTCCACTATGTACAGCTGGAACGGCAGTGAGAAAGTGATTTTGGCTTAAAAAATGGATTGCAGTAACCAAATTTGACCACAGGGTGTCCTTACAAATTCCACCTTTAAACAAATCAACAATAACTGAATAAACATTTGGTATACCATCAGAACCGTCTACACTTGGGAGGGTGCAGCTATTATTATTGGCACAATTAGTGGGTTTCCAGAATAAAAGTTTGGGAACAACTTGAATAGCACACGTGAGTCCTTGATTAATGAATAGAGTGCTGATTAATGAGTCTGATTATGAAAACACGAGAATCCACACAAATCATCGCAGAAACACTCATGCTGTTATACTTGTTATGTTATTTCGAGGCAAACTGTTTTTGATCGCTGTCTTTCTGCTCCATCACTGGCCTGCTCATGCATACAGCAGGCTGGTGACCTTTGACCCACACTTTGACCTGTGACAGCCAGCCTGCATTTGGTGCTGAAAAGGGCATCTGTCATTTTCTACCCAGCTACCGTCTGTCTCGTCACACACACACACACACACACACACACACACACACACACACACACACACACACACACACACACACACACACACACACACACACACACACACACACACACACACACACACACACAGAGTGGTCAGCTTTAGCTCCTCATGTTGTTTAGGGGATTTACACTGTAGGGATCATGGGAATCAAACATGACTGAGACAGCTAAGTCAGTCTATGTCTGATTAATTGTTTTTAAGTTGTTTTTTATTCATTGTTTTCCAAAAGTGGAACACAACCCAGACAATAACAGTACAAGAACATCCAGAGAGCACCCACTTTCTGTCCTTTAACATGGAGGAAAAACAGAAAACCTCATTCTGAACATGGAGGGAGAGACTGAACAGAAAGCACATTAAGGCCTGATGAACATCACAGAGACAGGAAGGGAGGAGGAATTTTACTCCATCAGTTTCTGTACAGGAGAGATCCCAACAAAGGTTTAATGAAACGGACCAGAATCTAACAAAGGCACTCTTTTTAAGACATAATGAAAATATAATAGATTCCATCACATAAGTCACAATATTTATCCACAGCAACATCTTGGGAGCTTGGAGGGAAGCCAGCATCATCTGATCGACTCTTGCTGCTTCTGTTCCAAAAAGATATTTATCTTTTATTATTTATAAGATATTTATCTACATGACTCAGTAAATGATTGGAGTTTCCCAGACATATGGCAGAGAACTGTAATGATGTTATTAATCTTAAATACACGGGTTAAAGAGAACCATTTGTAACAATCTACTGTTTTCATAAGCTGCATTGACGCCAAAGGGGGCAAAAAACTGCGTGTTGTAAAAACGAACGTTATGTCCGCCAAAACGTGCGTCTTGAATGCGGACATAATGCGAGTTTTGAACGCGTGCTTTTTTGATACCTTTGGCTTGCCATAATAGTATAACCAGAGTTATTATTGGGCCGCTGGAGAGCTCTTTTACAAAGAACAGCATGAACTACGGACTCTGACCTAGCCATGCTGCTAATGGCTAGGTAAGTAATAAATGATTTCACCAGGGTTATTGTGTTTGGTCGGGCATAAAGTTGTTATACAGTCCTGATAAAACTATTTATTCAATGTGTGGAGGTGGAAAAGTTTGTTTTCGTTGTTTTGCCTGACATTAGGAATGTTTGATTTTAAAAAGTTTGATTTTAAAATTTGATTTTACGACAGTGACGTTACGCAGCAAGCCTTGAGAGGGCGACAGAGCGCATATATCTGCAAAGTTCAGGAGTGTGGCTTTAAGTCAGAAATATTTTTTGCTCCTCTTTCATACATATCTAGAGATTTGTTGTCATTTTTCAAAATCACCAGTTTGTCTTTATTATTAAGTTTTAAAGTTAAGAGGGAAAAACATTTGCAACTAGAGTATGAGATGATGATATTCGTGGAAAATGATGTAAAAATAAATACCCAAACAGAAAAAATATAATAATAAAAATATTACACGCATATTCAACACAATTATTCCATGAAAACCCTCAAAAGCTGCTTAAACCTCCACTTTTATAATTATATCTATATTTAAAAACTTGAGTTGTTTTTATTTTTAATCGTTTTCAGCAAAACGCCAACATGGAATGTCCAAAGAGCCACTTGTGGCTCCAGAGCCGCAGGTTGCAGACCCCTGGTTTAGGGGAACCAGTTAAACTAACTGGGTTAAGTTCATTCAACATTTTATTTCTTAGCGTGTAGATCTGTTTTGTTAACACAGTTCTTTAGGAAATAGTTTCATAGTTTGAGATTTCTAAAACAAATTGTGAAGTGTTCAGCTGATACTAAATAAAGCAACAACAAAGGTTCTACTTTACAACAGGAGACACAGCGAGAGTAGAAACCCTCTGGTAAACATGACCCGTATTTATAACAGAGTTTTAATTCATGGGTTTTGATCATCTTGTGAGCCAAAACTGCCTGGATTGGAGGGTTCTTCTTATTAAGAGTTCACAGCATTTCCATCTGTCATGAAATTTTGATGAACACATATTAATGAGACTTGATCTGAGCCACATAAAGCTATGCTTTAGAAGGAGGAGAGGCCAGGCCTCGCTTCTTTTCACAGCTGTTTCATGTTTAACCCTTTGTGTTTTGCCCTGACAACGATACCAGTGGCTGAAGATTCCCTCTGGGTGATCTCCACTGAGAATACCTGAAACAAATAAAGACATCACAGAAGCACGCTCGTTTTCACACCATTGATTCTGTGGCTCAAAATGAAACAGCAAATTTAGCTCCATCCTCTTGTATTTATGGGAATAAGGAGGTATGATTAATGTCTGCCAACTAGGGATGTGAATCTCCACCACTGAGGCCGATTCGATACGTATCTCGATACGCTACTGGCGATACGATACATTAACGATACGGTAAACCCTCTGGCGATACGATTCGATACGATTCATCCCTGCTGACGATTCTTTAATGATTTGAAAACGATTTTCGATTCGATACATTTCATGATGCTATTTTAAACGATTCAACACATTAAAAAGATTTTCCAGCCCACATCTGATTTTTAAATATCAAAATGATTTTCCCTCTCCTCTGTGAAGGATGTATTTGATCCTCTATTGTTTTTGATTAATCAATAAATTCAACATTAAAAGACAATGCACATCATCAGTGATATTTTACATATTATACATAACATTATTGCTACAATACTTGAAATAAGGGGGTTGACACTAGGTTTAGACAGAAAAATAAACCAACAGAATCAGAAAATTATTAGAGTTCATCATTTTTCAATTATTTGGAATTATTATGAAACAGTAAAAATTTGAAAACACTTCTAAATATGGTAATGATCCATATGTGGCAATATTAAAAGCTGTTGTAGCCTAATGTTACTGTTCCTTTAAGAGAAAAGTCCAGGCTGAGATGTGAGTTCCTCTCAGCTGTTTATTGAACTTCTCTGAACTAAAATGTCATTCTGTCTGGTGTTTAGTTCTGCACAAATGTTACAATAATAAGGAATTATCTTAAATGACCTCACACAAAGCTTTAGTTGTGTAGATCAAAAAGAATGCTCGGAAGAATACGCTGCTGCAGAAACCGGTCACACGGACTTTAGAAAGTTTTATTTTGACAAGACAGGAAGCACGTACGTCGGTTAATATTGTCCCACGATGGTTTTTCTAACTGCGGCTGCGCACCACCTGGCCTCCGCTAAAAGAGAAGGACGGTGCGTTCAATGCGCCTCAAAAAACGAGGACATAGCAGGAAAACAATGAAGTAATCGATGTAACCATGGTTTTAACCGATGAGAGGCACGTACGGGAAGATACATTGCGATACAGCCGTCATTTATAACCGGTGCGCACTGAAGCTACCGGTGCAGTCGCATCGCTAACGTCATGAACGAACCACCGGCTCAGATCGGTGAATCTCTCCATCCCTACTGCCAACAGTGAAATAAATGCCCCGATTCTTTAGACTGTGGTGATTCTATTTGAGACAGACTGTCTAAAGCCTAGTGTATACACCTCGTCAGCAGGTTTGTACTCACACACACGATGATGGAGACGTTTTCCTGGTATACTTCTCCGTTGGCGCATCAGTGTTGTGAAGCAGTTCTCCACCTGGACAACAGGGGGCGTAGCGCGTTTCTGGGGTTTGCTGCCATCGTTGCAGTCACGTCTCTAGTGTGTTTGCATTGTGTTTATGTATTTCAGAGACTTGTTAACACAGACACATTTGTCACTTATTCTCCTCCACCTTTCATGCAGTCACCACTTCCAAATCCACGTTTCCCATAATTCCCCGACACAAATAAAAAGTTTTCTGCGTATCTTTGTACTCCTTCTGTCCTGGGTGTATTAAAGTTTATATCTACTTGGACTTTTTCCGCAAGACGTTCTTCACTGTTTCGTGTCTGTCGCTAGATATCTTCACCTCTTTTGTTGAGAGGGGATGGCAGTGCTGTTGACAAAGTTAAAGGAAGGGGCATCCTGACCAATCACAGGCGCTGTTGCTTTTGAAGGCTAGTTTATATCTTGGGCTCTGCTGCGTCTGTCCTTGTGACCATGGATAATGGTTTTGCATGTATCTGTGCCTGTGCAGATGGAGAAGTATAAACTAGGCTTGAGATGTACAGATTTCAACCGTAGGTTTCTGAAGAACTCTTTACCTCATTGTCACTCCCGGATAATGCAAAAATGGGCAAAGAGGTGGAGGCTGTGAGGGTGGGGGCAGATGATTGACACCCAACCAACTCTGAGCCAATGTAGCTAACTTAGCTAACTGAGCTAACGGAGGTTGGCGGGTGCATTTAGCCAGAAAGCAGCGGTTGAGCGACTCTGCTACCCTCTGCCTTCTAGGCTTTAACACTTTTAACGTGAGGTCGAGGCCGAAGTGTTCCCTGGAGCAAGCATGGAGGCAAGCTATTAGGTTTAGCGCTGACGGCTCATCTGCTGCCTGTCAATCAAAAGGACACGCCCTTAATTATTCATTTTTTCAAACTTTAATTACATCTAAATGGATGAGTTCCAAAAAAATCACCCCTCTCTGAGCTGCCATGGCAAACTTCAAAACCTTTTTAAGACCCTCAGAAGGTCTGAAGAGCTGTTGATCAAGACAACTTCGTACGAATCAAATTGGGTGCTGTATAACTTTTGCACAGCACTGTACACGAAGAGTAAAAAAATAGACTTTTGACAAGAGCCAGTGGGAGATAATTCCTGGTTTCTGAGCACAAAGACGTATCAACGGCATGAGCCTGGGTCTCTGGAGCTGAGGCTGCGACGCTCCAAAAAGGCACGTTCCTCTCATCACTCAGAACCAATGTTTGACTAGCTGCAGTCCCCCAACACTGTGCTGCTCCAGAGGGTTTTTCAAAACAGCCAGGCTGTAATTTGAGAGCATCAGAAGAGCCAGAGCTGTTCCCACTGCTGCTCTCCTCCCTCCTGCTTTCTTTTCTTCATTCTGCACTTTCATTTAGTTTCCATGCAAACTTTGCATATATGCTGCAGAACGATCCCTTTGGGCTCAGCGTTTTTCTGATGAATGTGACACAAACTTTAAATGTTGCCTTTCTCTGACTGTGTTTGTGTTTTAATGTATGGATTGCCGTCTGCGGTAGGACATGATGTCCTAGATGAGGAAAGACTCAATGGTAGAGGAGTAGGGAGAGAGTTCAGAGCGAGAGAAATCTGACACCGATCAAACCGAAATGACTCTGAACTCATGCACCTTGTGTGTTTCCTGCTGTAGCTGCTGAAGGTTCCACCGTTTCACAAACGAACCCTACATATTATTGTTCTCATTTTAGTGGGGTTATTTCAAAAACCTAGACACAATATGATTGTTTTTGTAACTTACTTAACATGTCCAGGTGTGGGCAAGAGACAAGTGTGGACCAGAGGTTGTTTGCATTTGTCACTGGGTGGCAGACTACTGCTGTTGCTAAATTGAAGGAAAGCACATGCTTAGAACAGCCAATAGCAAATATGCAAAACAAGCTAGCTTAAAACATTTAATTCATGCCTCTTGACAACGTTCTAGCATTGTATAGCTATAAATATATTGTGGAGATTAAAAATAATAATAATAATAAAGTGGTTCTCTCGCGTTTGTCTACAAACGTCCACCACAAACACGGCTTGGCCCGAAAGCAACTATTGGACCATCTGGTTGTCGGTCTTTCTGAACCACCGCACTTCCCTGGGTCCTCCATTCATTCCACACTCACGTATTTAGCAACAGAAACCAGCAAAAGAGACTGGTGTGAGAGGTTTTCTGCTCAATACTCTCAGAGAAGGAGAAACAGCCGGCTGCTACCACTTCAACTTTAGGACAAACTACCAGAGTCCCAAAAAGAAAAACACCATTTGAAGTCACGGACAACAAAAGATGTTTGGACGTAGAAAACGGAGACCGGTGTTTAGCTCTCTCTCGTTTCCTCTGGTAATGCAGGTTCTGGTATCAGGCGGATATGGCCCAGAGATGATAGCCGAGGATCGTGTTTGTGTTTAGAAGCTTGCTTGTTTTGCAGATTTGAGAATGAAATCTGTTTCAGCGTAACCCTCCATCCAACATGATTGAGACATATTAGACTGTTTTGTGACTATTTCACAGTAGAATTCTTACATATTGTGCCTTTAACTCCTCTGCCACCATCACCCCTCTATATCTCTGTTGGACTGTAAAACTCAACCGTCCGTTGTAAATTTGAAGCTCTTTCCTCAGGTTGGCCTCTCCTTTGGGCTGTTGCAATATGTCTGCTCAGTTTGCACAAAGTGACTCTATTGCATTTAAATGATTGTGATGAACGTGTGTCAGAAACATAAATAAGAGTTTCTTCACTTTTATTAGTCTATGGCTTTGTGTCTTTGTGCATTGTGTGCTCTGTGTGTACCTGACTACGAGTTTCCCTTTGGGACAATAAAGTGAACCTGACACAAGTGATAGCACTTTTTATGAATGATGGATGAATGTGGGAGAATTTTTTTGAAGATCAGTTTTTACTGAAATAATTAGGTTTGTAGCAACTGAAAGGCAGTTAAACTTCTAAAGTTGGAAATTTTGAGTTTTTTCAGATTTTGCAAATAAAAAAGCTGCTTTTGTTGACTGGTTAGGCCGGGGTGTGTGTGTGTGT
>SSNS01000045.1:285059-330059 GCA_006937985.1 Aphyosemion australe
TTCCTGCTAACCTGCTTTAGTTGTCCACTATCCAGTAATACTAAGTAAAGTGAAGGATAACACAGACCCCAGTGAGCACAGCCATGCAGTAACCTCCACCAGTTCACATCTTTCTAGGTGCTGACAAAGACGTCTGCAAGTCATTTAGTAGAAAAGTCTTAACTCGACTGAGTAAAAACAACACTATCTCGGCCATCTAGTCTACCTAAAACACTGGATCGCTTCATGGGTAACACTTTACAATAAGGGTCCCTTATTAACGTTACTTAGTGCATTATTAAGCATTAATAAACTATTAAAGTATTAACAACTGCTTAATATTAATGTTAATATTAAATAATGCATTACTATGCAGCAAAACATGCCTGTCAGGTTAACTGGAGACTCTAAATTATCCCTTGGTGTGAGTGAGTGTGTGTCCCTGTGATGGACTGGAGACCTGTCCCGGGTGTCCCCCACTTCTGACTCGATGACTGCTGGAATTAGGCATCAGCTCCCTGGGACCATAATGAGGAATAGATAATCGAACAAATCTAGGTCCTTCACTAGAAACTAGTTTTACTTATTATTTTTAAAAATGATCAGTCACTCAGAGTTTCACATACAGGCTGAACATTAAAACAGGCTCCTCCACCTATCTCCTGCTTTAGCTTCTGATAGAAAATAGACGGTGAAACTCTAGGACTAGAAAATCCTGACAGATCTACGTCACACTGTCACTTAACATTCATGGACTCACCCATCTTGACTCACAACGGGGAAGGCTGTTGTTGGTTTAGCGTCCAGGAAACAGCAGAGAACGTCTCTGCTAGTAGAAGCTAACCGTTAGCATTAGCAACTCCACCACACAGCAGAACTCCTCCAGGCTTGTGTTATTTGTGGAGATAAAACATCAACGTTGCAGAGCAAACAGAGTCAGTGGTAGAGTTGTGTTGCTGTTAGCCAATCAGAGGAGAGATGTCTGAATATCATCGTCGTCTGAAGCTACTTTCTCCTCCCGCTGAATTCTCCGTGCTGAAACAGGTGCACCGGAGCTTTTTTTCCCCAGAATACAACTTACAAGGTAATTGTTCCTATTAGAGACCACTGCAGATATATTAAAAATATGAGTGAAGGACCTCTTTAATGCTGAGCTATGTTTTCCTGCTTTCAGACGTCTACAAAGTGTTGTTTTTCCTTCATGCTGCAGTTAAAGGAGAGAGATACCCAGCTCCTGTTTCAGCACGGAGAATTCAGCCAGAGGAGAAAGTAGTTGATGATGAAGTTAGTTAAAAAACATAAAGGTTTCTGAGGATCCTTAAACAAACGTTAAAGGTGCAATTTGTAACCATGACATCCTGTGGTCAAATGTAGGTACTGCAGTCCTATGTTTAAAGCAAAAATGTTACTCTCTCACTCCCGTTTTGTGAGTTTCATAGTTGCCAGTTATGGATCAGCAACAGAAGATTCTAGATGACTAGCAAAGATGAGTCATACACAGTAAGTTGATAAGTAGATAAAAACATTTTTATGTCTGCTGTTAGCTCTCTTGGGTGTTTTACATTAGGGAGCACTTACTTCACATATTACAGTACTTTGTCTCCATGCATTAGAGCAGGGGTGTCCAATCCTGGTCCTGGAGAGTCGGTATCCAGCATGTTTTTGTTTTAACTCTGTTTCAACACACCTGATTTCAATCAGCAGGTCATTAACAGGCTTCTGCAGAGCCTGATGAGCTGCTGCACAGGTGATTCAACCGCTGAATCAAGTGTGTTGGAGCAGAGAAAAAACTAAAACATGTTGGATACCGTCCCTGCAGGACCAGGATTGGGCACCCCTGCATTAGAAGAAGTGTGGTTGTTTGCTGTCTTGCTGTTAGCTTGCTGTTATAGTTCTGAACGACTCATTAAAGGAAGTAAAACAGCATGATTGACTAATTATTCACTTCACATACATTTCACTGTAATAAAAAGTTGTTGGTAACTGAAAAAGTAGCTTGAGATAGTTTTAGAGCTGACTATTTGCTTCTTATTCACTGTTAGCATTATTAGCTCAATGTTAGCCTCTATCCTGCTTCACCTGATATTAGAGTAAAACAAAAAGATGCCGTGGCTTCTTAGGGGTACGAGAAATAACTTCTGGGTCGCTCCTGTTTACTGGCTTTGAGCTTTTTGCCTGCTGGTGTCAAATTACAAACGCTGCAGATTCAGCAACCTCACAAACTCCCCGAGTGTAAACAGTTCATCCTGCTTTCTTTTTTTTTGAAAGGAGAAAAACTAACAACCCCCCAGCCGGCTGAGATGAAATCTGTTTCAGTGTAACCTTCCTTCCAACATGATTGAGACATTAGACTGTTTTGGGATTATTTCACTAAAGAATTCTTACATATTGCACCTTTAAAGTCTGTTTCTGATAAAGAAAAACATTTGTGTCCTTAGATGATCGTTTTATTATTTACTGATGGAGCAACAGAATGCTGTAGGTTTGGTTTTCCGTGATCTCCTGTCAGCTGTATACGGTGCTTAGATGATGTCAGTCCCACTGATGGGTCTGAGGGAACTCTGGTAAACATTGGCCAACATTCTGCTGTGAGTGCTTTAATAACTACAGTGATACATCTTTCTTTCTGTTTTGCTCCTGATGTCTCTCTCCAGGACCACTCCTCCTCCTTTACTCTTAATGAAGGGTGGAGGCACCCTGACCCATAGCACGCTGCACATTAATGACCTGCAGGCAGCTTCACCACCCACATAGAGCCCAACGCCGGGGGTGGGGGTTTAAATCACTACCTAACAAAAGAGTCTGCAGAAGTGTGCCTGAGGGTGTGTGACGCTGCCAGAAAGTGTGACTAGGGCTTAGCAAAGTGTCCCTGGTGGGGGAGGGGCTAAGGGGTCAGTGGTCACCTGTGGCTTAACAAAGAGCCCTGAGCTCCACACAAAAAGTCATGTGGGGGCAGGGAGGAGAAAGATTATTACCATGGGCACTCGCCTACCTCAACAATGACGGATCAGCATCTGTACATCCCGACACACTGACACTGATCCACGGGGAGGGGTGTCGGGGGGATGGCTGAAAGCCAGAGGGAGGGGAGGGATTGGTGGACATCTGTAGATATGCAGCAGCATGCTGGTGGAGTGAGCAGCGCCGGCTGTCAGGCATCAGCAGATTGGCCGATTTAGGCTGCCGTCCATCTGCATCTCATAGCAGCTTTTCACCATCAGGAGAAAGTCCTCCTGTCCAGTCTGAGGCGAAGGGCGAGCGTCAGACCAACAGGTGCAGAGAGCCCCGCCCGGCTCAACAGTGGACGGGGATTAAAACAGATGATCCAAACTGAGTGAAACATAAATAAAATCACTTTTATCACTTCAGTGTTTATTTCTTTTCCATGTGCCCTTACTCAGGCCCGGTAACAACCAGCTTATTTGTGGGTTGGTTCAGTGAGAATGAATGTAGGTTTAGGATTATTTAAACAGTCTAGAATGTCTTTGATTGGATGTTTGATGAATTTCACTGGATTAAAGACCTAGCGTCCAAATCACAAAGTAGGACTTGGTGAGGAAACAAACATGAGAAGAGACAACAGGTTTCAGAAGAACCAAACCAGGACAGGTGGAGAAATTCCTCCTGACTCATCTAAACCTTCGTCTCGGCTCTTTCTGGGAGTTCGGTTCATCTTTACTCTTCATGCAGTCGAGTTTTCTGGAAATTCCACCAAAGGTGGATGTTAGACCTCACATCTGTTGATGTAAAGAGGACATTTACCTCCTGTGAGACTGAATCAGAGCAGATTGGTCCTTCACACAGCAGGTGGGGGACATGGAGACATGGGGGGACTTTCCTTTAGATGAGACAGGAATGAGATGTTGTGACTTTTACCAGTTTAAAGATGTTTGGGAAGCTTCTTGGTGCGTCTACCTCCTGTTCTCCAGCCGACACCCAGAAGGAACCTCTTGGGAGAAAAGGTGTTAGAGCCTCAACGTTTCACTTAACAGACCTGCTGGGGGTGAAAGATGGAGAGATGAGCAGTGGAGAGAAGTGAAGAAACCCAGCGTTTTGAGCTGGAGCTGGTTATTACGGTGTTTTCTCACTTATTTAAGTCTGAGACGGATTCAAGTGGAGTCATCCAGGCTGACTGCTAACGTGTAGCAGCTTCTGGCCTCTGTGTGCAGGAAAACTCACTGGGGGTTTTGGAATTTCAATTTTTATAAAGCAACCCCCCCCCCACACACACACACACCCCGTCGGGCCTCTGAATGATTCATGAAGGAGTGTGTCGCTGAGAGTGTCTGACTGTGACTCTGGCAGCTTTTAATGTGTCCCTGATGAAAAACACAGGTACCAGGCCACCACACACACACACACACGCGCACGCACGCACGCACACACACACGCACACACACACACACACACACACACTTGTGTCCTGAGGCTGCCTGTACACTGAACTGGGAGCAGTTGTGCGTTTGGATGATACCAGGAGACTCTTTAGCTGTCAGAACTTCTTGTTTACGTTTCATTTCTACACCGCGCCACAGCCTCACTCTGGGGCTCTCCTCTCCCTGCTACTCTGTTTGTTTTAGCAGCTCAACCCTTCTGATTGATCTGAGACTCAAGTCAAACAAATACCCAGCGTTGTCTCCACGCAGCAGTGATGTCACGTCTCAGATGAGGATGATGTTGTTGGTGTCCTTTAATACACAGACGTAGAAAGTGACTCCCTGATGGTGTTTAACTGAAGAGGTAGAACCTCTGGACAACAAATGAGTGTGAGTGGGGGACCACCGTTGGCTCTAGAGTGGTGAGTCTGTAATTGGTGCTGCTCCGGTTCATCTCTCTGCTTCTTTCCTTTGAAAATGTGTCTGAGTTTCTTTCTAATAAAGTCCCAAAAGACGACATTCAAATGAGATTGTTTGTGTTGTCGTGTGAATGATATGAGCACAACTCTGAGCTTAGGTGGGAACAAGGATGTGAGTGAGGTGGATTATTAATACAACACGTGAAATGTTCCTCTGAAAGGAGCTAGGACTGGAGCTGAGCTCCATCAGACCTTCAGAACATCTGGAGAACAGCTGATCCAGAACCAGGAGTGCAGGAAGATCTGGGTTATGGGATGGATGAAGAACTGTAGGAATGTCCATAAAGGCTCACACGGTGCTGGGACTCCTCAGGACCAGCCTGTTTAGGGTCTGGGTAAAACAACACGAGGAACGTCCAATCAACAACAAGATCCTGGTGTGTGTGTGTATGTGTATGTGTGTGTCTGCGTGTGTGTGTGTGTGTGTGCGTGCGTGTGTGTACGTGTGTGTGTGCGCCCCTTGCTTCATCATCTAACTGCAGTTAAAAAACGATCATTAAGTGGTTGCATCAGCTGCTAGTCCCATTGTACAAATGAGGAGCCTGCTAATTACATCTGTGTATTAACTCGTCTGTTAGGACTTAAACAGCTGGCTGATTGCATCGGCGACGCAACGCTGATGAAATCTGACTCAAAAGCAAAAAGGAATCCAGCGTGATAGGAAGTCCACTCAGATCGGAGCAGCAGACAGAAATCCGGGTCCGGACTCGGCCCGTTTCAGAAATCCCATCCTGACTCTGGGATGGTATGGCGCGTGCTGAGACAGCTGACCCAGGAATCTCGAGGAGTTTCCACACAAACAGCCTGAAATCAGGAACACATGACGCTTGAGCTGGACTTCACCCCCCACCCCCACCCCACTGAAACCAAAAAGAAAAGAGAGACAGAGAATAGAGCCTGCTTCACATCTGCCAAGTCAAACAAAGAGGGGGGGGAGTTAGTAAATTTTCAACCTAATGAAAGAGCATTCCCGAAAATATGTCACCCATTGGCCCTGCACGTGGTGGACATTCAACTCAGGACACATAAGAGGCCTTTGTCAGCTGGCGCACACACACACACACACCCACCCACACACACACACACACACACACACACACACACACACACACACACACACACACACACACACACACTTGCACATATACACACCACCCCCTGCAGTCAGGTGACAGCAGTAGGAATCTCTTGGTGGCTGTGTGTGTGTGTGTGTGTGTGTGTGTGCGTGCGTGCATGCATGCGTGTGTGTGCGTGTTTGTGTGGGTCTGATGATCTGACTCCAATGGGTTAGAGTTGGATGCCGTCAGGAAGGACCTGGCTCCGTCTCCAACTCGCTACATCCAGTAGATTAGCAGCAAGTTTGTGTTGAAACAGAAGAAAGAAGCAGGTGTTCCTGATCTGGCAGATGTGTTTGTATAAAACCAGGGGTGTGGTTAGATGAATGATACAAAAGCTTTAGAACATATAAGTGCTGGACAGTGATCTCCTGTTACTGAGATATGAAAAGAGGGCGTAGACCTTCGGCCGTCCAAACAGGAGATCAGATATCAGCAGCATATGCCAGACGTGTGTCCCTGTGCTCTGTCCCACCACCAGTGCCCGTTGTGTAAAGGTGCCTGTGATCCTCTGAAACAGGCCTTCACTGTGTGTGCATGAAACGTAACACCACCGCATGTCTTTTGAGGTGAGCCGGGGAAGCTGATTTGCCTTTGTGGAAGACAAAACCAGCCTGCAGACCACGGGATCTCTTTGTGGTGTTTGTCAGCGCCGCTCTCCTTTACAGAACAGCTCAGCGACAGCTTGCTGCTGACTCACGGGGTCCACTAGACGCTCCTGATTTTTAAGGCTCGTTACTGTTTTATGTGATGATAAAACTTCAACAAGGGTTGGTGAAACTGTAACTCTAAATGACTGCTCACCTCCTGTCTCTGATTTATTTAAATCAGCTGCTTCTGAAGGTGAATCTAGAAAGATGAAAGCATCTTTTCAACATGTGGCAAGAGCAAATGAGGTCACACATGGCTAAAGCAACACAAGGGTCCTTATTACCGCATGTAGCGCCTGTTATCAGGACATTATTAAGAGCTTCTACAGCATTTCTGAAGATGAACAAAGTCCTGAGAGAACAGGAGCCGAGTCAGAGGCAGGGCACCAACATCCCGAGTTAATCAGAGGCAGGACGTTTCCAGTTTGGGAGCAGCTGAGCATGGATGCTACTATGCTAGAGAAATGATTCTGCACTCAAAAACTTAACTTAACCCATGGATGAAGACTAGTTATTGATGTCAAAACACAGTTTAAGGAACATTAAAGCCGAGAGAGAATCCTATCAAACATGTGGTGTTAGCAGTGTCATCAGAGCTGGACCTGCTTTATGGGATAATCAGAGATTAGGCTTTATCCAGGGAAAAGCTGCTTCTGTAGTAGAGCATTAGTGCTGCCCTAAAGGCTCATTTAGATGTCATTACTTACAGATTAAATGGAGGATTCGGTTAGACTCTTTAGAAGGAGGTACTTAAAACACCTTAGTTTGTGGTTAGGGTTAGGGCTCTTCTTTTCAATAGAACAACATTCAGAGGCTAAACTAATGACTGAAAAACTCTTTCTGAAATATCAGCATCCCTGCAGCAGATCAGACCCGTCCAAACCAAACTCTCTGATTTTCTGTGGTTTCTGCACATCTCTGGAAATAAAACACAACATAATTTAATGCTCCACAGCTAAAGAGCGGGTTTTTATCTCCAAGGCTCTGACACCACAGTCTGAAGTCTGTTTAATGAAAGAGAATGAAAGATCAATGTTTAACAATGAATGATGGAGACACAAGAGAGAGGAAGAATCCAATTTGCAGCTGGCGTCGTAGCGCATCTGTCATCCTACATTCTGTAGGTGTCTTGTGTAATTTTGTGATATCGCTTCACTGCGACAGCATCAAAAGACAGCGCTTCCTCTCTGGTTGATCTTTTTATAAAGGGATCTCTTTCTGCTGTGGAGCTTCGCGCTGTATGCTGAGGATGCAACTAAAACTAAAACTCGCAAGTTTTCAGCATCTGATCTAATCCTGAAATCCAGTGAAGGTGACAGACGGAGGAGGCACACGGGACATGAAGGTTTAATGAAGCAAATCATCATTAAGAGGAACGGTCTTTGTCACTTTTTCACCAGACTGAAGCAGAAAGAGAATCTCATGACTGAGCAGTAAGTGTACAGCTGAAGGGAGGGAGTTCAGCATCAGTGCAGGAAGAATGGTCCACTATCTATCACTAAACAAGAACCTTCCAGAGCAGCGGAAGGAAACTACCTTCAGCACCACAAGATCATGTTCCCATAATGCATCTTGGTGCCTTTCCAGGTAAGCAGTGCTAAAGGGCCTGCCTTGCACCAATGTTCACTAAAACTTCAGCGCTGTGCCTCCAGACTCGCAGATGCAGGACTCGGTGGGTTTACATGAGCATCTAAGCTAATAATGCTAGCTTAAGCAGAATGAGAGCCTTTATCCTGGTTTACATGTCCATTAGAACAGCAAATGATTGAATGAAGGTTAGAAAATGAAAAACATCCCAGCTTAGCTGAGCTACAGGGAGCCTAAGCCACGCCCAGCTACTTCCAGACCATGGGTCAAAAAATGAATGAGTCTATGAGAGGATAAAAACTTTTTTCTGATCCTGTTTGATATGTGCCATGGGTTTAACACACGGCGTCCGTGAATTTTAAAGACACAGTTTGATGCTTATTTTCCACAAGCAGAAAAAGTTATTTTAGGTTTTGTGTGAAAACACGTAGAGGACTACAAATGCTCGTCTCACCAAATTGACGTCATCAAACCAGACATGGAAAAGTTTGAATCCTTCCTCCAGGACGACAGAAGAAGCATTAAACGTGGAGAACGCTCTGTAAATCTGCTCATGTGGTAAGTAGCAGCTACGCTGGAGGAGAGGAGGTTCTGTGGTGACATCCTCTCACTTTAGGAGGCTGTCCATGCTGGCCTTCATCAGGGTGTTCATCCTCATCAGCTCATTGGCTGTGTTTACAAACAGATTTTCCATCCTTTGCTATTTTTCTAAGAGATGAGTTTCCCTTCCTGCTGGTTCAAGTTGTGGATTCTGGTGTAGTGATGAGTTGTTTCTAGCCTTGGCGGCCGGGTGAGACAATCCTGTCTCGCAACCCAACCCCTTCTGTCTCACATGAGCTAACAGCATGCTAATGAGAGGGTGGCAGATGCTCACGTGCCTTCACAATTCTCCCAACAGCAGAAGCACGCCAACATTTCCTCCACCTGATGGGACGGAGGTGCTAAATACTGTCAGAGAGGAATCTGTTAGATAGGATCTGTCTGTCTGTCTAATCTATGACGATGTAAAAATGCACGCCAGCACCCAGGCTCCCCTCCGCCAGCCCAGCCGCCCTCCCTCCACCTGCTGCACGGCCTTTTGTTAGCGGGATCTCTTGCTTCATTTCAATGACAAAGTTTCTGAACCCCTCACCCTGCGTCTCTGCTCCTTGCTCTAATTGTATGGTCCCTGAGGGCCGAGTCCCCGCATCCAACCCAACACCCATCACACTGACCATATGAGCTTTTGTGAGGCGTGGCCACTTCTTCCTGGATAAAGCTGATCAGCAGAACGATGCATCTCTGAGGTTCTGTATCAGGTCTGTGAGATAAACCAGAAAATGATCAACATTTCTGCTTCTTTGGCTTCATTCATGGTGCAGAAATACAGCGTCTTCATGTGATTTAGCTGTTTTTATGGGTCAGTATCCATAAAGGAATACCAAAATAACTAAAGACAGGTCTTCCAGAAGCCCAGAGAACACATCTAAACAACATCTCATCAGACAGAGGTGAACATCCCTCTGTCACATGTAGTTTAAAGATGTTAGTCTGTGACACAGCGTGGAGAACACAAGTCTTTACATGATGATGATGATGTTCAAAAACACAAACATGTTGTTGACTCTCATCCGTGTGTGTGTGTGTGTGTGTGTGTTTGCTCAGAGACAGATGGTGGTGCAGAGGGCTCGTTCCCACGGCTCACACACAGGAATTTAAAATGCAGATAAAATCCATCACAGAGGAGCGTCCTCTGCCAGATCATCTGCTGCGCTGAAACCAAACCATGTGCTCGTCTAGAGCCACGCGTCTGTGCTCCACCTTCTACACCTCCAGTGGTTTTAGTGAGATGGAGGGAGGCTGCATCATCGATAGAGACGCTAACCTGATCCAAGCTGCACATGAATCATTAATGAACACAGGAGTCCTCCTCGATCTTAAATCGGGTCTCTGACTGATCTTCATTCTAGTTTTTATTTTATTTGATGGCAGCAGCAAAGGGGAGGTGTTAGACTTTATTTACCAGGGTGGGGGTCTGTCTGAGCAGATGATAATTGGAGCTCTGGGGGCCAGATGGCCTGCTGCTGATCCCATGAACTCCACTGGCCCACTTGTTTGCTCTCTGCAGGCTGATCAGGATCTGAAGGCGTTCATAAAACATTGTCATACAGCTGTGTGTGTGTGTGTGTTTCTGAGATCTGGGCTGAAGCTTCACCTGATCTCTGGTGGGACTCTCGTGGAACTAGAAGTGGTTCCAGACTGTTTCTAACAGATCAGCAGCAGAGCCTCTGAGACCTGGTGGAGATGACTTGATCCAGATTATGAACTGGTTTATTTTTGTGAGGGGAGAGGGAAGCAGCAGATCTGGGATGTTTGGCACCTTCCTCTCCTCATGTCTTCTTTCTGGGGGCAGATGACTGAAGACCAGAGTTGTTACACAAGTCTAACAATGTAAGTCTGCCGGGGTCAGTGGTGGTGGTGCTGAAAGTAAAAAGTTCTCCTTTGGTTCTTTGTTGAGGCACACTTTTACTTCGGGGGTGTCTGCAGCGGTGGGGGTGTGTGTGGTGGGGGCGCATAAGCCTGGAGGAGGCCATTCCGGTGATTTAGGAGGGGTGTGTGTTTATCTGGAGAAAAGAGAAGGAGCAGGGTGAGGGGCGGGTGGAAAGAAAGAAAGACGAGAGCAGAGCGCGTGAAGCAGGACGCACGAGCGCGCGCCGCGCACACACACGGGCTGGATCCGGATCACCCCCGTCACACACGCGGACTGGGAGAAAGCCAGTCTTTCTTTGCACAGACGCGCTCTCACTCATTGAGCAGTGCGCACACGCAGGAGCGACGCGCATGTGACCGCAGGCATCAGCTCAGTCTGCAGGAGAGCGGCTCGTGCGCGCTGTCCTCCCCAGAAGAGGAGAGTTTACTCTGCTTTTGTGTTTTTGCAGCTGAGGATCGATCATGCCGGACCTGTGAGGATCAGGGTCTCCGCTCCCGGCCTAAGCTGCAGAAGATGGGGTCCAAACGGATCCAGACCAAAGGAATTCTACTTTCCACGGCACCGCTCGGGGTGCTGCTCTTGGCTGTGCTCCTGCACAGCACCACCGCCAAGACTCTCAAATACAAAGTTTACGAGGAGCAGCGAGTGGGGACGATCATCGGCAGATTAAAGGAGGATGTTGAAGGGATTTTATCCAAGCTGCCGACTTCTCTGAGCTTTCGGTTCCGCGCCATGCAGCGGGGGAGCGCGCCGCTGCTGACGGTCCGGGAGGAGGACGGGGAGATCAGCATCGGCTCCAAGATCGACCGTGAAAAGCTTTGTGAGAAAAACTCCAACTGCTCCATTGAGTTCGACGTGGTGACGCTACCCACGGAGTACCTGCAGCTGTTTCATGTGGAGGTGGAGGTTCTGGACATCAACGATAACTCCCCGCACTTCTCCCGCGCCATCGTCCCCATCGAGATTTCCGAGAGCGCATCTGTGGGGACGCGCGTCCCGCTGGACGGGGCCGTGGACGCGGACGTGGGGGAGAACTCCCTGCACACCTACTCCCTGACCCCCAATAACTTCTTTAAGATCGACGTGAGGACCAGGACGGATGGGGCCAAGTACGCAGAGCTGGTGGTGATGAGGGAACTGGACCGAGAGGTGCAGTCCAGCTACCAGCTGCAGCTCACAGCTTCAGATAACGGAGTTCCCCCCAAGTCCGGCTCCACTCTGCTCAAGATAAGTATCTCAGACTCCAACGACAACAGCCCAGCCTTTGACGAGCAGGCTCATGTTATCCATTTGCAGGAAAACTCGCCCCTTGGGACTCTCATCATTGATTTAAATGCCACAGATCCAGACGAGGGCACTAATGGTAAAATAGTCTACTCTTTCAGCAGCCACGTCCCACCGAAGATCTTAGAAACGTTTAAGATTAACCCAGAAAACGGACACATTACTCTCATCAAGAAAGTGGACTTTGAAACCACAGCCTCTTATGAGCTGGATGTTCAGGCTCAGGACCTGGGCCCCAACTCTATTCCTGGACTTTGCAAAATTGTGGTGAAAGTGGTGGACGTGAACGACAACAAACCGGAGATAAACATCAATCTGATGACCCAAGGCAAAGAAGAAGTGGCTTACATCTCAGAAGGAGCCCCCGTGGACACATTCATAGCTCTGGTACGTGCTGATGACAATGATGCAGGCCTCAATGGAGAAGTGGTGTGTAGACTGCACGGCCACGGCCACTTCAGGCTCCAGAAGACTCACGAGAAGAACTACATGATCCTCACCAACGTCTCTCTGGACCGAGAAAAGAGGTCTGAGTACAGCCTAACGGTCATAGCTGAGGACCGGGGCTCCCCTAGCCTCTCTACCATCAAACATTTCACCGTTCAGGTGTTGGATGAAAACGATAATCCTCCTCATTTTGAGAAAACTCGATATGAGGTTTTTAAATCTGAAAACAACTCTCCTGGAGCCTACCTTATGACCGTGGTGGCCACAGATCCGGATTTGGGAACAAACGGTCAGGTCACCTACACCGTCATCGATACTCTGGTCCAAGGGAGCCCCATTTCTACCTACGTCACCATTGACCCTTCCAACGGCGCCATCTACGCTTTACGCAGCTTTGACCATGAAGACGTCAGCCGGATAGCCTTTACTGTCCAGGCTCGCGATGGGGGCAACCCACCACTCTCAGCCAACACCACCGTTCTGCTCACGGTTCTGGATGAGAATGACAACCCGCCCATCATTCACTCCCCTTCTCTTCGGAACCATACAGCTGAACTTCCTGTGTGGAAGTACGCATCACCAGGCCAGCTGGTCACCGCGTTTAAAGTCACAGACCGAGACTCCGGTGCCAACGGAGAGATAAGCTGTGCCATTGTTGGTGGTAATGAGGATGGACTCTTTGTGATGGACGCCCGCCGTTGTGAGCTCAGAACCAATGCTAGCCTGGAGCAGGCTCCGCGGGATGTGATGGAGATTAGAGTGGAGGTGCAGGACAGGGGCACCAGCAGACTAACAACAGGAGCCCTGCTCAGGCTCTCCCTACAGGAGAACATGGACATCCTCCCCTCCCTCTACCCCACCGGATCCAGCCAGGCCTCACTAGATCTCTCCCTCATTGTCATCATTTCTCTTGGTGCTGTTTGCGCTCTTCTGCTTATCGTCATGGTGATGTTCGCTACTGCTCGCTGCAGCCGTGAGAAGAAAGACCCCAGGCATAACTATAACTGCCGTGTGGCAGAGAGCAGCTATCAGAACCACCCCAAGAAGCCTGCCAGGCAGATCCACAAGGCGGACATCACCCTGGTCCCCACCATCAATGGAACCCTACCAGTTCGGTCTCACCCACACTCCCCCCTGCCTTCCCCCACACCTGAGAGAGGCACTTTGGGCAGCAGACAGAGCCATCATAGCAGGCAGTCACTCAACAGCCTGGTCACCATCTCCTCCAATCATGTGCCAGAGAACTTTGCTCTGGAGTTGGCTCACGCCACTCCCCCTGTGGAGGTAAGACCGTTTCCTTTCTACTCCATCTGAAGTTCTGATTTGTTTGAATTTGATTTCTTGTTCCCATATTTAGTTGCCTTAGTGCTACGTGTTTTTGTTTACCATCACATTCAGGAGTAAATCCCAGATCCATAACCCCCACCCACCTCCACCCCCTTAAAGCGCCCCCACCACACACCCAGCGTTGTTTTATGCCCTTGGTTGTTTGACTCCATTCATTTCCCCACTTCATTGTTTTTCTTTTATTTTGTCTTTTTTGTCTTTTTTTGTTTCTTTTGGGATTGTAGCAAGTTTCACAGCTTCTGTCCATGCTCCATCAGGGTCAGTACCAGCCAAGACCGAGTTTCAGAGGCAACAAATACACCCGGAGCTACAGGTAATGCACACGGTGTCAGACTTCGGCACAAATGTCAAATACTTTCACAGGAATGCCTGTAATATCCCAGAAAGGCTTCCTCCCTGTTTCCAGAACTTTCCCAGACCCAGTTCTATCCACATCCAGTAGCTCATTGTGTCTGAGTCAGACACTCAGTAACTTTCCATACTTTTACATAAACCCCATGCTGTTGAAAGTGTTGTCTCTGTTCACGATAACGCCGCTGCCAGTGATGGATGTATCAGCTCTCTGTCTGGTTCTGTGCAGATATGCGCTGAATGAGATGGACAAGTTCAGTCTGAAGGACAGCGGTCGTGGAGACAGTGAAGCGGGGGACAGTGACTACGACCCAGGCAGGGAGTCGCCCATGGATAGGCTCCTTGGTGAGGGCTTTACTGAGCTATGTTCCCCCTGTGGGCAGCACAGACCGCATGCAGGTACAACCCCGCCCCCAACCCGCTGCACCCCAAACCCCTCCTCTTATCTCCCATCATCCCCTGATGTGTCCTTAGTGTCTGGTTTTGAATCATCGTTTTGTGTTTAATCAGATTTTTATCATGCTTCAGTTGACTTAACTCTTTATGGTCAAAAGGTTCTTTCTAGAAGACAGAAATAGTGATCAAAGTTCTGGTTCTAGGTGACGTTAACATCTAAATGAAACAACGAAACTAGAGTCCAGAACCAAAACGTTTCATTCACTGCATTATGTCAATGCCTACGTTTGATCTAGGGCTGGGCAATAAATGGAAAATTTATTGTTATCGAAATTTCAATATCATTTTTCCCAGGTCAATAAATTTGGTAATAAAAAAATGATGTGTTGGTGTTAGTGACGTTCCTGTCCTTTGAAGAAGCTGTACCACCTCGAGTCACATGACAACGTGACTCAACTAATACACGTGACAGCCCCATCTAGTGGACGACTTTTGTTTTTGCGCATATTTGTAGTTATCGTCCATTTATCGTTATCGCGGTAAACTCCTCAATATATGGTGATATTGATTTTAGGCTATTGCCCAGCCCTAGTTTGAACTCTGACCCCCAGTTGGGCAGTGACCCCATCTAGAGGTTGTCATGGTTGGGTTTGGCTCTGGTTCTGGTCAGTCACATCTCACTGGACCTAACCAGGGATGGCAGGAATGTAAAAATCCCACAAAGACGACAAGTTCATTTATTCACTGGTGAATGAAACAGACCTCTCCACTGGTGTTTGCTCATTGATGATTTCAACACTTTTCAGAGTTAGCACTTAGCTGATAGGCTAGTTCTGTGCTGTAGACATAGAGCACATGTTTAGTTCCACGTGCATTGTGATGGCGTGTGACTCTAAACACTATGTACCATATTTATATGGAGCCTTTTTAACAGCTCAGAGTCCTCTGACCTGGGGGCTACATGGGGGAAGCTGGTATCGACCCACTGACGATGACTACGCTACGCACTGAGCCACAGCCTCCCCTAGAGGAGACATAGTGTCTCTACATTCCAGATAGCTGAGCGATCTTCCATTAGCTCCACCCATCTTCTCTAGCCGTCCTTCTGCGTGGACTCCACATTCGCTCCACTGCTGCGTTCACTTCCAGCACTTGTTGAGTGACCCAGTTGACTTTGAAATATTCTGCAGTCAAGCCTTAAACGTCTGCCAAGTCCCACAGACAAGTGCAGTGGGAAAGACTCTATCATATCCTCCACAATGTCTGAGCCGGGCCCGGCTCAGCAGACATCACACAGGTTGCTCGGTGCCACAGCTTCTGTCATCGCACCATCCTTCTCCTCCCAGAGCTCCTGCTTCTCCCAGCCAGCATCCCACACAGCCGTCACTCCGAGCTGAATCTGAGCTACACTCCAATTAAAGTTGATGCAGACAGTCTCATCACCAACACCTCCTTCCCTCACTCCACTCTTTTACAGCTTTGTGGAGGAGCTCAGCTCATTAGACACTTTCCTGTTTTCCACCTTCAAGCCTTCACTTTCAGCTGTTGAAACCGTGGCTCTCGTACTTCTCTGATGAAAAAGAGCCATTTAATTGCCACGTAGTGAATAGTTGCTATGGAGTCAGTTCTGAGTAGGGCTCATGATGAAGGCTTGAAGAATATAATTACACCTCAAAGCTCACCTTTCTCCCTGCGAATTTTTGGCCTGCCTCCCACTCCTTCATCCACTGCAGCATGAATGATTCTGAGCACCATTTAGTCACCTATTTGTCACCGTGCCACGGTCTGACACCTGCTCCAGCCTGATAAATGTGGAAAAGCTGCATCGCATGTAGCTGCAGAAGGGTTTGCACTTGTTACTGCTGGACTAGAAAGAAAGAGACATCTCAGAACTCCTCCTATGTCCCCTCTTGGGCTCTAGTTCTGTGTTTACGGTTCAGATCAGGGATTAAAGTCAGATCTGCTGTCTGATAAAATAGAATTTAAATCCAGTCTGGAGGAAACAGCCGTGCTGGTCTCTTCCTGAGTAGTTTACAGTAGAAAGGAATCGATTCAGTGAGTTAAACTGACACATAGCCAGTGTTTCTGTGAGGTTTGTCTGATGCAGGCTGCTTTAAGTGTTCACTCAGATCATTTGGGTTAAATCTTTCATTTCTATCCTTTCATCAACAGGGCTCCCAATCAGTCTCTGCCTACGCGCTTTCTTCCTTCCAAATGCACTTTTCATCTGCTCTAAGATGTATTATGGATGTTCCTTTCATGTTAATGAGGAGATAATGAAGTCCCTCAATAGCTGAGGCGAAAAGCGCCACACTCCTCTAATGAAGGATTTAAGTTGGCATATTTGATTTGTCTGATTTATTCTGCAGAGATTTTCTATTTGAAGATTTCAAATTGAAAAGAGTGACTTGAAAGGAGAATGCGAGGCGTTTAAAGGGAGTTATTCTGAATGTGTAATAGGCATTGATCTGCCTCGCTGAATTGTCTCTCTGTGGTAAACACATTAGGAGGTAGCAGGCAGAACTCCTGCTGCCGCTCACTCATTAGGGCAAATTCTCTCTGTGTTCAGAGACGGAGAGAAAAGAAGAGAAACACAGAAACAGGAAACTAAAACCAACAAGTTCACCACACACACACACACGGATGCACACGCACATACGCGCAGGCACGCACACACACGGATGCACACGCACACACGCGCAGGCACGCACATACATGCACACGCACGCACACACACATGTACACACACCCACATGTACACACACACACGCGCACGCACACACACACATGTACACACACGCGCACGCACACACACACATGTACACACACACACACACACACGCACGCACAGACATGTACACAATTATGACTGAATGTCATACATGTGTTTCTAGAACACACAAATACACACTAATGCTGAATCAAGTCATAATCTAATAAACAGTCATAGATAATAGATTATTATTATTATTATTATTATTATTATTATTATTATTATTATTATTATTATTATTATTATTATTATTATTATAATAGATTATAGTTGTTTATTATCATCTGGCTCCAGCTTGAATGACTCAATACTTTTGTTTTATTCTAATTTTCTTTCTGAGAGACTTTAAGTGAAGCTTTGGGAGTAATTATCAGCAGAGGAAGAAGAAAAGTGTTTTTTTACAGTTCAGAGTTTTTTTTCCTTTTTTAACGTTATTGAGGAATGTTGACTTTTTAATTAGTCTCAGTTGATTTTCCCTTTTAATACTCAGGATCGCTGATAAAACACCAAACAAGAACCCAAGCAGCTCAGACTCAGGGTGATTTCACAGCCCTAGTCTGGCTCCTCTGGTCTGAATCAGCCCATAACGCCTCATTTGTAGTGTTTCTCTGTGCTTTGTTTGTTTCCACGAAGAGAAAATTGTAAACAAATTACAAACCAGGTGAGAGCATTCTGTCTGCTGATTGGTCAGCTTGTCTGGGGGCGGGGCTACCAGCAGTAAACACAGGAATCATGTTTCTGACTCAGACATGCACCAGTGCTGTCACAAATGACCCTTTTGATGTCGACTCATTTTGCCACAAACAAATAAAAACTCATCCTTCTTTCTTTAACTTTCTGCAGCTATGCGACTTTGCACAGAGGAGTGTCGTGTTCTGGGCCACTCAGACCAGTGCTGGATGCCCCCCCTGGCTTCCCCGGGCTTGTCTTCCGCCGACTACAGAAGCAATCTCTACATCCCCGGAGAAGAAGCCCACCCAGCCACTGATATCCCTCAGGAAAAGATCTCCCAGCCCTGCACGGATACCTGTCCAGCCCGGAACCAGAGCTTTTCCACCTTTGGTAAAGACTTTGGTGGAGAGGATTGTGAAGAGGAGGATGGTGAAGAGGACGGTAGCGCTGAGGCTACAGATGAAGACCTGTGTGGAACCACATCACTGCTGTCAGAGATGAGCAGCGTGTTCCAGAGGTTGTTACCACAAGGCCTGGATTCTTACGTGCAGGTCAACGAGAACCAGAAGGGAACAAGTCTGAGTGGGGTTGGCGTTCCCATGACTGGGTCTTTAGATCGCAGGAGAGGTCATCTCCCCGGCAAGCCCAGTCCCTCTGTCCACCAGCAGGGGGTGGCAGCCTGGGCTGCCAACACTCACTTTCAGAATCCAGGTAGCAGCATCGGAGCCTCCGGTCAGCACCAGGTCGGCAGCTACCACACCCTTAAAGCCAACATCAAGCTCAGCTCCCAGAGCAGCAGCCAGAAGGGCTCCCAGGCACCCAAAAACAGTCCACAGAACATGGGACACGCCCCCAAAGCTACCAGTAGCCTTCTGCTATCTGGTCTGGTCAGCCCAACACTGGTGCAGCCTTCCCTGGCTCCAGCTCCACTGCCAGCTCCAGTCACTGGGCCTCCTTCCAAGTGGCTGCCAGCCATGGAGGAGATCCCCGAGAACTACGAGGAGGATGATTTTGACTCTGTCCTCAGCCACCTTCAGGGCAAACGCAGCGACAGTCGACACGAGCTGGTGGACGCCAGCGAGCTGGTGGCTGAAATTAACAAACTCCTACAGGATGTCCGGCAGAGCTAGGAGCCTGTCCTGGACCTTTATTTATAGACACTCACTGCTTCATGTGATCTAGAATAAACCTGAGAGCTCACGGGTGTCAAAAAAAAAGTCAAAAGCAACTAAAAAATGAAGACAAAAAGAGAAACAAGACATGAAATTGTCGTTAAAGTTGCATTTCAGATAAAATAACTGTGTTTTGTGAATGCTAAATATCCAAAAATGTTTGTTAAATGCTGGTTTAGTACACAATGTACATGATGTGGAAGTATTTATCTTTGTATTTTAAAAATACATTTGTATACCTTTATTTATAAAAACATGTACATAAATTTAATCAAAAGTCTATTTTTATATTTAATGCATGTTGAGTACAAAAATGTTGAATCAAACTTTGACATGCGACTGACATTCTGCGTATTTAAACTGTCTTTTGTATTGTGATTTTTTAAATTTGTCCCTATTATATGTATACATGAATGAATTATTGGATACTCGTCTTTGTGATTTATTGTGAGGAAGGTGATGTAGACGAATAAAGTATTAAAGAAAAACACGCAGCGGTGGAGTCATTCTCCTATAACCACTCATTATTAAACATGTCAGAAATAGCAACACTTATTTAGGAATACCTGCCGTCCTGCAGCTTTACACTTCATCCAAACATCCTGAATTATGTAATGAGCTTTCCTTATCGAAGAGTAAATGTGTTGAATATGAATAAAGTAACACACACAGCCTAATAGCCAAAGCGTCCTCCTGGGTTTGTTTGGAACCCAGCTTTTATTTTGGTGAGGAATTTAGTCTAAATGCACCAACGACCAGATAAAACCCACTAAAGCATCAAAATCCTTCACTAATGCAGTCTGAAGGAATGTTTCTGGTATCTTACTGCCAACAGAAATGTTCAACATTCCGTTATCCGTCTCTTAGCCACTAAATGGAAAACAAAAAGCGTTTTAGAAGCTGGCTGTGAAAAGGAAGAGCTGCAGAAACAGATGGAAGGAGATGGTGAGAAGAAACAAAGAGGTGTTGAGTTTCATAAAGGGCTGGAACGCCTCCCCCCTGCTCCTCCTCTGTTAGACCATGAGTGACACCTAGAGGTGGAAGGTGTGCACTGTCACCCAACATAGATCCAGACACAGCAGATGACCATACAGAGCCCCCTGCAGGAGTTACTGGTGCACTGCAGGTTTCTGCTGCAACAGGACCACAATAAAACATCACAGACACAGAAGCAGGCTGGTTAAATATAGTCTGTATATAGTTACATTATTAAACATCCATCCATCCATACATACATCCATCTTCCTCCACTTATCAGTCAGGTTGCAGGGGCAGCAGCCTAAGCAGAGAGACCCAGATTTCCCTCTTCCCAGCCACTTGGGCCAGCTCCTCCAGGGGAATCATAAGGCGTTCCCAGGCCAGATGAGAAAAGTTAAAGTCCCAAGTTATCATCACACACTGATGAAATTACTTCTCTGCATTTGACCCATCCCTGTGGTTGGGAGCGGTGAGCTGCAGCTGTGGCTGCACTCGGGAACTATTTGGTGGTTTAACCCCCCAATCCAACCCCTTAGTGCTGAGTGTCAAGCGAGGAGGCATTGGGTCCCATTTTTCAAAGTCTTTGGTATGACCCGACCGAGATTCGAACCCCAGATCTCCCCTTCCTGGGGCGGACACTCTACCACTAGGCCACTGGAGCTGGTTCATAGTCCCTCCATGATTTACATCATTAGGTATAACCTGAATATATTTACATTATTAAACATGACATTTATGTGTATATTCAGTTATTAAATATAACCTTTGCTATCGGCACAGTGACCAGCTTATCTTTCAAGAACCTCTGAAACCAGTTTGAAAGCAATATCTTAAGTGTTAAAAACTCTTTAGTGTTCCTTTAATAAATATGCAGCTGTTATGTTGTTTTTATCAGAGTCTCGTTCAGTTTCCAAACAGCCGGCAGGTCTCAACAAACAGCCTGTCAGCGTTTTTAGTTGTTGCTTGTCAACAGATCCTGACCCAAACACATGAGCCTTTACAGCTCTTGCCTTCCTGTGTTTCCATGATCAACACATGTACACACATGTACACATGTGCACACGCATGCACACACATGCACGCATATACACATGTGCACATACATGTACACACATGCACACACATGTACACATGCACACACATGTACACACATGTACACATGTGCACACGCATGCACACACATGCACGCATATACACATGTGCACATACATGTACACACATGCACACACATGTACAAACATGTACACACATGCACACACATGCATACACATGCACACATGTACACACACGTACACAAATGTACACACATGTACACACATGCACACACACATGTACACAAATGCACACACACATGTACACACATGTACACATGTGCACACACATGCACACACATGCACAAACGTGCACACGCATGCACACACATGCACGCGCATACACATGTGCACATACATGTACACACATGCACACACATGTACAAACATGTACACACGTGCACACACATGCATACACATGCACACATGTACACACACGTACACAAATGTACACACATGTACACACATGCACACACATGCATACACATGCACACACATACACAAATGTACACAAATGTACACACATGTACACACATGCACACACACCTGTACACAAATGCACACACACAGGTACACACATGTACACATGTGCACATACATGTACACACATACACACACGTACAAACGTGCACACACATGCACACACACGTTGCACACACATATCACACCCTGCTTGAACTAGACAGTCACACAGTGGGATGCTGTGAACAAGAATGAATGTGTTTGTGTCTGGTTTGGATAATCAGTCCTTAGTGGATAGCATGAGCACCGTGTTTGTTGCTTTTGTTCATAAATTGCGTAGATTGAGGTTCTATTTGTATAGAAGTGGTGAGTAATGTGTCAGTGAGGATCTATTGCAGCTGTGGGGAATTCTGGTCCTTTGAGAGCCGCTATCCTGCATGTTTTAGTTGTTTCCCTGCTTCAACTCACCTGCTTTTAATCAGCAGGTGATTAACAGGCTTCTAGAGCTTCATGTGCTGCTGAACAGGTGACTCAACCACTGAATCTGGAGTGTTGGAGCAGAGAAACAACTAAAACAAGCAGGATACTGGCCCTCAAGGACCAGGGTTCCCCATCCCTGATCTATAGTGTCTCATCTTTTCACCATTATACTCCTTGGTTCTCCACCAGGATGTGTCTTGAGCCCCCTTCTGTTAACATGCCTCACTAATGGTGGTTCCACAACATATCCATGGAGGTTCTTAGAAGACACCGCTGTTGTCGGTTTAAGAACAATGTGTCCTTGTATAGGAGGGAGGTAGTGGAGCTGCTGATTGGTAGATGGCTGAACACGACCCCTGACCTTACATGGAATTCTAACCAGAGGTGGTAGAGTAGCTACAGATTGTACTCTAGTTTAATGTTTTTACTCAAGTAGAAGTAACAAGTAGTCATCAAAAACAGTGACTCAAGCATTAGAAAAAGTATTTAACTGATCATACCATAACATTATTCAGTTATATAAATAAAATATAAAGTTATCTGCCTCTTCTTGTGGTTAAAAGAAAAAAAAAAAGACTAAAAATAGTAAAATAATAAATGAAGCAGAAACACATTTCCAAATAGGGAGAAACCAGTCCTTCAAACAGGTGATGTATACATATTAGAACAGCCCAAAGTACTTTTACTGAATATATTTACTTATTACTGTAGACTGACTGACCTTCAGCAGGCCCAGCTGGTTTAAATCAGACTATGTGTGTCTGCTGCATTTCTGGTTAGAACATGCTGGATCTTCATTCAGTCAAGTAATAGAGGTGGTAAAGTAACTAGAGACTGTACTCAAGTAAGAGTAGAGATACTTCACACTAATATGACTCAAAGGTTAAGTACAATGAAGTAAAACTACTCATAGAAGTAGAATTGTATTTGAAAAGTTACTTAAGTAACCATAACAGACTAAATGTAACTAGTTACTATACCCACCCACTGATGCACTAAAGAGGTTTAAGAATGCATCTTTTTTATGTGGAGGTTAAAAATGCTGGTCTGTCTGTGAGGTGGAGACATAGTCCATACCAGTTTGGGCTTTCAGGCTGCAGACCAGTTCCCACACCAGACAACACGGCTTCTTCTCAGAGGCTGCGAGGCCTGTGCCCTCTGACCCTTCAGCTGTCTCATAGATTTAGTTTTCTACTATATGACTTTAGGCCTTTACTGATGACTTTAGGTTATTTTTTTCTCACGTGAATAACACACGCAGTTCTACCGAGTCTCTAACCTACTGAGGGTGAATGAGGTGATGTTGGGTTAGCAACAGAAACTCCTGACCTGTCTGCTTATGTTAGCTAATTACAACTCAAGCAGGTCTTTGAGCCCTTTTGCTTTCATGCCTGCTAGCTTACAAGCTAACTAATGGTGGTGAGGGAAGATGTTTTTATTTAACCTGAAACACAGCAACAACCTCTCATCTGAGTTACAGCCATCACACGGCGCCATCAGGAGCCTTTCTGACAGACCTGCTACTACTCAGGATAATCACTGTGTTTTCATTCTGGTCTCCACCTCCAAAGCAACATGGCTGCTGTCCTGTTTTCATTTCAGCAACACCAAAAGCTGTTTTTCACTTGGATTATAGCTTCATCAATGGTTGTTTAGGGGCTGTGTATTTCTTTTGTGTGGAGTAAATGTAGGCACACTAAAGTGTGTCCAAAAGCTTATAGCCACAGTGGGAGGCGTGCTGTTCACAAACTACACACAGCTCACTGTGATGAGAAGGGCTGGCAGTGGGTAGATAATGGACCATCAGCTGAACAATAGCTGCCTCTGTGTGTGTGTGTGTGTGTGTGTGTGTGTGCTTTTACCTTTCTACTCTCTTTTGACTGCAAGTATTTTTGATTTTTATTGTCTTGTGTAGTCCATTTTGTGTAATGGCATGTGTTTGGAGTGCAGTGACACGTGAGTGGTCTCTTCTGTGTGTAATTCTGGTCAATATCAGTCCACTGTGTTTCTGCCCTGATGAACATGTGAAAACGTGTGAGCGTGCACGCGCTCGTGCGTGCATGTCTAAGGGAGAGGGAGAGAGCAGTAACAAAGAACACAATGGGGACAGTATGTGTGTGTTGGAGCTCAATAAGCTGATGTAATCTTTGTGTATCAGTCAGTAAACACCTTGCTGGGTTTCTGCCAGCTGTCTGTGAACACACCAGGGGCGCCCACAGCAGATTAGGCCGATATGACTACGTGGATGTGACAGCATGTGTCAAACAAACAAAGAAGATGGTGGCTGGTGTGTGCAGGAGATTATTTTGTTGGCTGGACAGTTAGACATTTCTGCCTGTGTGTGAGTAAAGATGGTGTAAAAGTAAAAGCAGGCTTTGAAATGTAGAGGTTTAGTGAGTCACTACCTCTTGTAACAGATTAGGAATCACCTCCCCTGGTTCCTCCTGATGTGGAGGAGCAGCGGCTCTACTCTCATTCTGATGTGGGAGCTTCTCGCCTTGTCTCGCTGTGAAGAGCACACAGCAGTCTCAGTGAGAGAGAGAGAGAGCATGAAGCAATTTAGTCTCCAAAAGCAGCACTGCTCATGGCCGCCTTTGTAACTTAAGGACTTCTCTGCGCGTCTTTTTCCCTGCCCATGTGCTCGGAGATTTCCACATTTCTGAGAAGGCTGTGTGAACAAAACCTGGCCGTGCACAACTGGGTTGATGCTACCAAGCCTGGCTGGACTGGGCCAGATGTGAAAATGCCATAATGCTGAACCGGACCACCCTGCGAAGTGATCTGTGAACAACACAAAAGGGGATCAGTAAACTGTGTGAGGTGATTTGTATGTCACACAAGAACACAACAATGGTGGTGATGTTGAACATTCTGCTGGCTTTTTGTCAGGTTCTGAACCCAGAAATGGCAGCAGGCAGAAAACTCTAGAGCTCCCAGTGACTCCAGCCCATAGCCAGTCAGTGAATTTATGTGTAGCTGGTCCCTCTCAACTTCTTTATCATCTGCAGCTACTTCCTTACCAGATGTTCTGTGGGATTGAACTGCCAAGACTCCCACCTTTAAACTGCTAACCTTCAAGCTGCAGGTAGTTAGACCAGAGGTAGACGAGCCCAGTCGACCCCATGGGTAAGCCCGGCCACCAGGGGCTCTTACACGAGCTTCAGGCACAAAGCCAGGGTGAGACTCCCTAACCCTCCAGGTCAGGCCTACTTGGATGCTGTTTTCTTCTCCATGTTATTTTTGTAATCCACTCTGAGTTTCACAGGCTGAACATGAAAACAGTATTCTACTCATTTTCTATGCATTAGCCACCGAAATCCATCCTCTTATTTATCTACTTCCACAGTAGCATTCTAAAAGTCACGCCACCAAAACAAAAAAAAGACCATTTAACACACGATCGTTCATGTACGCTTTCTGGCACTTTCTCTTTTACTCATGCCTGGCGCGCGCTGCCTCAGTGGAGCTCATCTGTGCCCAGGTGACATCACCACACCTGAGGCGTGCAGCGCACATTTCGCTATTTTTGCGGTGCAGATCCCAGAGCTGCTTAGTTTAAAAGTAGGCTATAGCTCATTATGTGGAAAAAGTAGGAAATCCAGGAAGCAGTTTTTCTGGAGAATTGAGAGGAGATACAGGAAGATGAGAGACAGACAGGAAAATAGTCAAATAAAAAACAAGAAAACTAAATAAAGTTCTTGAAAAGGAAAAACTAGGTAGATTTTTACCCACTACAAATGTTTAACAACATAAAGCAATAATTTATAAGCATGTAATATTTATTTATTTCATAAAATTCAGATCACTTTCAAAAGATTTCTAAGCTACACAAGATCAGCAGATGAGAAACGTCCACACAAAATGTTTCACTTCCTGTAGTCAGACAGAGCAGAGATGAGTGAACCTGCAGCTGATCTAACGTTAGATAGAACATTCTCCAGATGGGCATACGCCCGTTACTTTAAGTTAGTGACGAATAAGGATATGAAGAACATTGTAGTCAAATGCTCTTTACACCTAAAGAACTGTTATTATATCTGACTGTTTAAACCACAACCCCTAGCCCAGTCAGATACCACATCACCTTCCACTGGATGTGTGATGAGCTACTTGAGCGTCATGAGCTACATTTAGATTCCCAAATCCATATTATTTTGGTGAAAGTAACTTAAAGTAATGCAAAAGTAGTGTAATGCCTTACATTTTAAAATTAGTAATATTGTAATGTAATGAATTACTTTAAAGGAACTAGAGGCAGGAAAAAAAAACGATGCTCACGAGCGAGGCGCCCGGCTCTGCGAGTAACTGCAGCCCAGCACGGGAGCGTGCACAGACGGCTATGTTACACAAACACAAAAATACCATTACCTGACCCTCTTCACACGCTCTCACGCCACACCTCCAATATCTCACGCTAAAAAGGCAACTCCCCGCCGCTCTCACGGACAATATTGCGGCGAAGCAATCCACGCTGCAGCCCTGATCACAGCTAATGCTACTACTGTAGCATGATCACAGCTAATGCTACTGCACGCTAGCTCTCTCTGAGTCATCGGTGAGGTCAGATCATTGTCATCATCTCTAAACACAACCTATAATGTTTCTTACCTGCTCACTAGGAAATGAGCCATGGCAGCATCCTTTTTGAGTCCCAGATATAGTTGAAGCAGCCTCCATTCGTCAATCACGTATCCGATATAGATTTGGGTCCCTGCCTGTCTTTTACCATATTTGGTTTTTGACTCACGAGATGCCGCTGAATAAACTTCCTTTGTGCCACGCTTGGTCGTTTGCTGGTTGCAGTAGAATCCATTCCCACAGTTCTTCTTTTGGAGTTTGGCGGTTGGCAAGCAACTTAAGGTGCAATAGCGCCACCTACCGATCTGCAGTGTCGAACACATTTTCTTTCTGTTTTGAAGCTGTCGTGAACGCGCAAGCAGTGTCAATTGACGCCACATCCGTAGGGCAGCGCGGGAAATTCGTGACCGAACTGCAGCGCATTTTGCAGCAAACAGCCTGTTTAAGAAAATGGAACGATACATGGGTGGCCTCATTCTTTTTGGTTTATAACGCTTCATCACCCATTAGCTTTGAAAAAATGAACATACATGTTTCATTTTTTACAGATTTTTTAAAGATCCTGCCTCTAGTTCCTTTAAAATGTGAGTAACAAGTAATAAATAATGCATTACAGTTTTGAAGTAACTTGCCCAACACTGTCCAGGATACAGCTAGTAGAAGCTAACCGTTAGCATTAGCAACTCCACCACACAGCAGAACTCCTCCAGACTTGTGTTATTTGTGGAGATAAAACATCAACGTTGCCAAGTGAATGGAACCAGTGGAGTGCCCCGCTTCATGTTGTCTTCATGCATTAATGAGAGCCCTGCGTTTACATCATTGTGTGCTCTTCTGACATGTCCAAGAGAGGTGTGGAGCTGCAAAATAGATCTAATAAGAATGAAACACTGTTGTGATTGTGGTTCTGTGGGTTTGAGTATGAATGTGTGAGAGTCCACTCTAAAGCAAATAGATCTGAGGGTCTAGATGGTACATTCTAGAGTCCTAGAACCCCCCAAGGTGCTTTACTATACAAGTCAATAAATTGACAATTATTGCTTATTTTATCCCTGATGATGTGGGAACAATTACTTCTGAGAGAAAATATGAAACTCAGTCAGAATGAACCAAAGCACAAAGATAAAGTTAATATCGTAAATATCCAGAAATTGTGTACACCACACTGAATGTTCAAGGATTTGTTTTTCACATCTGAAACTTCTACCTGCATTGATTCCTGTAAGGAAGTAGGTTTAGTGGTAATAAACTCAATGAAGTGACCTTTAAAGGACAGACTCTCATGAATATGCCCTAACATTAATGCTGCTTCTGCAGGTTCCTCACAACAACGCAGCTGCTGCTGGCTGCAGCTACATGAATGATATGTTTCACACTGTGTGTGTGTGTGTGTGTGTGTGTGCCTGCGTTTGTGTGCGTGCGTGCGTGTCTGGAACACTTCACACTCCTTGCCAAGACTCCCCTTTAGGAAGATGCAGTAAGTTGGCGGACTGAAGCACTGCGCCGTGTTAGAACGTCTCTCCATGCAGAACTGCATCACCAGCATCTGATATAAATCACCGACACAAACATCTGCTTCTGCCAGAGATTCTACAACTACTGCTGATCAAAAAATCCCAACACAGCCCTACAACCAATGTGAGACACGTTTGTGTTTCCCAAATTTCTAAACGCACCCCATCATACATTTGTATATTAAAGAGAGTGTGTGTTTTACATATATGCTTCACCACAGTGGAATTTCATTAATCTCAGATTTTCTTCTGTGTGTGTGTGTGTGTGTGTGTTAGTCCGTTCCCCACCACTTGGTGGAGCTGTTTCCTTTCCTTAGGCAGCTCTGCTCCGGTCCTTGTGGATGCAGCTGCCAGCTCCCTGACTAAAGCAGCAAATGGATCAGCAGCAGAATAACAAAAGGATGAATATGATCCCTCGATATCCCCTCTTTCTCTAACTCTGGCCGTCTTTCCAGCTGGCAGCAGCATGTGTCTCATATCTGGCGCGAGTCTCTGCTCTGGTTTAGCAGGATTACACTTACACCTGGTGTTAAAATGCATCTCGGATTTCTCTCCTACCAAAGCTTCAGCAGACGGTTGCACACATCTGTTGTCATTTTGCCTCTTGACACTGATGACGATACAGGAATAATAGGTTGTAAACGTGAGCGTCAGTTGAAATGTCTTGTGTGTTTCAGATGGAGTCGGGGCCTGGTGGGGCTGCAGTGGCCCAACATCAAACTACTACAGAACAACTGTGTTGCTGTAATTACACTCATAATGGTGTTCCAGTCCAAATACAGAACAAACGATCAATCTGGGTACATTTCACACCATAAGTGCCTTTGCTACATCATATTCATCTATAAATGCACTCTTTGCATCTGACTGAGGGTCAGAAGCGGTTCACGCTTATTAAAAACAGACATTTTCAAATGCATGTATATTTTCTGTTGTTTTTTCTTCGAACAGCAAATGTAAAGGTCAGTGAAAGAGGTTTATTAGAATATTTAGCCTGATAAAAGTAAATAATTAGCTTTGCTTGTTTATCAGCCAGCTCTACATTCCAAATCAGAGCCAGATGAGCACAGCTCTCGGGCTCAGCCGACCTCCACGTTTCCAGTTTGTTTTGGTTTGTGTTTGTTTTCCTGATCAGTATGCATCACATACGCTTATATAAAGTAGAATAATGAAGGTCTTAAGGCCTCAGAACAAAGTCATCATTCATTTTAATTTAATCATTAAGGAAAACAATTGTTATAGTCAAATTAAAGCAGCAGAAGAGGTTTTGGCAGCAGAATATGAATTATTCTGTGTTGATGTCTAAATAGGTCAAATCTGCAAAAATAAGAATCCATCACTGCCTTTAGTGGAACACGAGTCACATCAGGATTTCATCTTCATTTCTGGTGACGCAGGAGACATGGCTGTATGTGAACGGGCCTCATACAGACTGTAGCTAATCCAGCCCTCTAAAAATACCTTCTTATCCAAATCATCTGGGTTGAATGTTTTCTACTGACAAAACATTTAATCAGGTGTCTGCATGGAATGTTTATTTTTTTTAAGTTTGTGTTTTCATATTCTCAATCTGGAGCCAGAATAACAGGTCAGCCCTTCATCTGAGACACGTTAACGTCCACTTAATGTTCCTTTAAGGTGAGGTGTGGGACAGCAGTGAGGTGTGAGACAGCAGTGAGGTGTGAGACAGCAGTGAGCTGTAAGACAACAGTGAGGTGTGGGACAGCAGTGAGGTGTGAGACAGCAGTGAGGTGTGAGACAGCAGTGAGCTGTGAGACAGCAGAGAGGTGTGATACAGCAGTGAGCTGAAAGACAGCAGTGAGCTGTGAGACAGCAGTGAGGTGTGAGACAGCAGAGAGGTGTGATACAGCAGTGAGCTGTGAGACAGCAGTGAGCTGTGAGACAGCAGTGAGGTGTGAGACAGCAGAGAGGTGTGATACAGCAGTGAGCTGTGAGACAGCAGTGAGCTGTGAGACAGCAGTGAGGTGTGAGGCAGCAGTGAGCTGTGAGACAGCAGTGAGGCGTGAGACAGCAGTGAGCTGTGAGACTGCAGTGAGGCGGGAGACAGCAGTGAGTTGAAAGACAGCAGTGAGCTGTGAGACAGCAGTGAGGTGTGAGACAGCAGTGGGCTGTGAGACAGCAGTGAGCTGTAAGACAGCAGTGAGGTGTGAGACAGCAGTGAGGTGTGAGACAGCAGTGAGCTGTGAGACAGCAGAGAGGTGTGATACAGCAGTGAGCTGAAAGACAGCAGTGAGCTGTGAGACAGCAGTGAGCTGTGAGACAGTAGAGAGGTGTGATACAGCAGTGAGCTGTGAGACAGCAGTGAGCTGTGAGACAGCAGTGAGGTGTGAGGCAGCAGTGAGCTGTGAGACAGCAGTGAGGCGTGAGACAGCAGTGAGGTGTGAGACTGCAGTGAGGCGGGAGACAGCAGTGAGCTGTGAGACAGCAGTGGGCTGTAAGACAGCAGTGAGGTGTGAGACAGCAGTGAGCTGTGAGACAGCAGTGAGGCTGTAAGACAGCAGTGAGCTGTGAGACAGCAGTGAGGCGGGAGACAGCAGTGAGCTGTAAGACAGCAGTGAGGCGTGAGACAGCAGTGAGCTGTAAGACAGCAGTGAGGTGTGAGACAGCAGTGAGGTGTGAGACAGCAGTGAGCTGTAAGACAGCAGTGAGGTGTGAGACAGCAGTGAGGTGTGAGACAGCAGTGAGGTGTGAGACAGCAGTGAGGCGTGCTGCAGGAGTGACAGAGGAAGTGCAGTAAGACTAACCCATGTACCTCATTGCTCTCCTCTTCATTCATTAGCAGGCCCCAAGTAGAATGAGTGTGAATACGGTTGTATCGCTACAGCGACATGTTGACTGAAGACTCTAGGGATACGAGTCTGAAATAGAGTGGAAAAAGAAATTGCTCATCCCTATCGTCGAACCTTTATTGTTTTGGCCTGAGGCTGGTCTCAGTTAGGAGAAAGTGTAACACGGAGCTCTGCTCTACATCATACAGCTCTAGAAAGTAATCTGGCCTAAATGGACGCTTTCAGCAGCTCCTTAGCTTGGAAATAAGTCAGATTGCTTCTATTTGTGCTAACCTGAAAACCGTCTTCTTAGAGCTCAGCAGAAACCTTTTTGAACCTGCTAGTTTCTAGCTTTACGTTATCTTGATAAATAAATATAGTGAAACTGTTTGTGACTAAACTCCCTGTTTACGGGTGAACTGCCTAGCTTTAAGCAGTCCAATCTTTATCTAGAAATAAAGAAATTAGTACTGAAGAGAGAATGTGAAATAGATGGACACACACACAAATGAGGGCACACTCATAGGCACCCGCACACACTCACACAGGCATGCACACACACACACAAACACACCCAGGTGTGCGTGCACTTGTCTTTCAGTAAATTCAGCATTCCTGTTGGTAAAAACAGGAGCAGAAATCTCTTTTACCCTCAGGAACGTAACGGTGGCAACAGTCCCAAAATACAAGATTTACCTAGCAAATGCATTTACAATTGCCTTGAGTAAAAGTGGTCAAATGTTCTACCCAGAAAGGATTTTTCTGTCCATGAACTAATGAGGTGCTGCTGTGATTCCCCACCAGGCTTAGGTGAATAGAGCTGAATTTGAATGAAAGTCTTTTCTAAATTACAGTCATGAGCAGCTGCAGCTCTCTCACATTAAAACATATAGATAAACACATTTATTCTCCCTAGAGGTGCCGTGTTTCACTAAAACATCCCTAACACACCCAGGCACGTACGCCGTAAAAAATGGTTTTTGAAAAACGAAATGAGGGGAAGTTTGGTCGTATTTAACTTTAGACATTGAGAAAAAAAATGGTGTTTGTGTCTTTTTATTTGGTGTCTGTGAATGTCTGGTTTCAGCTGTACAGTTGAAGTTCACTAATCATTATCACATATGAAACCATGCTCGTACAACAGATCGATCTGCTATGGGTGGGCACCTTGACCTGGGGTTCACTTGCGAGGAGGTGGGGGCTGGGGGTTGGCAGGGGGTTGGGGGTGGATGCCTCCTGGTCCGGGTGGGGTTCCTGTGGTTGCCAGGCCAGAGCCTGCTGACCTGGTATGCTGGTGTTCTTGGCCGGTGTGGGTGGGTCTAGGGTGGGGACCTTGACTTGCAGGGGCCTACGCCCTCCCCTGGCGGGGTTGCTGTCAGCATGGGTAACTGGCCACCTGGTTGCTGCCAACCTACAGTGGGGTGGGTGGGTGCCTCGGGCCATGCTCCTGGCCCCTTCGGAAATGACCTGAGGGTGGGCCCTTGGTCCGAGCAGGGGGTGGGGCTGATGGGGGGGGGGGGGGGCTCTTTGCAGGGGAACGGCTCTGGGGAGCAGATGTGTCTGGGGTGTTTGGTCCTGGGCTGGTGGCCGGCTGCTCAATATCTGCACCGGGAGGGTGGTCCACCATTCTGTCCCCGTGTGTGGGGACCCATCTCCACCTGGAAATCCTGGGATGGCTCCAGGGATCCTGGGGACGGCAGACAGTTGCAAGTTGGAGGGGGGACAGTTTGAAACCTGACTCCCCAAATAATGGTGTGGCCTCTGCTTCATCACTCCCCTCAGGCATACAACACCAGGGATTTAGGGGTAAGGTCTGGTAATGTGCTGGGCTGGGGGCTCCAGGCTTGGCAGGCCCAAATGGGTTCCCTTTGGCTGGGGGCTGGTGCCCTGACATCCTCTGGCTAGTTCCCCTTCTTCCCTGAGCTTGGGTCTGTCCTCTGGGCTGGCTGACTGGTGTCTGTCCTTTGGTAACTATCGGCTGCTGGGGCGTGCGTGGCCCTGGACTCTGGAGCAGGTGACCTGGGCTACTGCGGGGCAGCCCCTCCCTCATCACATACAAAACATTTAAAAACAAAACAAAAACAAAACAACACACGATTCACAAAAACACACACACAAACAAGATAGACGCACACACGTATGCACGCGCCTACACACACACACACACACACACACACACACACACACATACACACAAACACACACACACACACACACACACACACGCACACACACACACACACACACACACACACACAAACACAGAAGTACATAGTACTACAAATATGTACCATTTCCTTTTTCATTTATTTTTGTAGTTTTTTTATGATGATCTCACTGTTATGTCCTGCCTGTGTATTTGTTGTCCGTTCCCCTCTCTCTGTTTGTGTTGTACGTCTCTTTTCTCCCTGCCTGTCCACTCTGGTGCGTAAGCAAATGTGGTCCAACATGCCACAAACATAATAAACTCTCGCTGTAGAGTAAAACTGCTCTGGTATATTATAGCAACCATTCTGTCTGCTTCAACTGCCAGGACAGGACAGGTTAATAAATAAATAAACATAAATAAATAAATAAATAATAATAATAACCTTGCCTTTAATAATCTACCTACATAGTCCACTCTCTCTCTCTCTCTCTCTCTCTCTCTCTCTCTCTCTCTCTCTCTCTCTCTCTCTCTCTCTCTCTCTCTCATGTGCTTAATGAGGCATCTCAGAGTTACATCTCTCCTCTGCATGATAGAGACGTTTGTGTCCTAGAGTTAGAACAATCAAAAAGATAACCTTGGAAACTGGAGCTTTTGCAAAAATCTGAAGAAAAGCACATGTACATGCACATAAAACATCAGTATTGTTTACGTGTATGGAGGCAGCAAGAGCATTCAATGCAGTTGGTCCTACAAGGTCACGAAATCACAGAAGAATTGCAAAACTTCTGTGGTTTGTTTTCTGTTCTTTTTACCTCGGCTACGGAAGCTTCAGGGGAAATTACGTACTTTTGTTTTATGCTGCTTATGTGTTTGAATTCCTGTCTGGCCCGATCTGAACTGTGGAGTTTGACACGTTCTGGATGCGTAGCGTGTAAAAAATAGACTTGAAGCATGAGCAACGTACCCCTATGTTTCTGGGACACATCCATAATGTGAAGCTTGGTGACCAGTGGAAACACACCCATCCACTGTAACAGCGGCTTACTGCTGCGTACTACTTTGACCCGGTTACACTTAAGTACTCTAGCTACAGGCCAGCTAGTGGCCCGATGAGAGTCTTCTTCTACTAGTGTGTTAAACGACCGACTGACATTAAGTGGTGGGAGGCTTCATGGTTCACAGATACCTAAATCTCTCTTGTCTTGAATTCATTCCATTCTCTATTATTCCCCTCTGACATGGTACCTCCATCTCCCCTCTATGGTATTTATTTACTCATTATTGTTGTACTTTTCTTTTGCCTGTCTTTTCATTTTTCACCCCACACTTGATGAACGAACAATCTGAAAATAAATCTCTGGAGTAATAAAGAAATACATATCTGTTAAATAAGCCAAACACAAATACTGTCCAGAACGTTCTACAGAAACATTCCTCTGCATTTGTCATTGTTTCAGATTATTGCAATAACTAACATGCATTTGCATAGAGGAGGTATATTTGTCTGCTCCAAGAAGCATGAATAATATCATGTTACAGTACGTTAATAATCTGCAATGAGTCATGACTAAACTATGGAATTATGTGATTAATAGCAATTAAATGATTTGGATTTTTTTTGCCTACTTAGGATGCGCCATGGCGAGAGTTATTTTGTTATTTTTGTTTGTTTGTTTGTAGTTAATGTTTGAGAATAGTCGTTTCTTATTAACTCTTATCTTGCTTTCTATTTGTTGTACTTTAAGAGGACTCGCTCGAAAACGAGATGTAATCGTCTTAAAAAATAAGTTCATAAATAAACAAAATAAGTTTATAAATGTTTTGGTCGATTGACAGCCCTACTTGAAAATATAAAATAACGTGACTGCACCCCAGAAACAGTAAATGACCTGAAACATGTAGAGCACCTTTCTGAGTCAGAGGACTCCAAAGTGCTTTACAGTGAATCATCCATCTATTCACACACTGGTGGTGATGAGCTACATTGAAGCCACAGCTGCCTTGGGGCTCACTGACAGAGGCAAGGCCTGCTGTGGTTTCTGGCAGCAACACAACAGCAGTAGATTGTGAGATGGGGCCTCCATGGATATGTCCTTTTGCTGAGGTATTTCATAATTTTTCATTAAAAAATTCTTAATAAAATCAAGAAAATTATAGACAACCCTGAGCATCCTCTTCATGAGACCGCCATGTCTTGCATAGCTGGTGAGATGGCAAAATGGCCAATTTAAGCCACATTTCCAGACTTGCAGACTCTGGCATGTACACGCATAAGCAGACACATTAATTGTTATTAGGTGTGTATTAATTAGTGCGATTGCCGAGTAGACATATAAATACTGCAGTGACACTTGTGTGTGATGCTTCACAATGGATGTGTTGGCACTCCTGAAAGATCACACTAATAGCAGGATCCAGATGAGGCTCAAGATGAAGACTGGCTGATCAGCTGATTTAGACTCCCTACAACAATCCTGTTAGATCTGTTGAACTGGTGTTGGATCGGCCGACACGCCGGAAACGCACAATCCTGGCGCACCTGCAGCTTTGATCACTCTCGGGTTTTTTGCAACCAGTTAATTCCAGCAGGACTGGCCAACAGGTGGGCTGATACTTGTTTGATACGCTGGACAGTATAAGACATGTCCTGCCTAAAGCCCCTTTGAGTTCAGTTAAATATTTTCATCAAATGTTCCCATTAGATCTGAATGAGCTCAGTCATCTACAGCTGCTTTGGATGGCATCTTCCTCTTGGCCTTTACAGGGTTTCCTGTGGGGTAATTTTGTCACCCTTAAAATGTAGTGCAACTTTTCCATTCATGTAGAGTTTTGGTAAGTTTGTCTTTATATGTGCATGCAGGACCTGCAGCGTTGATAGGATTGGTTCCGTTTTGAGATCTGTTGTTTGTATGTGTGATGTTAAGACAGCTCATGTTGATACTAGCAAGCGACTTTCTGCCTCACAATGGGAAAATCTAAGTTTTCCCAACTTTGGCTTGATGACCCAGCATTTAAAGACTGGCTTAAGCCAGTCACGGGCAGCAGTGGATTGGTTATCTGGCATACTGGCCGTTTGCCTGGTGGGCCCACATGCTATTTGGGCCAGCAAAAAGCCAGACACTTGTTTTATTTATCGTGTTGCGGACCATAAAACCAGTAGATCACTCTGGTTTTAGCTGTTTCCTTGACCTCCAAAGACATTATTCTGTGACTTTTACTTCCAGGCTCCACCATGATGCCAAAAAAAGCAAACTTCTTTTTCTTCTTGTGCTTTTTATTGACAGTTAGCAAACTGAAAAAGCTAACTGCTAGCCTTTGTATTAGCTACTGGCACAGTGAACAGCTATTATCGTAAAGCAGGTAGAGACCCCCACTAATGTTCACAAAACTGTTAAGTGCAGTTTCAGGTCAGCAGGGGCTACAGAGTGCTGTCCCATGTGAAGTTTCTCACGTTTATGGCCAAAGAACCACTTAAACCAGTCTGAAAGCACCAATTTAAACTTTTTAGTGTTGATTTAAAAACTGACTAGAGCAGCACTGATTGGCTTGCAGCAGAATGAGACACGTGCTTTTTTTGGCACAGTTCTGGGAATTAGATGGAGATGCTAAATGCTATTGATGAGCAATGTGCCTTTCTCATGCTACTACCACAAACAAAATGCTTTGAACAGCCACTCAGAAGTGACATTCCTAATAGAGTCAGGGTAGTTTAGGAATTCTTGGGTCAATGGATAGAAAATTCTACTCAGCCATAAACACTGACTATATTCATTGCCTCATTATAAAAACAGATGAGCTAAATCTTTGAACTGTTGTGCATCTGATTGGGTTTGAGTGGACAGAACAATAGCAGGGTGGAAATAATACTCCACTGATTGCCTTGATTATATGTCTAGGCAAACCTGTTATACGTATAAACCACAATCACAGCTCAGTAGATTTTTGCTCCATCATTATGAAGAACCTCTAAGTGAACCACACCCATGACCAATATCAGTCTAATATTAGTCAATAGATACATGTTTGTATGGATCTCTGTTACAGCTGCTGCCTCACTGCCCTGGGAGCAGGAGTACAGAACTCTGGTCAGAGCTCCTCCTCCTCTCTCCTACCTGGACACAGGGGTGAACTGGGATGATAATTCAACCCTGGAATACATCATTTTCTACAGCCGTGTGCAGGTGGGGTGGGGGGTTATGTCGGAAGACAAATCTCCGAGGGTTGGGGGGTGTCGGGACGCCATTGGAAGAACTCTCTGTATGAACTTCTCAGAGTGAGCAGGAGGCAGATTGTTGCTGCAGTCTGCTTGATCCTCTGGCGGGGATGTCTGAGCGGGGTGGGGGTGGCTGTTGCAGCATCCCATGGTCCTAGAGCACACCGGCCATTCTGGGATTCTCCAGAACTCACAGATTACCAGTCCGCCTGCACAGCTGCACCCAATCACCTGATCAGGACCAAACAGCTTAAAAGGGGAAGCTAGCAGAAGTACATGTAGTACATACTGTGCTGATGCCCCAATCACTCCCTTGTTATAGCCTGAGATGGCTTTGTTTGTTGGTTTGTGTTTGCTAACTCCGATGTCCTCCTAAACCCAGCGTGTATGTGAATGTTCAGAGGAATTCGTAAGTTAAAAGTGTCTGATAGGGAGGGCGCAGATCTGTGCTGATGTCCCCCTCTCTTCGTTATAACTTGAGAGAGATCCATCTCGGTGTTTAGCCTTAATGTTTCATTTTGATTTGAGTAGCTTTGTGTGTGTGTGTGTTAGAGCTTGATTGTGGCACAGGCAAAACCACCTTTTGGTGTGTGTGTGTGTGTGTGTGTGTGTGTGTTAGAGCTTGGTTGTGGCACAGGCAAAACCACCTTTTGGTGTGTGCGTGCGTGTGTGTGTGTGTGTGTGTGTGTTAAAATAGCAGAGCTTTGTTCACCTTGTTAGTTTAGATTTTTTTCAGTATAACTTTTGAGCTTCGTTTCAGTTTGTAAAATTATGTTCACTTTAAAATAATCCTTTTATGATACAAACCTTGTTTGATTTTAACATCCTGTTCACGTCTTTTAATGTCACCCCTTCCTTCATCATTAGTACAGTCAAAGGGGTCGTAACAATCTCGTTTCATTTTCTAATCTACAGATGCTTTAAAACAGCTGACATGTAGGAACACCAACACTTTAGTATATATTGTCTGTTTTATGTGAAAACTAGGAGTGGGACTTGATTAAAAAAAATCTAATTAATTAGAGGCTTTGTAATTAATTAATCTTGATTAATCGCATTTTAATCGTTCAAGAAAATTTGCCCCGAAAGCTATTTTTTAAAATTAAAAATAATGACAGAGAATCAAATAACAGTCATTGACATTATTATTGTAAACACAAGCTCTTTTAATTCCTAAAAAAATGCTTTTAAATTGTATTTCAATTCAAAACAGGAGAAAAAAAAAAAATATATATATATATATATATATATATATATATATGTGTGTGTGTGTGTGTGTGTGTGTGTGTGTGTGTGTGTGTGTGTGTGTGTGTGTGTGTGTGTGTGTGTGTGTGTGTGTATATCACTGGCAAAAGTAGGACAGACCTAAAAGTACAATACTATTTTAGGTACATTTTGATAATGGTATTGTCTTAATAATAATAATAATAATAATAATAATAATAATAATAAAGGGTTGATAGAATGTGTGCAATTTGATTTGATTTAGCATCATTAGACACAGAAATAGAGCCAAAAACACATGAAGAGGGATTTCTGATCACTCATTTGATTGTAGTTCTAGTTGTGTTTGGAGCACATAATAAAGGTTTACATGGTCTTGTAGCCAAGGTTCTGAGCTTTCTATAGGGGTGCAGCTTGACTAGATTGATATTTAGGGCATGTATTTTGCTGCTAAACTTCAACATCCCCCAATTGGGAGACCCTCGGGCTTAAAGGGTTAATTGCGTTAAATTTTTTAACGCGTTATTTTTTTCTAATTAATCAATCATAATTAACGCCTTAAATTCCCACCCCTAGTGAAAACCTAATAGTTATTTCATAATGAGGGGGTGCATCGCCCCAAATTATTTGGAAGATTCTACCAGTCACACCAGTACAGTCACATACAGCTAATTATTTAATTCCACATTTCTTAGTAGAGACTGATTCATTTTCCCTTTTAGCTGTTTCCTCCTTCACACAATAACCTCTGAAAGTGACTGACATGAGTACAGGAAAGCATGTGACGATGAAGCAACACTCCATTTGTTGTTTTTGAATGCTTTTGTTGAGATCTTTAAATATTTTTGTGTGCCACTTTTGTCCCTATTATATCCAAACATAGTGCTGAAGGGCTCTTTGTAAAGGCAAATAAAACATCAGTCAATCTCTGAGTGTGTTAAGCCTCACAGTGCTTTAAAACCGAGAAAAAAGCCTCAAAGACATGTTATGTGTTAGAAAAGAACACGATTCAGAAACTTTTTACTGCACAAGAAGCTCCGACACGAAAAATCAAACATGCATGTTTCATGAATCAGCACACATCAGAGTTAAGTTTTTCCTTCAGATGACTTTTTTAATTCTCACAGGTTTCTGCACACACACTCAGTAATTTCCTGTAATGAAAGAGGTTGGGCTCAAGGTTTACAGCAAGAAAGTGCTTAGAATAAAACATTACAGAACACAGAGACGTTTATTGGTATGAGGAAGATTGTTAGCCCCTTCCGGGACCCACCACAGTTTGATGGAGTTGAACATGCCACCAGTAATGATCTTCAGTGATCCTACAGCTGGACAAAGTAGGAAGCCTTGAGAAGATTGCTTGATTTATCCTCTGGACTCTTGCTGCTTTTCATCACTCGGTTCCTCAGACTCAGGAGTTCTGTCATCCACAAACAAACTCAGACGAGAAAACAATCACCTCATCTCAAAAGTAACAAAATGAAGTAAAAACAAGTCAAACTGTTTTCAACCTGAAGAGAATCTGTTTATGTGTCTGTGCTGCTGACTGATGGAGAAACGTAGAAACAATGCAACATAATGGGGAGAATTACAAACCCTCTACAGATGAACTATCACACTTTGGTCAGATGCGTCTTCTGATCCACTGGGTCTTATGCTTATTACTGCCCACCAATCATATCAAGTAGAGAGGTTCAACGAGGGGTGGGGGGTAGCTGTGTGAACCAGGTGCTCATCTCTTTGTTCTTTTCCTCTTTTGTGTTTATTGCACCAACTTGCTTTTCCTCTGAAATTACTAATACAACATTCAGTTTCAGAGCTGTCAGAGGTCAAACAAGCACAAATGAAGTAAAATACTCACCCACAAGGCAAGCTAAGAGATGGCTAATATTAGAGAAATTTGGAGCAAATCTGGAACAAATGCAACATCCATGTGTCTGTCTGTCTGTCTGTTCTGAATTTACCAGTCAATCCACGTTCCAACCCTCATCTATGGTCACGAGCTTTGGATAGTGACCAAAGAACGAGGTTGCGGATACAAACAGGCAAAATAAGTTTTCTTGTAGGGTGTCTGGGCTCTCCCTTAGAGATAGGTTGAGAAGCTCGGTCATCACTGAAGGACTCAGAGTAGATATGCTGCTCCGCCACATTTAGAGGAGCCAGTTGAGGTGGCTCGGGCATCTGGTTAAGATGCCTCCTGGACACCTCCCTGGTGGTTTTCTGCGAACATCCAACTGGGAAGAGACCTACAGGAAGACCCAGGACATGTTGGATGGACTATTTTTCCTGGGAACACCTTATGAATCCCTCAGAGGAGCTGGCCCAAGTGGCTGGGGAGAGGGAAGTCTGGGCCTCTGCTTAGGCTGCTGCCCTGTGACCCGACCAATAAGTGGAGGAAGATGGATGTATGTATGGATGGATGGATGTATGAATGGTTGGATGGATGGATGGATGGCTGGATGGTTGGATGGATGAATGGTTGGATGGATGGATGAATGGTTGAATGGATGGATGGAAGGATGGATGGATGAATGGTTAGATGGATGCATGGGATGGATGGATGGATGGATAAATGGTTGGATGGATGGATGAATGGTTGGATGGATGGGATGGGATGGATTGATGGTTGGATGGATGGATGGATGGATTGATGGATGGATGAATGGTTGGTTGGATGGATGGATGAATGAATGGTTGGATAGATGAATGAATGGTTGGATGGATGGATGGATGAATGGTTGGATGGATGGATGAATGGTTGGATGGATGGATGGATGGATGGATGGATGGATGGATGGATGGATGGATGGATGGATGGATGGATGGATGGATGGATGGATGGATGGATGGATGGATTGATGGATGAATGGATGTATGAATGAATGGTTGGATAGATGAATGAATGGTTGGATGGATGAATGAATGGTTGGATGGTTGGATGGATGGATGGATGGATGGATGGTTGGATGGATTGATGGATGGATGGTTGGTTGGATGGATGGATGAATGAATGGTTGGATGGATGGATGGATGGATGGTTGGATGGATGGATGGATGGATGGATGGATGGATGGTTGGATGGATGGATGGATGGATGGTTGGATGGATGGATGGATGGATGGAAGAGCTGGAAGACTGACATGTATAAACAACATTAACACTGCAGCTGCCGCTCCCAATACACATACATTCAGGATGCAAGTCTGCACTGTATTTGTTCAGACACAATATTCTGTTGCTAGGCAACACAGTGGTTAACACTCTTGAAATTATTTCTCACCTCTTTTGCTGTCACTCAGCAAACCTCTTTATGACGTTATTTAGAATTTCCTGCTCTGTTCAACTGCATGCATATTGGGGGTGTAACAGTACATGTTTTTGTACTCAGGTGTTTCAGTAGGGTACAGAGGCGTTCCCACACAGACATGGAACTATGTTGTACTTTAGACAGCAACGTGTGTGTGTGAAGACAAAAATGTGTTTTTATTTTTCAACAGATCAGCCAGTTAAGAAAGCTATAGTATTGATGTTTCCTAATATATAGTCTACTAACACAGTTAGGCTATATATAATGAACGTAGAGTGATGTGATTGGCAAGGCTGATACAGCCCAATATGATGGAGAGGTGAAAGATGGGGTAAGATAAGGAATACAGCAACAACTGTGTTTATTCAATAAGGAATGTGTTTTAGGCAGGAAGAGGCGCCGCACAAATTAATCTACAAGATAAGTCCTGAAGGTAACTCAACAACAAAACTGTTGAAGTTAAACACCGACTAGCAGGACCAAAAGCTAAAACACCTGGAGCAAAGCAACCTCCAGGCTATTCCAATACCAACAAAAGAGCTGAAATAACTAAAAGCTCTCTTCTATTATTAAACTGTGACAGTTAATTTAAACATGGAACATAAACAATCTTATTTACAATAACTACTTGGACAACTATTAGCTGTCTGAGACGACCAAAAGGAAATTATAACCAAACAATTTAACGCTACTCAAGGTCAACAAATAATACTCCAAGCAATAATCACAAGTCTCGACTATTCAAACTTAAATTGTATCTCTAAGCAATTGATCTAAGGATATAATGTCTCAAATGACATGTACGAGACCGCTCTGATCTAACAACACTAATCTGTGCCTGACAGCCTCAGCTTTTTAACTCTTTGGGCATCTTCAGTAAATTGGCTGCAGCTGCGTAGTTTGTCCTTCAGAAGGGAAGAGGGGAGGAGGCTCAAACCAGGCCTGTCGCTGTCCAAGGTGCTGATCCTTAGAAGCAGTGGAGCGGTGCTAGCTGTGGCGCTGGAACTTAAGGAAGTAAGCGTCCAGGATGGACAGGCAGCAGCTGTAACAGCTAATGTACAACATAGTTTAGACATGAGGCTGTGTCCAAATTCAGGGGCTCCATCCTTTGAAGACCTGGCCTACCTGGTGTAGGTAACAGACACCGGGTCTTTTGTTGACCAGAAGGACCGGAACTGAACTGCAAATGAAATAAATTGACAGTGTAGTCTTCAGATTTATTTGTGCCCTTACCTTTCCGTATGTTCTGTCCCCTAGCAACCGCTGATCACAAGTTATAAATTTAGCAATACAGGATCTGCTACCTCATTTCCTAGGGAGAGGATGTTTTCTACAGCTGGAGACATTGTAACTGAAAAACTGACCTACCTTCCAGCAGACAATGGACAGTTTAATATTTCTAGCAAACATATGAAGATTGAATGAACTCTTAATGATGCACTTAAGGAAAAACAGAAAGTTAATCTTTTAAAGAGGCAAGCATCTCTGAGGCTAATCATTTCTTATTGGCTTGTGTGTGGCCAAGCCAACTGAGGGTGTGGCTGAGATTTGACTGGAGTGCAGAAAAACAAAAACAAAACTAAAACTAAATCATTTTAGGATGCTAACATTACATTTCTCCTATCATGGATGCTTAAACTGTAGACGTTATCTGTGCAAAATGAAAACTACTTCAATTTAAGTTAGTAAATAAGAAATGTGTCGTGTTTAATTTGTCTCCAACAGCAGCTGAATCACATTCTCCCTGAGATAATCCTCACAAACACCTTGTGATGCCTTTAGACCAAAGATAATTAAGTTCATGATGGAAAACAAGTTTGATTAATAAGTTAATAAATAGTAGAAATAAATTAGTGGTAAAAAGGTTCAAATGTTTTATGTTTTGAAATCAGCTCAAAGTGAGACATTGCTGTTACAAACCATCTTTGTTATATCCTCTGTGCAGAAATGACAGAGTGAGCACTCTCACCTCAGACCTATCAATGATGTATTTTTATTCGTTCCAAATTTCCCTGATTGTGATGTCACAATGAGAGACTTTTTCAAACTGCTCATTGTAGGAATATAATTAGACTTTCGCCGAGCCCCGTCCCCCTTAGTTACTGTTACCAAGTCCGACAATAAGTGGATCAAATACTGCAGCTCCGCAGATTTCCGTGATGGAAAGAAGTAGACAGATGCGTGTCAGCAACATTTCTTGAAACAATTTCCTCCTCAATATCATCCAGATCGATGCAAAAGGGTTACAGTATGCAGTGGAGGGATATATTAGTGTTGGCTCCGCTGAGCGAAGCGTAGCAGGGAACAAGGAGTTGGGAGTTTGGGAGAAGGTCCGGCGTCCGGGGACGCATGGATCCGAGGAGCGGTGGCAGCGATGCGGTGTCCCTGTGAGCTGTCAGATGTCAGATGATCTGAGCTGCAGGCAGCTCTAACAGAGAAAAGCTCCCGGCGCTCTGCATCGCTTCAGTTTATCATCTCAGCTGAGTCTGTTAATAAAATGTAACTTTTTAAGCTCGTGTTTACTTTCATTTTCAATATAGTTCCTGGCCGGAGCTCGGCATTAATTCATCACGTGATCATGACACCACACGCTGTTGCGCCAAGGCTTAATGTGCGTTTATATAAGACACACGGTTGAGGTAATATTACGCTGATTTGCCGGCACGGTGTGTCTTATAAAGGGTCTTGGATAGTCTGGGAGGCGGACCTCCGCTCAGCCGCGGGCGGGGGGAGCACTCATGCTTGACTGTTGCTGGTTGAGCTCGATGAGGAGGTTCTGAAGGGAAACGAAGAAGACACGACTACTATCGAGGCTAATGCTTAGTATTAGCTTCATCATTTTGTTTGGAGTTGTCGGATAGTAATGGTTGCTATGATGTGTGATTGGACAATAGCCGTTCTGGGGGCGGGGCCGGTGAAAGGCTAATTCCTTAAACAAACACATTTGGTTTTTTGTGTTTGGTGTGTTGATAGAGGCAATAGAGACCCATATGGTAGCACAAAAGGATACAAAACATCAGATTTGCATGATTGGTTCCCTTTAATTCTGCCACAAAAAGAATGAAGAAATGTGATTTTAAAAGCTAAAAAAAGACAGACGAGTTAGAGGGACCAGCC
>SSNS01000045.1:337559-373491 GCA_006937985.1 Aphyosemion australe
ACAGGCTGTTTGCTGCAAAATGCGCTGCAGTTCGGTCACGAATTTCCCGCGCTGCCCTACGGATGTGGCGTCAATTGACACTGCTTGCGCGTTCACGACAGCTTCAAAACAGAAAGAAAATGTGTTCGACACTGCAGATCGGTAGGTGGCGCTATTGCACCGTAAGTTGCTTGCCAACCGCCAAACTCCTAAAGAAGAACTGTGGGAATGCAAGGGGTTCAACCAGGGATTACCATGACCTGGATGACTGAGAACCTTCACCAGCAAACTGTGGGAATGGATTCTACTGCAACCAGCAAACGACCAAGCGTGGCACAAAGGAAGTTTATTCAGCGGCATCTCGTGAGTCAAAAACCAAATATGGTAAAAGACAGGCAGGGACCCGAATCTATATCGGATACGTGATTGACGAATGGAGGCTGCTTCAACTATATCTGGGACTCAAAAAGGATGCTGCCATGGCTCATTTCCTAGTGAGCAGGTAAGAAACATTATAGGTTGTGTTTAGAGATGATGACAATGATCTGACCTCACCGATGACTCAGAGAGAGCTAGCGTGCAGTAGCATTAGCTGTGATCATGCTACAGTAGTAGCATTAGCTGTGATCAGGGCTGCAGCGTGGATTGCTTCGCCGCAATATTGTCCGTGAGAGCGGCGGGGAGTTGCCTTTTCAGCGTGAGATATTGGAGGTGTGGCGTGAGAGCGTGTGAAGAGGGTCAGGTAATGGTATTTTTGTGTTTGTGTAACATAGCCGTCTGTGCACGCTCCCGTGCTGGGCTGCGGTTACTCGCAGAGCCGGGCGCGTCGCTCGTGAGCATCGTTTTTTTTTCCTGCCTCTAGTTCCTTTAATAATGGAGTAAACCTTCTTTAACCCTCACAATACTTGATCTCTATAAGATAAGTAACACTCAAAGTGTTATTTAAATATGACACTGCTTTCTTTTCAAGTGTTTTTCTAAATCAACACTAGCTGTTAATGACATTTTAACTCTTAATTGACTCTTAACAGTGTTAATATTGTGGCGGCTGTCATGCCAGGAAGCTAACGGTTAGCAGCCACACTGAAAAATGCCGGCTAACAAAATTAGTTATAATACACATAGTTTCTGATTTTAAAAAGAGCTACACATGTACACAAAACCACTAAACAACATGTTCAATGTTAATTTCCACCCTTAACTTCATGTTAAACACTGCAGAGGCTACTTTCATAAAGGAGCATCGACACGCTCAGCCAGCCAGCAGCATGACTCATCGATGTCTGACTTTGTGCTGATGAGCCAGTGGAAGGAAGTTCCTGAATAAACAGCAGCTGTGCTTGCATCCTTACCATGAGCCATATGAATGAGAGCAAAAAGGAAAAAAATATACCACAAAACCAAAATCTAATGACTCACAGTCACTCTAATGATGGGATCAGGAAGTGTTTCTGTGAGTGCCTTTGCTGCTAATTAACCACGAGATGATTAAGAGCAGACAGCGGTGGCGGCGGAGCAGAGCGAGATGACGGCTGACATGGTGAAGATGTTCCACACGCATAAAGGCAGCATAAAAGACGGACCAAAAAGAAATATTAATGAGACTAAAAGAAGGGGCCGTGGGCAGATGTGCTCAGATAAAGTAAGTTAAAATATTTTACAAAACTGTGTGTTTCTTCTGAGCCCAGGGACGTGGAAGTGGCTCAGAAAACAAATCAGCTAGAATCGTCGATTTAGCACGGACAAACATAAACCAGAGTGAAGGAAGAATCTCCCTTCATTTACATCATTTTCATCATAAGAGGAATAGCGTGTAACCCCAGGCTCCTCCTGACTGCTTCAAGCCAGCCTGCACGGAGCCTCCAACAATCGTGTTTTCACCACGGACGGCTCGCTCCGCTGAGTGGAATTCCTCCGGTCAGCAGAGAGCAACATACAGCAACACAACATCCCCATTTTAAAATGTATTTTCTGTAATTAGTTCTTATGCACAAGAATACATTTGGTATTCATCTGGCTAATGTTGAGAAAGGGGCTGCAGCCGTTAGACTCCACAGAACCAGTGATAGACTTTCACCCCATTTAGAGCAGGACACAGATTTCAAACCCTGACAGCCAAATTGGAAGAAAAACACCTTTCTCATTCTTATGCACCTTTCTTTGTCTTTGTCTGAAGCAATAATAGCTGACAAGGGACACAAAATTATAAATCTGCTCCGAGGGGAAACTTTACCCATGGATTTTCATAATGATCCATTTTTCATTCACACAGAAAAGCCTTCTTTTACCAAAGCCTCATTTTGGAGCTTCCGCTCAGTGACTGTTAGACAGATGAAAGCACTTTTTCTGCTGTATAATTTGGATTTGTTATCACAGTCTATTACATGAACTCCTGCATGCCTGTGATGCATGCTCAGAGGCGAGCGGGGGTGAAAAGCTGAGAGTGAGACAGAGCGAGAGGGATGAAAAAAGGAAAGCATACCAACCAGAATGAGCTTCATGTCCTTAAGGCACAGCTATTTAATATTGAAGTCACTATATAACCTTTCACAGCGAGAGTCTTTAGAGGGAAATGAATCTTGCATGAGGGGTGATTTCTGTGGCGAATGATGAAGCTCCACAGAATGACCGTCGCTAACACACGCGTCGTCTTTTGTAATCTGTTAAAAGAATATTTAGGGAGGTCTCAGTGTTAGAAAGCCACCAGACCTTCGCTTTGCCTGTTCCTGGATCAGATCTGGGCTGAGTTCTGTTTGGTTTCGTCTTTATAGTTGATTTTTATCACATATTTAATGTTACTTGGGTTTTGGTTTTATATAATTCTGTTTATGTGAAACTATTTGTTTAAATTCCTTCTTTATTTAAAAGCAGCAGATCGTGTCTTTATTGGTGTTTTGTACCCGAGGCCTATTAGTGACCAGCTACTCCATCTGTCCTTCATTCATATATCGTTTTCTTGTTTTGTGAAATTATAGCTCCTAGGTGAGATTCTTTATTCTCTGCTGTTCCATCCACTGTTCCTCCTTTTGGATGTGAACTGTTTCCAAGGCTCCAGGATCTCCCAAGTTTAAATGTTGTTTGCAAAGAAATAACCCATAATCGCTGTAGGTGGGTTAATGCAACCAAGAGGTCACGAACCAGTGAATCTACAGGCAGACAAATGATGTGAGTCTTCATGGACCAGAGGTGGGACCAAGTCATTGTTTTGCAAGTCTCAAGTCGTTATCCTCAAGTCCCGAGTCAAGTCTCAAGTAAATTCAAGTCAAGTTCCATCTGAAACTTGAAACAATGAGCACATTGTTGTTTTTCAGGATTTTCTCCCTCCAGCTGGCGAGACTACGGGTGTTTCTCAATGTCAAGGAACCTCGCCTTGATGCCTTGGTCCCGCCCCAGTTGCCTAGGAGATACGTCATCAGGAACTGTTAAGGTGTGTTCCAATCGGTTCCAATGTTCATGTGCTACCGAGGCGTCTGTCCTCCGTTTGTTAGCCGTTTAGCTAATTGACCAAGGATACATGAGAGGTGCCTTGTTGCCTTCTCTTGGTCAAGAATTTCCCAGAATGCAGCGCGGTATTTTCAAACAGACGTGATCAGGAGCCGGCAGCAGCTGCTTCAGGGGCAAATTTCCAGTTTAAATGTAAGTCCACTAATAGTAGCTATTGGATTATATGTAAAATGTTTTTAGATTCAAAGCAGTTATCTATGGTTGGTTAGTTGCAGCTTTGGTGGCTAGCAGGTACTAATTCACTTACACGTGTGATTTAACAAATATATACACAATTAAAAAAGTAAAATGCTCGATATTAAAACTTAACATCACTATGATGGGTGGGACGTAAACAGAGCACTAAGCAGAGGGCGGGCTCTGGCCAGCCGCGGTCACGTGGGGCAAGTCTGTTTCATGTAACCGTTTTCTTTGACCAAGGAAGGACAGTGTCCTCGTAAGCAAGGCATCTTGCCTGCAAAGGCAAGGCGCCTTGACATTGAGAAACACCCTACGACTAGTATGATTCATGCTTTGCGTGTCTTATTCGCAGTTTATGTCCCCGGAAGGAATGACTCTTGGGAGTCGTCAGCTGCAGCGTTGTTTAGAGAGACAGAAGCTTAGGGTGGCTTTTGTTTCTCCCTTTTTGAATCTGGTTAATTTGATTGGCTGTACTGCAGCTCTCATACTCATACTAGCCTACAGAGATTCATATGGGATGAGTGAAATTACTTTGGAATAATTGAGGTTTAAAACTAAATATTGGGTAAAATATCGTCTCTTCTGTCATGTTTTTGGAATATATTTGACCCACATGCAAGAGAAACTCAGGAGACCAGGAAATAATTTAAATAAGAAATGATTTATTTTCAGGAACTGGTAGAGGTTGGTTTGTAATGAGCTGGGTTCAGGAGCAGGAGACGGGGCCACTGGAATGAATAACACAGGAGGTGAAGAATGGAACGAGAGAGACAATAGAATAATAGGTTTGAGATTTCTTACTGGGAAGAGATGGGAGGAGAGCACTGGAGAGATTAGCAGGAACTGAGGCTGTGGATGGGTGAGGAGGTCCAGGCAGGAGCACGGACTGGAGTAACTTGAAAGTGAGCAACAAGTAATAGTAGAAAATGATATGAAAGAGGAAATGGCTTATGGCATTGTGTTGGAGGGTGGACAGGAGATGCACAGGAGGATGAGAGGATGGAAGGACGGGAGGAGATCCAAAGAGCCAGGGAGTTATACAGCCGTGGTTCTGGAGGAGAGGGAGAGAGCAGACGAGGCAGGTCTGAAAAGCTGAAAGCGTCAGTGTGACTTGTGATCAGGAATCCTGTAACAGGCAAGGGTTTCTGAGAAATCAGAACAGGTTCAGGTGGTTGGATGTTACCACTAAGGCAAACAATCTGGCAGCGAGTGGCTGGTTCCCCAGCTCCTTTATTCCTCCCGTCTGATTAGGTGATTAGCTGCAGGTGAGCGAGGTGACTCTGCTGCAGAGATGAGCTGGGAGGAGTTACCCTCCGTAAGCCCTTCAACAAGCCTGTGGAAGACAAGGAACATACCCAGTCCACAGCCCCGGATCCTGACATTTTCAAGTAAACAGGTTCAAGTCTAAGTCAAGTCCCAAGTCTTTGAACATTTTTTCAAGTCAAGTTTAAAGTCATAAAATGAATGACTCAAGTCTGACTCATGTCCAAGTCATGTGACTCAGATCCACACCTCTGCCATGGACTCTGATGTTTGCAGGTACGGTGATCTGCAGTGAGAGCAGGGTGCAGGTAGACAGAATCCATGTGTGTGAGTGAGAGGGACACCAGTGGAACGGTGATGTTAGAGGGAGTAGACGTAAAGATGGTAGAGGACTTAGGGTCTACCGTCCAAAGTATCTGAATTTAATTTGATCTAAACTGTACTGAGTTTATTGCTAAGAGCTGGCTAAGGTCTGGACCTTACGTGATTAGATTTGTGGCTTTTTGCTTTCAGCACTTTGGGATGCTTCTAGTTGTGAGCTGGAGTTATATAACTGATTATTAGATATGAGGATCTAAAACTGTTGTGTAATTTATCGTCTCTCTGCTGTTTAGGTTGAGTACTAACTCAACCTTCCACCTAGGAGGTTTATTCAGCTATGACTTTGTTACACTGACCAAATCAAACTGATTTACTGAAACTTTCCTCTCTGGTTCAAACTGGACACACTGGTTTTCCTTCAGCCTCTGCTGGTCTTATTCTTAGGGCAAGGTGAGGTTCTATTTTCTCTCTCCTGTATCTTTATTTGTCTTAACTGAAAAATCTGAGCTTGTGACATTTCTGTGAATGTTCACCAAACTAAAGTTCATCAGTATTATCTTATGGGAATTTCAGACGACAGGCAGCAAGCCTGGACCAAGAAGATTCAGCCAGTCCATGCGACTAGCAAGATGATAGCTGTGGCTCATTTAGTGCTGCAGGCATGTGCCAGTCAGAAGGTTGGTGGTTCAATCCCAACTTCCTCCCCACATGGAGTAGTGTCCTGATGCCCCAGGAGATAGGGTTATTATGGTGTGGTCCTGAACCAACAAGGCAGGAACTTTGTTCCAACCTTTACCTCAAAGTCAAGCGGTTACCTGGTGGAAGTTGGCTTCCATGGAACAGAGCAAGAAAAAAAGCTTAATTTGAGACCAATTTCCTCATTTCCTAATGTACCAGATCCCACATCCACCCAAAAAAATTATTCAAATCAGTTGAGTTAAAATAAGCAGGTTCAGTAGAGGACACAGGTAAATGTGGCAAAACAGCACCGACTGAAAACAAAGTAAAAAGGTTAATGATGTCATTAGCTGCCTATTTATACCCATCGAAGAGCACTTTGACTTGTCTTTGCTTATGACATGAGTAATGTCACCATGCTATGGCTCAGAGATATAACTCACTCACAGGTCAGAGGCCCTTGTGTTACAGGAAATTCATCACAATCAGGATTTGGCTGCTTCTATTTTCCGTTTCCGTTAAATATTAATCTCCCCTCTCCCCAGGAACATTTTATAACGTGAGCAAATCTATCTTCAAAGATCTGCAACAGTGAAATTAGTATCCTTATTAGCATCATGGGACAAGCTACTTACCAGCCTTGTGAGCCAAAAAAGTCCAGCTGAAAAACATACAAGCTCTACAATCCTAAGCCTTGTGTTTCCTAATGGACTTATGTGACATTCACAAACAAGTCAAGTATACTGAATGACTCTGGAATGTAAATGATAAGGACCGAGTCCTTGTAGTTCTTTTTTGTTCATCTTAGCGTCCTTAAGGAGGCTAGTTATCGAGCAGCTCGCACTTCTCATGCCTGCTTTGCAACTGCCCGAAATGTATTAAGAAGGAGCAGGAGAGGAGTGCTGAAGGGCCGTACGGTGAGGGGGAGGGGCCAGAAAAAGCATTTAAAGGAGTCAGTCTTTTGAACGGCTCTTTGACATTAAGGGCTTGCAATTGAACGGCTCCCTTGAAAGAGCCATAAGTCCCATTGCTATAATGAATCCAGAAGTGCGTTTGTAGTGGAGTTAAGACGTCTCGCTCATGATCGTAACTTTGGTACCACATTGGAACAAATGTTTATAGGTCACCTGGTGCACGGTATTAATGATGACATCTACTGACCGAGGCTGAGCTGACGTTTGAAAAAGCATTTTAAATCATCGTAGCTATGGAAACACGTATTACCTGCAACGTCTGGTTTCCTGTAACAACGCGACGGCTGAAAAGGAGGAAAAGAGAGGAGGACTCCTGTCACTCCTGTGGAAAAGTAGGCCATAACGCTAGAGCTGGTGTGCCCAGCCCTGGTCCTTGAGAACCCCTATCCAGCTTAATTGGTTTCTCTGGTCCAACACACCTGACTTCAATCAGCAGGTGATTAACAGGCTCCTGCAGAGCTTGATGACCTGCTGAACAGGTGATTCAGCCATTGAATTAGGTGTGCTGGTGAAGGGAAACAACTAACACTAAACTCACAATACACTACTGGCTACAACCTTGTGCATATGAGCAGGGCTTGTCCTAACCCTAACCCTTGGAGGTCTGAGGCAACTGGACAAGCAACAAATAGGATGCCTGAAAGAAATCCTTCAATACTTTACCTGATCTGTCAGCCAATCACTGGAGCTTTACCAAAATCATCTCAAGTTGTTAAGGAGATAGGAACCAGAGGTCATCACATTTATTTATAAAGATGTTGAGAAAGTGACTTTTTTCAGATTTTTGGATGAGTGTGGTTTTCTCTAATCCATAAACTAAACTTCTTCCACCACCATGTCTGTTCCTGTTTCACCACGTCTGCTTTCTTCCACTAGAAATTTTCATTGTGAGGTTATTGAAACACCAAGCAGGCATCTTGTTCCTGAACTTGTGTCTTGATTGTAAGAGAATTCACACATCTTGACTCTGAATTCCACGTAAGCCAGTCTGTGAACGCTCAATGCATAAATATAGCTGAAAAGAAATGAGCTGAGATGCTGCAAAATTGGATAATGGCAGGAAGAAGATGAAAAGGATAGAGGAGGGGTGGAGAAAAGAGCAATGGAAGTGAGGTATGGAGAAAGCACCTTGCTATGTTTTGACTGAATTTGAAAATGTGTTGGAGAATTTCATTGGTAGACTGTGAAAAGCATACAGAGAGAAAGGCAGTGGATTGATACACAGCCTGTACTGGTGTAGTGGAGCACACATGACAGATATGGGGAGTGTGGAGGAATTCTGGACTAAAGAGGGAAAGAAGGAGAAAGCATCCAGATCAATGTGAGGATGTGAGTTCTTGTGCCACTAGACGTATGGGTGAGGCAGTGGTTATGCATGCTGGTGCTGGCCTACATACTTATCTCATAATGCTGCTTGGAAGGTAACTGTGCAGACCTGTCTCCCACAAAATACTCTCATGCTTTCCCTGACTTGCTTTGCTGAATTTCATCCAGGTGTTAGTTACCGCACATCTGCAGGCAATGTTCCCCTGAACTCATGCACATGCCATGCATGGCCTGTGTTAGCAGGTCAGTGATATGGTTTACATTTAATTATTTTTAAAATGATCTTGTTGAATTGGGATCCTCGTGGTCCGGATCGTTGCTGGTATTTATCCAGCCGGACCCTGAGTCCCAGGTTCTTTTATTCCCAGGAGAGGGTCAATCGGTACACACTTAAACTTTGCCACAAGTGAATCAACCTGAATCAAGTGTGTTGGAGCAGAGAAACAATGAAAACATGCTGGATACTGGCCCTCCAGGACCAGGAGAACCCCTGCCCTAGTGTCTCTGTTTGGTTTCCCTCAGCTCCTCTGTTAGTCATACGCACCTGTCTGTAATCAGTATTCATCACACCTGTTCCTTGTTTCCCTTCACTCCCTCAGCTGTATTTCATTTTCTCTCTGTCAAATCTCAGTGTTGGCTCCTTGTTGATTGCACAAATATACTTTAAATACCTTTGTTTGTTTACCGACCCCCTTATGAAAAGTGAGTCATTATATAACTGAAACTAGAATTTTAGTCATCTGCTTTTGCCAAAAAATACAACGTGTGGAAAAAAAGATCTCATTTTGATAAACCATTATTTTGTTTTGTCACACTTCCTTTTAACATAACCAAACCTTTTGTCGATCAACTGAAATAAATAAAAACATTTAATTTTTGAAAATGTATAAAAGCCAAGGTCTGTTTTTGCAAATATTCTCTTTACTTGTTAAGATCTCTTTCTCTCCAAGTTGGTTTTTTGCAGGTTTGCATTTCAAAAACGCTCAAAAGCTTTCTTCTTGGTGAGCGTGCTTTTGCTTTTTATGCTATTTTAGATGCATCCCTTCAAAGCCTTTGTCCTCTGTGAGGTTTATTAGCATCATTAAATGCACAATGTTTGGCTAACGTCCTCAGAGCAACAGCAAACATTGTTTGTTTCCCTTACTTGGTTCACCATATTAAACCAAAGTGTTCTGCAATAACAAAGAACTGGACACAGATGTTTTAAAGGCGCGTTTAACTGAGAAACCATTTTTTACTTATGATCGGTCTCTGAGTGTAACATGCAGGCAGGAAATGAAAATAGTCTTCTACCCTATTTTCTGCATTAGCCGCCGACAGAAAATAGACAGGAAACGCTTGGTTCAGAAAATCCAGTCAGATCTAGTCAAACTGAAAATTAGCATTCATGGACTCATCCATCTGGAAAACAGCAGAGCATGTCTTATGAAGTGCCTTGTGATCTTTATCTTGAGAGGAGTTATATCCTCTTTAGCTAGTAGAAGCTAACCATTAGCATCAGTAACTCCACAACATGGCAGAACTCCTCCAGGGGACGGGGGAGCTTCTGCCTGGACCTTCTGCACAATGTTCACCTTAATTATGGTCAAGCTGTTTGGTTTTGAGGAAAACTGCAAATGACCCTCAAAACATGTCAAATCAAGCCAAAATAATATGTTATGGACTGAAAAATGAAGACATGACAAACAAAATAAAGCGATTATACAAAAATGTTGATCTCTGCCAGAGCTGCCCCTTATTGCTTGTGTTAATTATAATAAGGTGTAAAATAGTTGTGCTGGATCAGAAGCACCAGACAAAGAAATGTGTTTAGAAATGTCTCCTGTTATTATAGAGTTATAAAAAGATTTTAATTTCATGAAACATGTGTAATGATGCATTCATTAGTAGCACAGAATGCTTCAAACCTTTACATATTTCAAAAAGCAGAGCTGGAATTTACCTTTACTTAATTTAAGTGTTGGGCAAAATTAATTCAGGATCAAATCTGATAAATATGAAAAACATTTTTTTAATATTGATGTTAAAGGTGAGGGTGTCCCAGAAGCAGCATGATAAGGTGCTTTCTGTTTTGTTTGTGTGTATCTTTAATAAAGGTAAAATACACTGTCAAATATGGTAATTATGAAAAACAAAAGACTAATTTGCATTTGGTTAAATGTCCTCATGATGAAAACACAGGACTGCTACTATTGGTGTTCTTGTATGAACATGCCAGGAGAGCAGAAGGGAAACGTAGAGGCCAGGTGTGAGATCCTACTTTCAGATGACCTTAGAGATCAGGAAACCTGTCACTGATTTTCTAAACACCGTGTGGAGAAGACACTTCATTCAGACTACCTTTTCATGTTAATTTTTTTATTCTTCCTTCGCATTTTTAATTTTTCCTTTTTTCCAATTTTGTGTTACGATATAAATGTTTTTTCAATTCTTTTTTATAATTGTTCTTGTGAATCGCATCATGACTTTTACCTTGAGAAGCTTTGGCATCAACTTTGGACTATTTAGACTTGGGCTTTTCTTTGAGTCAAGAGCAGATAGAGGTACTGAAGTCCTTTCTTTAGAAAAAGGATGTATTTGTGTCTTCTTCGACAGAGTATGGTGGACTGCCCCGTTGACTGACATCCGTAGCGGTGAGTACGTCACGTTGTTTGTTGTCCTATAGCATGTGTGAAAGACAATCGTAGATTCCGCCCCATGACTGAGATCTGTCTATGGGTCGTGGACAGACTATATATTCACATATATAGGATGGCTTGAGAGGCAAGCAGTCATCAGCATTTCAGTGGAAGGAGATACCAACCTCAAAGGGAGTAGGTACCAAGAAAATAGGGTAGGTCCAAGGATTGAACCCTGAGGGACCCCATAGGACAAAGGTGCTGGAGTGAACAGAGAATTATGCAAAAACATATCACTCAGGATTAATGATGTCATCCAGGTAGTATCGGCTTTTCACAATGCCATTCACAAAGCATATGGTGGTTCTGTATTGACTACACACAGAAGCAGTGATGAATGACAGCAGGTTATATCTAATTTATTAAAAATGCATTTTATTTGCAGATGACAACTTTTTATTATTCAGGAGATAATGTAGAACAAATGATAGAAATGGTACAAACAGAGCTGAAAAAAAATTAATTATGGTTTGATGGGAATAAACTTTCATTAAACAGTGATAAATCATGTTTTATGATATTTATTAATACAAATTTAAATGATGCAACTTTATTAAATATAGATGATATTAATATTAAAAGAATAAAAGAAGTCACATTTTTAGGAGTTATCATCAATGAAAAAAATGTCTTGGAAACCACATACAAAGAGTGTCAAAACTAAAATAGCTAAAACAATTGCAATGTTACATAGAGTTAAATGGTCACTGGATGATAACTCCCTATATTTATTATATAATTCACTGATTATACCACACTTCAACTACTGCATTAAAATTTGGGGAACAACATATAAAACTTATACAAATTCAATTTACATCTTGCAAAAAAAGCAAAAAGAATCATTACAAGGAGCAACTACAGAGATCCAACCAACCCCTTATTTATAAAATTAAAACCATTAAAATTCTATGAGCTAGTGGACATTTAAAAATGTATGTATAATGCAAACAAAAAATACCTTCCTGAAAGTTTAATTAAAAGATTTATAAAAAGACAGAGTAAATATGAATTAAAAAGATATGAATTATTTATAATACCTAGGCACAGGATAATTGTAAAGGAGCGTTGTGTCTCAATTTATGGAGTAAAATTATGGAATAAATTAACTACTGGAATCAAGAATGCAAAAACAATATTTACTTTTAAAAAACTGATTAAAAATAAAATGCTGAACTTACATAGATCTGTTACATAAGAGTGAGGAAGGAGTGGGAAAAAAATACAAAATGTGTATGTATGCATATGTGTATATATACACGTATGCATGTGTGTGTGTGCATTTATTCTTGTTCTTCTTTCTGTTGTTTTTTATTTTTCTCTCTTTTTGTTACTTATTAATTGAAATTGTGATAGCCAACCAGTCCAGAAATCACTTTGTTCCAGGTTAATTTACTATCATACAGTTGTTTCATTTGTATTAATGTTATTTTAGCTAAAAGGGGCAGATAACATAAGTTTTCTTCTTTCTGTCCCCTTTTTATTTTGGTTTTAGTAATTTAGTTTGGTATATTGATTTTAATGTGCATAAATGGAATAAAGTGTGTTAAAAAAAGGTTCTCTGCTTCATGCACCCAAGTTCACTTGTTTGATCATTTTAACAGTTTCTGGTATCACACATGTTTTTTTAGGGCAGACAGGATTCACTTGAACAAGTCAAAAGTAAAACTGCTTATCTCAAACCTCTTGCAGATCCTGCATCATTCATCTGCCTGCCCCACCCACAGACACAAGGAGCCAAATCAGGAAATCATAACACAGCTCATCAGCTACATAGGGGGTATACATCTTGGATGGACAAGAACAATCAACAGAAAATCCAAAACACAAGAAAGAAAACATAACAATCTTATGAACACACAGAAGAGCCACCCCCGCCAGAGGAGAATTTAAATCTACAGAGGAAGCGGTCACTCCTGGGGCTGAAGAGACGTTTTCTGAACCTGACCATCTTCAGATAGCTTGATGGATGCTCCCTCTCCTTCCTCCTCTTCTTGTCAAAATATAAGTGCTCCAGACCCTTAATCTCCTCTGAATTAAACTTAATCACATTTATTGTTTAGTTATTCTGATTCAGAGAAAACCAAATACACACACACACACACACACACACACACACACACACACACACACACACACACACACACACACACACACACACACACACACACACACACACACACACACACACACACACTTCAATATTTACACATGTAGAACGATAATAAAGCAGAAGATCAAAGTGATCAAACTCAAGGTAAAAGTTTGTTTAATGTTTTAATCTAGGAAAAAAAGTCAGTTTGACTCCAAACGTTAGAAGATGTTGTAGGCGTATGAAAACTGCTTGACTTTAGGATTATCCTTGGAAAATAGCAGCAAACTGTCAATTATGTTAATAATAATAAAAATGCACTCATTTGCATCTGAATAAATACCCTCATGATGAAAACACAGGTGTGTAACAATTTGTGTTAGGGCATTAGCTTGCCAGAGGAGCAGAAGGGACACTCAGAGGCCAGGTGTGAAACCCAGGCACTGACCTTGGAGATCAGGAAACTTGTCACTGAACAGCCCGAAGCTTTCCAAAAACAAAAATCATGCTAAGAAATGGCTGCTTGTTTGCATAATATTGCTCCCAGTTGTCATCCTTAGGCCCTCCCGTGTGTCCTGATCCTGTAAGGTCCTCCTGGCTGAGAGTGCTATCAGGCTCCCACAGTAAAGTGCATGTTGTCTCCAGCAGCAATGCTTCTTCAAACTGAGGTCATTCAGTTCTGTCTGCAACAGCTCATTATTTATATTTCATATAAAGCAGTTCATACCCTTTTCACAGAACCGTACTGCAGATCAATCTAACTGCTCTGTGCACATGTTTGTAAAGAAAAGATCATGAAAAATAAAACGCAAAATATTTTTGTATTGTGAGGCAGAGAACTTCTCAAGAACATCAAATGTCTTACAGATGATCTGTTATGTTGCCGACCTGTCCTCTCCAGCTCTGAGGCCAGCCCTGCAACTGCAGGCCCGCAGATCAGCACCAAGGACAGCGTCTGGCCAAACACTGCTTCACCCCTCCTCCCGACGACGCAGCTGTGCTCACTTCACTGATGAGCCACGCCAACATAAAAGAGGAAAATGAAGAAGAACCAAGAGGAGGAGAAACAATAGGAGACTCTAATGTACAGATCTTGGAGATACTGAGCTAGTTGACGGTTACTTCGGATTTCGTGTGGTGGTAAAACTTTGTAGCCTTGGAGACTTAGTTTCTTGTGGGATCAATTTATAGGAAATGGTCTCGTTTTCGTCCGGTGTTGGTGTTTCTACCTCTTCATGAGTATACCCGCTGAAAAGCTGAGATCTGTGTTACACCTTAACCATTTTTGTTTCATAGACACTTTGATTTCAGGTATTTTAGAGGCCTTTTGATACCTTTGGGTATAAGGATAAATATCTGAACATTTATGTACCCCTTCAGCTGTTTTATTTAACGAAGACCTATTATGTCTTTTTAAAGGACACTAGTCAGTTTTGGCTTGTTTTTAGCACCACCTAGTGTTCGATGGTGAAACCGAAAGTAAAACTCTCCTCGCTGTGCGTTGGTCTTTTTAACACCTTAATCTAACTGCTGAAATGTCTCCTCAGCCTTCATTAGTGTCTACAGGAGCGGTTCATCACTAAATCAAACAAATCAGCTGTGTTCATGATCTAAAACATGCTGGAAACCTGCTGGAAGCAGACTGCAGCTCTAACATGTCAGCTAGCCACTTTACTATTGTCTAAGAGAGTTCCTGGTAAATAACTTGACCAACACTGAAGTTAGATCCTGAGAGGAGGAATCATGTGACCATAGGGAAAGGCTGTAGCGTGTCGACAAACCCAAACATGGATTCAGAGTGATGGGTGATCACAGACAGGCAAGTTACTCTACAAGCTACGAGCAGCTAGCTGACGGGATCGGGCCGCCGGTCGGGAGTGGCTGGTATCGCTGCTCAGCGGCAGCCAGGTTCCGCGCGGCATGCTGAGGATTCTATGGTGTGTGAGGATACAAGGACCTCTGATAGAGACGAGAAAGCATCAATGACTGAGCACTTGCCCGGTAAGAAGAGAGCTTATGTGGGTCTTAGGGTGAGTGGATGATCGGTGACGGAACGGGACGTGATCATAATTAGAAATAATTACAAACTAAAACGTGCACAAACAGAACATATTAAAGTTGTACTTACAAACGCAACAGGATGATCGTTAGGTCTGCAGCCAATCTGAATCCTTATTTGTCTCATGATAAAGAAAACTCTTTATCTTGTTTGACCCCTACTGTGGTTGGTCGTTCTTTTAATTTTTTTAGATTCATCAGAAAAATATTTTCTTTGTCTCCTCTGAGGCTCCACCATGATAAACATGTTACAATAAATGCTAACCAGGTGTAGCTTGTCTGTCCGCGTGACTTCAGGGGAGTGGACTGGACCAGATACTCTGAAGTTGCAAGTGTGGTATTTTGGTCACAGTGGGGTCTGAGTGACATTTCATTAACCCTATAAAGGGTCATTTTAGCACATACTGGCTCAAAAAATGACTTAAAATATGAAAAAGTTGCATAGCGTCCCTCTAAACTGGATTATGACCTGATATGAACTAGATTATTTTTTTCTTTGTGAACTGGACTCTTAATAAACTGAATCAATCTCTACTTAAAAAGCCAAGAAGATGTTTCTAAATTTTGAAAGATGTCACTAAAATAATTAATTTAGGTTTCAAGATGATCCACGCCACATCATTCAGGCGTATTAGGTCTCATATGTGCATTTAAACTTCTTCTCATCAGTCTTCTCATTTTTAACTGTTTTTTAATCATCACGTTTCAGAAGACCCTGATCTTCTGGGATCCTTCCATGTGTTTCTTCATGAGGTGGAACGCTGTGATTAATGTTTGAAGCTTTTTGCCTTGCAGGAATCAGAACTACCTCTCCTTTTGAAGCATTTCCTTACTTGACAAGTCATTGATCTTCCATCATTTTGTTTAGCATCGGGCCAAGAAGTCATGGTTAGTGCTAATCAATACCCCACCGCCCATCCTCAGGCACTCCTCCCTGTGCCCTCTAACTTTCCAGATCATGGATTTATCAATACTGATTCACTCAGGGCTCCAACATGTCTGCTGGCGTGGTTTCATTTGGGACCTAGTCTGGTGAAAGAGGACTGAGATGAAACACTCTCTTGCCAGTAGACGAAAAGTATATTTAGCTTTTAGCCATTAGTGACGCTCATTGATTCTAACCTACGAAGAGACGGATGAAGGTTGAAAATTATTACACATCAGAATATTTTTTTAATCCTTTCTTCTGTTTTACTATCTCTGGATGCATCATCATATTGCCTGCAGCTGCACTTAATTCTGATGGCTTGATTGTAATGACTGAAGAATTAAAAAGAGCACGAGGGTTGGGCTGAAGACTGATCAATAAGGTGCTTGAATTTGCCCAATGCCATTAAGTAGCACATCTAATATGCCCTAACTCGTCAATTCATGGCCCGTATCATTTAATTACGCTGTGGTGTGTCACAGCGATGCTAATTCATTAACATTAGGGGAAGCAGCCCTTTTTCACTCCTTTCTCTGTTTCTTTTTCCCTCTTTTATGCTGATAAATTGTCCCCTTGGAAACATAATGTTCAATTAAAAAAAGGGCTGACATGTTATTGAGCATCACAATTGATTAGAAAAGATGAAACAGACAGAACTAGAAACACAATATGCCACAGACCAGGGAGTTTAGGAAGGCTGAATGCAGTATTTTTTTCCACGACTTACTGGAATGCAAGAGGATATCTTTTCCCTCATCTGCCTCTAGTTTTTGTTTTGTTTCTCTCCCCCTAGCATAACAGTAAAATGTCTATGAACATGCAGAAAAAAATATCTCACAGTATTGCCTTGGGATTACATATCCTGTGCTTTGTAAGCTCTCTCTATCACATGAAGGACATATTCCTTTAAAGCAGCCAGTCTTAGAAAAAGCACTTCACTGTTTTTTTAATGTCTGCTAAAGAAGCAAATTAGATGTAGTTTGGTAGGTTTTAACCTCTGAGCACAAGACTCAAGCTGACTGAGCAGCAGCCTGAGTCTGTGTTGAATACAGCCGTTAAAATAAATTGTGTGAAAGAAAAATAAAGAATAAAAGAATCAGAGATGACTCAAATAGGTCGAAAAAGAACGGCAATGGGCTGTTTTGTGTCCTTTACTATGAAATAAATATTTGTTTTTGTTGTTTGTTAAGCTACAGAGGTGTGATTCATAAAAAAGAGACCCTTTCAATTATTTAAGTAGCAGCCAGGCAAAACAATTCTTTCAACTTCTTAAGCAGCATTTATTTAAAATATAACTCAACACTCAGGGCTCTAGGAGAACATTTTGGGTGCACCAGTACGGAAGCGTATTGAATTCACTTGGAAAAAACATACAAAGCTCTGTTTTTCTAAAATTACAAGATAATTTATCAGCTGATCAGATATCAGATGATACCATTTGTTCATGGTAAGTCCTTGTGACTATTTCTAAATAACAGACGTTCATCTTTGTTTATTTTTAAATCCACTGAGTCACATTGTTTTCACATTCTGATTCAGGTGTCTCAACCTACAATCATTATAATATTAAATAAATAAATAAATAAATAAGGACACTGATTAATCAAGACTTACCAGAGTTTGAAGTCACAGTGAGGATTTATCTGTTTTCTTTGAAAATCCCCTACAGGTGATGTGAATCACGCTAGACTCTGCTCGTCGGGCTTGACTCCTGCTTTTAGCACGACCAAGGCTTCCTGTTTTGCAGAAGAGAGCAGCCCAACTTTCCTTGAAACAAAATAATCGTAGACCTCCAGACGTTTGAAAGCCTTTAATTTTTCATGAGTGAAGGGTCCAGGGTTTTTCTATTAAATAGGAATAAATGTCTCCCCAGCAGATTTGTGGAAATTTAGAATAGATTTTAAGATCCTCCTTCTCACATATAAAGCTCTTAATAAACAAGCTCCATCATACATCAGTGATCTGATTGTTCCATATGTTCCTAACAGAGCACTTCGCTCTCAGACTGCAGGTTTACTGGTGGTTCCTAGAATATCTAAAAGTAGGATGGGAGGCAGATCTTTTAGCTATCAGGCTCCTCTACTGTGGAACCAGCTCCCAGCGTTAGTGCGTGAGGCAGACACCTTGTCTACTTTTAAGACTAGGCTCAAAACTTTTCTATTTGATAGGGCTTATGGTTAAATTCTGATGTTAGCCCAGGTTTAGACGAGTGGGGAGCAGAGGGAGGTGGAGTGTACAGAGGGGACTACTGTCGTTAAAGACTTTTCTCCCTGGCCCTGCCTCCCACATGCCTCCATCTAAAAGGCTAGGTTATCCTGAGTTATCTCTGTAGTTATGCTGCTATAGGCTTAGACTGCTGGAGGACATACTGACCACTTTCCACACTCTGCTACTTTCTTATACCACTACTCTATAATTGCATTATTTCCTGTTATTCCAGCTGTTAACTTTATTTTCTCTCTAAGTGTTTTTCTCCCCAGAAGAAGCTACACTGGTGTTCTGCTGAGCTGTGGTGGCCTCATGGAGGGGGCCATCGGCTGGCACACTGCTGCCAACCAGAATGTGGCATACGGCCAACTTGCCTGTGATGGTGGTGGTCAGAGGGGCACAAAATGGCAGCCTTGCCTCTGACAGACCACCCCAAGGCGGCTGTGGCTACATAGTAGCTTACCACCACCAGCAGTGTGTGAGAGTGAGTGAATAATGGAAAGCGCGTTTAGTGCCTAGAAAAGCACTATATAAATTCAATCCATTATTATTATTATTATTATATGGTAGATGATGGATTACTCAGATATTGACTGAAGATCTAGCATATTCTTATTTCATTATTTTAAAGAAAAAATTTATTTTAAATTATTTTAATTTACTAAACTCTTTTAAAGGTTTAACATCATGAGTTACTGAGTTGCTACATGTAGAGTGGCTGACTGGGACGTAGGTCTCAGTTTTTACAAAGTTGGACTAGGAAGAATCCAACTACCAGGAACTCTATGGCTCAGACTAGCAGCAACAACTTACATGAGAACAAAAGAGGAGGCTCTACTGTTTAACAAAAGTTGCGAACATTTCGGCACAGGAAGTCTTTTTTACTACACAAAAGCTGGGAACCTCACCTCATTCATGAGCTGCTGGAAACAAAACATAAATTCCACAGCACAGCTGCATCATTTGCTGCCTCCTAAGCACGTCTCCTGTAGGCCACTTCTACATATTCAAACAATCCAAACTGTTTCTGACTGTGCCACGGCAAATCCACACGGCAAATCCAGGGAATGATTTCATGCTGTAATAAAATCAAGTAACTGCTACAGAACTTATCTTTTAAAGACTTGTGTTTTTTCTGTTTTTAACATGTTCTTGAGGCGTTTTTCTTATGCTACAGGAAATATCTAAAGAAATTTAAGCTCAAAATTGCATTTTTGAGTATTTCTGCATTCAAATCTCTGTGAATCAGTAGCAGACGGAAAAATGCAGCCTAAAACTGACTGGCTTTGTGATGTCACAAACCCACTGGGCGGAGTGAGTAAAACTGCTAGTGCTCTAAGCTAAGCTAAGTTACTGGATGGTGCCTGTAATCTCCAGTCAGTTAGGGGCTTTTGCCCTGAAATAAACAACTTTTTTCATGTCTGCTAAATTTTTAATTAGAATAATAAATACATTTTTAAATTATGAGGAATTTTATAATGTAAATATATACATATTTGAGGTTTGGGGTAATTATTTGCTAAGTTGCTGGCTCCTTGGGTTTCTCTGTGCTTCTTTGTTCACCCACAAAACCCCACATCTCAGACTGAGCCTTCTCGCTGAGTCTTACTCTCACTTTGTTTCTGATTACAGTAAAACTAAAGATGAATGGAGGAGGATAATCAGCTCTGTTTATGGAGGTAATCTGTGACAGGTGTTGACAATGATTAAATGAAAATGTCAATGGTAAAATATCAGGATGAGTTGAGATTCTAAGTTTATAAACTGTTCTAGAATCAGTGCTGGAACTGGGTCACTGTGTGGCTAATACCTCCTCTAACAGCTGAGGCCCTTCAGGCTATAAACAGCTCATCAAATCAGGTAAAAGTAAGGTGTTGATGTCTCTCACATGATGAGACACCAAGCTTCTCTCAGAGGCAGAAGAAAATCAGCCTTTGTAATGACAACCTGGTGAAGCCTCCTAAAGAGGAGAGGACGTGTATTTGTCTGTCAGAATGAAGAAACTCAGATATTAGCTCTGTGCTGAGATCTCACCTCCCTTCAGGGCTTCTATAGACCCCTTGACATGTGACGCACCCCTGCCCCCCAGCTTCAGGCCAGAGGGCAAGAAGACGTCCCTCCCCTGTTGACCACTGCTGTTATTATCTGTCAGCTGTCAATAAACTGAGCTAAGTAGCAGCAATATAAAATCTATCAGCATGGTTAACACATGCAGCCATGTAGGCTGCACAAATAGACAAAAGGACAGTAATGTGAAATTTTACAGGTTTCCAGCAGATAAAATACCCCAAAAGCAATGGTTAACAGCCATGAAGAGAGTTTGTCAGAGCCAAAGTCCCATGACAGAATAAAAAAGTAAAATATCTGCCCCACATGTCCAGACAGGAACAAGTTATAGCCATCTAATGATTTGTATGCTTTATTATATAATTATGCGTGGCTGCGGGGCACGAGTAGCCGCGGGAGAAGCACCGGCCGAGCAGAAGCATCAGTGAGGAGGAGCTGTGCTGTAGATCAGTCCTGAGAAATAAAGTGACAACGCCGGTGTGGTGTGTAGCTCTGTGTGACCCGTGGTAACAGTCTTATAATAATTACACAAAATGTGTTGTGTAACTGGAGCGGGCAGTCTCCAATGTCATTTGTTTCATGTTTCTGTTTACGTTGCTCATCAGAATAAACAAATAATCTGTTCATCTCCAAAGACGAACAGTGTCCCGCAAAACAAAGTAAAGATCCGGTTACACCTTTGTTGCTTCAGCTGTGTGAAGTCCAGGCGGCTGGTTCTGAGTACTGTCATCCTCCACAGAGTGTTAGCTATGTCAAACGAATCTGGAGGCTTTGTGCTAAACATCGTTAGCTTTGAGATGATTCTTTTGTTCATCTGCACAAAAATGTGTCAGATGAACTGAAGTGGTAATATCTAAATCCCTAAGTTTAATTTTATTAGTTTAAATGCAGAGATACAGCTCTGTCAGCTTAATGTAACATTCAAGGGGTCTGTAGGGTCATTTCCACATCTGGAGCACACCTGCCAATCAGTCCTCAAGCAAGGCATTTTGTTTTTATTTATTCTTTAAAGCCATTCTATGCAACTTTTTCATATTTTTAAATACAGTAGTTTTCTTGAGCCAGTATGTGTTAAAATGACCCTTTACAGGGTTAATGAAATGTTACTCCGACCCCCACCGCCCTCTGTGGCCAGAATACTGCACTTGCAACGTCAGAGTGCCGGTCTGGTCTCTGTTGGACTGACATACCTGGTGCTGCAGTCTTCTTCCAGCATGTTTCCTGCATGTTTTAGATCATGAACACAGCTGATTTGTTTGATTTAGTGATGAACCGCTCCTGTAGACACTAATGAAGGCTGAGGAGACATTTCAGCAGTTAGATTAAGGTGTTACAAAGACGAACGCACAGCAAGGAGATAAGTTCCCATACTTTCTTCCTTAAGGACCCCCTTGTTCTTGTCCAAGACAAGCCAGGACCCCCAACCCCAACTCCTACATTAAATTAAATGTGATCATTTACAAAATTTTTCCCTTTAGGGCACTCATTAAAATACTTTGAAATTTAAAATTTCAACCCCAGGGTGTGATTGTTTTATATAACTAATTTTCTTCTGTTGTTACATTTTTTAAAAAATGTTTATTTTCATGCAGAAAATCACAGAAAATGAAGTGATCATATACGGACGCTGTCCCGGTCAAAGAAATCCTAAAACAAGATATGAAAAAGTTATAATAAAATAAAACATTGTAAGACACTTTAGAATAATCTGGCACATTTTAGAACATGATATCAAGGTAGAACAATACAGAATGTTTTACTATTATTGTAGAATATAGTATATTTTCATAAAAACTGATTCCTGTAGAATAATTTAGAGAGTTATTGAACAATAGAAACTATTTCAGTTCAAATGTAGAATATTAAAATATGTTAGAATATTATATAATTGAAGATCTGCCTCAATAACATCTTCCTCCTCTTCATCATCATCACCGATGGAGAGATTTGTGGCAATAATAACTGTCTTCCTCTGTTTTCCATAGAAATCTTAGTAAAAAACTGCGAAATATATTAATTATTATTGTTATTATTAATGTTACCATCATTATGAAGATTAAGTCTAAAAAACAATAATTTTGACTAAAGATATCCATAACTTTCCTTACTTGTTCAGGGCGTATGGTCAGGGTTCGAGTTACGGGGGAGCTAAGGGGAGCTCTAGAAGCCCTCAACTTACACACCCAGGGGGAGCCTGAAAAAAAATCCTGTTTCTACCTATATTAAATTCTTTATATGGACTCTCAGCGTACCGGGGATGCTTTTGAGAAGAGAGGATGGAGAGTGGTGATTGTCGATGGGCTCCAGGCAGCAACGTCCTGCACATGGCCACAGTAACATTCTCAAAGTTGTGCCATATAAAATATATTTATATAAATATATTATATATAAAATATATAGTTTCTTCGTTTGTTGGTGCCTGATCTTTAAAATTTCCTATTTGGGAGCATCAGGGAGAACAGAATGTTGTGCCGATGTTTTGCATTTTTTATGACCCTTGGGGATTTTCTGAGGCACTGCTTGTGCAGTGCAGTCTCACAGCAGTTTGTGGAGTAATCATAAACATCATCTAGTATATTCTCAACATCCTGAGAGTAACTATGTTAAAAAAAAAATCAGGAAACAAATAATAATACAGAAATCCAGTTCACCAGTCTTTTATAAAACTGTCAGGAAAAACTCCACTTTGGAGGACAGGATTTGGGCTGGGTACCTTTACATCAGTGGTTCTCAATTAGAGGGGCGCACCCCCTTTTCTGAGTCTGAGCAGGAAATGGAAAGAATCGCTGCTGCATTTGGGCGCATGATCCATGTTTCCCTTCACTTTCATTTTTAAAATAATAACAAATAAACATTCAATAAAACTGTTAAATATCCATTCACTTTTTAGTCCAAACAAACTGAACACATTGCCCCGCATGAAGGGGGGAGCGAAAAACTCATACCCTTCATATTCCACCACCACTCAACAGGGTTATTTTTGACAATGATGAAGGAAGACCCCTGTACAGTTTCAGCTCTGCCTGAACATGCTCTGTGATAGCAGGAGCTGCTTCAATTTGCTTATCTTCAACAAAACGTTCCTGAAGGACAGAAAGGAGGGACTATGCTTCCTGTCTGGCCAGGGAACGCCATAGGATTCCCCCAGAGGAGCTGGCCCAAGTGGCTGGGGAGAGGGACGTCTGGGCCTCTCTGCGTAGGCTATTGATCTACATGGTAGACTAACAATGTACACTGGAAGCAGTTGAGTCAGGTTGGATAATTTTTTGTTTGATTTTCAGGATTATTTTGACTTTTATGAAGTTTCAGCACTCAGTGTTGATGCTGTTTTATGTTTACAACGATTTCCAGGTCTTCAACAGGATCAGAAAACACAAACTTGGCTGCAAAACTGATTAAAAAAAAAGATGAGACATCCTATCTAAACAGATCTGAGGAGTTACATTTTCATCTTTAGAGGAGGTATGGGTGGTGTTAAAAGGATGTAATTTGGTTGTTTAGGATGAGGATTAGCTGTTTTCAATCCAGTGACCTCTCCTGACACAACATATATCCTCTAACTGATATCTTATCCTCAGCCTCTAATGATTGCACGGCTCATCGTGACTGCTGGTTCCCAGCTGCGAGCCTATTATCTTTCATGGAAACTGATGTCCTTTCAAATAACATCTAGCAGCGCACACATGCTTGTGAGTGAGAGAGTCAAGGCAAATGAAAGTGTGTGTATGGGAGGTTGCATGGATGACAGAATCATGTTACCACCCTGCTATCAACTACCCCAAGGCTCGTCTTCCTGCAACATTAGTAGAGCTTTTGCGCAATTTTGTTGCTGGGAAGAAAATTTTGAGTTTGACTAATTCAGTTCAATTCATTATATAACTAAACAATTAACAAAACCAGTCACATCAAGGTACTTTACAAAGTAAACATTCCAATTGAACCTATTACTAAGCAGTGCATTGAGTTCAGTTCATTATTCCAATTAGTTCAATGTTTCCTGTCTTAGGAAACCCAGCAGAATGCATCGAGTCACTGACTTGTTGTGTCCGAGACTTCACAGCAATCATCATATTAAGCAAGCATGTAGCGACAGTGGAGAGGAAAACTCCCCTTTAACAGGAAGAAACCTCCAGCAGAACCTGATGAAATTCTTTAAAAGCGCCTAGTGCATTTAAGTGCAACCAGTAGCTCCAGAAGGATCCAATGTGGCAGCGTGCTGGTGTGTGGGCAGGTGGGCGTGTCTCAGTGGTGCGGATGACAAATGAATCTTATGAATAGGCAATTTATTAGTGATAGAATAAATACATATGAACTAAAACTTTAGACATTTTTCTTTTGTTTTTCAGGAAAACTTAAAAATAGCTAAAATTAATGCAGTGTAATTATTTTTCAGTGAATGAATTATTAATATTGCTCACAATGTTACAAAAATATATATTTTTTGACAAATACAGGCTGACATATGATGTCAAACTTGAAGTTAATCCTGGTGCAATAATTTAATTTATTTTCATTTTTCCAACAATATTGTTTTAAAACATGAAGCTGTTAGTTTTTACTTTGTTAGGTTGTTTGTTTGAATCAGTTACATTTGAAAGGTTTGAATGCAGCATTCATTCATTCATTCACACACACACACACACACACACACACACACACACACACTTAGAGTGTTAGAGTCTCCAGTTAACCTAACATGCATGTTGTTGGTCTGTGGGAGTACCCGGAGAAAACCAGTGCATGCATGGGGATGACATGCTAACTCTATGCAGAAAGGCTGCAGCCAGGATTTGAACCTTTGACCTTTCTACTGTGAAGCAACAGTGCTACCCACTGCACCACTATGCAGCCCTTGAGTGCAACATTATAGGTTAATACCAATGTTGGAAATAGGTTTTCAGGAAAGTTGATATAACCTAAGAATATTTGGCTTCATTCAGATTCTGCACCTTGAATCCATCTCTCAGCATAAACTAAAGCCTTATTTCCTCCATAAACATTTATTAGATGCCGTCTGTGACAAATCTCAACATGCAAGGCTGCTGAGGCTAATGGGACTGCACCATATGGGCCTGCATATTGCACACATTCATCTTGCATGGAGGTAATTTTTTTGAAATGCATTGACTTTTCCACACAACAAACATCTCCCCAAAGCTTTACAGCCCTTTCTATCTCTTCCAGACTAACAGGGAGGAGAGACAAAAAAGGAAATAGATTTCTGCTTGTTGTTTTTCTCCAGCCCCGAGGGCTAGCCTGGTTTAAAGGGAAGCTGTCTCAGACCTTTCTAGAGAAGAGCTAATGTCCAAAGTAGAGTTCTCGGACCCTGAGGGCTACAGACCAACAACAGACAGCTGAATCCAGGGCTTAAGTTAAACACTAAGGTCTAATAGTAGCTGTTTCACAGCCTGTAAACATCAACCATCCCACATGTCTGACACTTTCTGAGCTGGAGGAACACCACGCTAGGGGCTACAGGGGTTTCATGTTTGGAGAGAGAAAAAAGAGAAACAGTTGAAAGGTAAGAATGTTGAACTTTTTTACCTCAGAGGCCAGAAACAGAAAAAATAAACCTCCTTCTGTATATCATCATCATCGTTGTTTTCTGTGGATTGGGAGTTTAGTTTGGAAAAAAAAGATCAAGAAAGAGCAAAAGCAAAGCAGGCCCAGTAATGGAGTGGAGACTCCACCTCTGGACATAGACACCAGCTCCCTAAGACCATCACTGCATGAAGGGGTTGAATGAAGGAATGAAAAAATCCTTATTGCACCTCTGAAGTCTGTTTTGTGTTTGGTCTTGATCCATTCTAAAGTGCATCAACAAACCAAGTCTCGTTTTCAGTCAAACCAAAAAATCAAATCCAAGCAAGAGAAATAAAACATGTATATTATCATTACTTTATTATTTTTTCACTTCTTCCCTACGGGACTCAGAACCAGAGTTATGATTTTCTGGTAACACTTTACAATAAGGTATGCTAAATAGTGCTTAGTTACTAGGGAACTACGTAGGGGTTAATGCGTAATGAAGCAGGGACTAATAGGTAGTTAACCAGTAGTTACTGGTAAAAACGCTCATCAGTCTTATTCAGGGACTAATGGGTAGTTAACCAGTAGTTACTGGTGAAAACGCTCATCAGTCTTATTCAGGGACTAATGGGCAGTTAACCAGTAGTTACTGGTAAAAACGCTCATCAGTCTTATTCAGGGACTAATGGGTAGTTAACCAGTAGTTACTGGTGAAAACGCTCATCAGTCTTATTCAGGGACTAATGGGTAGTTAACCAGTAGTTACTGGTGAAAACGCTCATCAGTCTTATTCAGGGACTAATGGGTAGTTAACCAGTAGTTACTGCTGAAAACGCTCATCAGTCTTATTCAGGGACTAATGGGTAGTTAACCAGTAGTTACTGGTGAAAACGCTCATCAGTCTTATTCAGGGACTAATGGGTAGTTAACCAGTAGTTAATGGTAAAAATGCTCATCAGTCTTATTCAGCGACGAATGTTATTTATGAAAGCAATAAGGAATGAATCCCAGATTAATGTAGTGCTTGTAGACTCTGTTTTGTAAACATCATGAAGAATGCAGATAATTTTCAATGTCAGTGATTTAACACCCCTGTATCATCTTGATTTCACTTGTCTGTCACTTTGTCGTCCCTCGTCGGCATCCGTCCGTCTCCAGAGACGATGGAAAGTGAAGCCTCCTTCCAAGTACCTGAGGAACTAATCAGTAACTACTAGGTACTTAACCATTACCTACTACTTATGTGTACCCTAAAGTAAAGTAATGCCTCCTCCCAAGTACCTACTGAGGAACTAATCAGTAACTACTAGGTACTTAGGCATTACCTACTGCTTATATGTACCCTAAAGTAAAGTAATGCCTCCTCCCAAGTACCTACTGAGGAACTAATCAGTAACTACTAGGTACTTAGGCATTACCGACTGCTTATGTGTACCCTAAAGTAAAGTAATGCCTCCTCCCAAGTACCCACTGAGGAACGAATCAGTAACTACTAGGTACTTAACCATTAGTTATTGCTTCTATTATACAATCTTGACATATAAATTATTTATTAAAAATACAACACTTTACATATCTCATGCCCAAAAACTACACGGGACAGATAAGTATAGCAGAAAACAGTTTTTACTCTAGAGACTATACAGTTTTATTCACACACACACACACACACACACACACCACCACTAAATGGTGGTGGAAGAGAGGTACCGGCCCCCATTCCAGGTCGGTAGGTGGCGGTAATGCACCTCATGTTGTTTCCAGGCTGCCATAAAAACCCTAATAGAAGAAGGAGAATTCAGATTCAGTGCATAAACAATGTCAAAGCAAAATTTATAATACAAAGCACTCTTTTAGTAGTTCATTAGCACTTCACTAGTAGTCCCCCAATTTCCAGACCGGAATGATGAAGAACAGCCTCCATAGTTCGCTGAGTTAGCTAAACCAGAACAGCTATTTTATTAGCAAACTCTTAACTATTCAGTGTTAAACCACGTTTAAGTGCAAAAGAAACATAACTACCGGACAAACTTCGAGTTTAAAATGCCTATACGTAGTTCAAACCCCCAGAAACAAGTGTTCTTTACCAACCATCCAGTTAACGATCCATAAATGTGTTTAATTAGCCCAAAACACCGCGCATTACGTAGTTCGTGTAGCGTGTCTGTTGTCACTGTCAAGTTTCTCACGTCACGCAGCATGCTAACATTTCCTTCCGTATTTCAAATTAAAACCAAAATAAAATACAGACTTTAACATTTTTCTCGCTTTTATACCAAGGTACCTTTAGAAGTTTGAGCATTTTAAAACATCAACAAAGAATGATTTTAGCTATGTTTATATAACATATTGAGCTTATTTTAACCTTTTAACCCATATTTTAAACTGTAACATACCTCGTGAATGTACTAATTATAAATTAAAAGCGAGAAAAATGTTAAAGTCTGTATTTTATTTTGGTTTTATTTTGAAAATCAAAAGGAAAACCAAAATAAAATACAGTATTTAACATTTTCTCGCTTTTAATTTATACCAAGGTACCTTTAGAAGTTTGAGCATTTTAAAACATCAACGAAGAATGATTTTAGCTATGTTTAACACAGTGTGTTAGTACATTCATGAGGTATGTTACAGTTTAAAAAATGGGTTAAAAGAAGCTCAATATGTTATATAAACATAGCTAAAATCATTCTTCATTGATGTTTTAAAATGCTCAAACTTCTAAAGGTACCTTGGTATAAATTAAAAGCAAGAAAAATGTTAAAGTCTGTATTTTATTTTGGTTTTATTTTGAAAAGCGGAAGGAAATGTTAGCATGCTGCGTGACGTGAGAAACTTGACAGTGACAACAAACACGCTACACGAACTACGTAATGCGCTGTGTTTTGGGCTAATTAAACACGTTTATGGATCGTTAACTGGATGGTTGGTAATGAACACTTGTTTCTGGGGTTTTGAACTACGTATAGGCATTTTCAACGAAGTTTGTCCAGTAGTTATGTTTCTTTTGCACTTAAACGTGGTTTAACACTGAATAGTTAAGAGTTTGCTAATAAAATAGCTATTCTGGTTTAGCTAACTATTTTTAATAAATAATTTATTTGTCAAGATTGTATAATAAAAGCAGTAAGTAATGGTTAAGTACCTAGTAGTTACTGATTAGTTCCTCAGTAGGTACTTGGGATGTGGCATTACTTTACTTTAGGGTACACATAAGCAGTAGGTAATGGTTAAGTACCTAGTAGTTACTGATTAGTTCCCCAGTAGGTAATTGGGAGGAGGCATTACTTTACTTTAGGGTACACATAAGTAGTAGGTAATGGTTAAGTACCTAGTAGTTACTTATTAGTTCCTCAGGTACATGGACAGAGGCTTCACTTTCCATCGTCTCTGGAGACGGACGGATGCCGACGAGGGACGATGAAGTGACAGACAAGTGAAATCAAGATGATACAGGGATGTTAAATCACTAACATTGCAAATTATCTGCATTCTTCATGATGTTTACAAAACAGAGTCTACAGGCACTACAATAATCTGGGATTCATTCCTTATTGCTTTCATAAATAACTACCCATTAGTCCCTGAATAAGACTGATGAGCGTTTTTACCAGTAACTACTAATTAACTACCCATTAGTCCCTGAATAAGACTGATGAGCATTTTTACCAGTAACTACTGGTTAACTACCCATTCGTCCCTGAATAAGACTGATGAGCGTTTTCACCAGAAACTACTGGTTAACTACCCATTAGTCCCTGAATAAGACTGATGAGCGTTTTTACCAGTAACTACTGGTTAACTACCCATTAGTCCCTGAATAAGACTGATGAGCGTTTTTACCAGTAACTACTGGTTAACTACCCATTAGTCCCTGCTTCATTACTCATTACCCCTAAGTCGTTCCCTAGTAACGAAGCACAAAAAAATAATGAGAGTTTGCAGCAGTAACTACTGCTTAACTACCTATTAGTCCCTGTTTCATTACGCATTAACCCCTACGTAGTTCCCTAGTAACTAAGCACTATTTTGCGTACTTTATTGTAAAGTGTTACCAATTTTCTTTATTAATAAGAATCCCGCAGAACAAAATTGTCAACATCTTTTTCAGCAAAAACAAATCGAGACCCAATGTTTGGCATCTCGGCGCCCCGGAGCCTAAACAGATCGATGGTAAACCTGATCTAAAAAAGGGATCTCGATTCAGGAACATGAGTAGTAGGGGTTTAATGCTGTAGCAGGACCAGAGTATCATGATTTAGATATTATTCCTAAACATGAGGCTGCTGAGTATCAGGTGATGCTTGACTTAAATCAGAGCCTCTTCTGTAACTAAAAGTAATGATAAATAATATTTCAGATCACTATTTATGACTAATTTTCCTTTTTTACACTGAAAAATCCTTTGTGTTTCTGTTTTATCTCACATATTCACTCTTTTGTATGAAAACAGCCTGATTTATAAATAGAACTGACACAAATCCTTCAATCAGGTTTGTTTCTAATGGACTACAGAACAGTTGTGAAGGGACACACGAGACACGTACGAGTCACAGTAAAAAGCTGAGTAGTGTTCTAACAGACGTTGAGAGTAAAATGCAGATGAGCTAAATATCAGATTTAGGTAGACTGGTTTTCAAAACCTTTACCACAATCTGAAGGTAATTAAGAGTGCCAGTGTGCAAACATTAAATCATTTAATTTTACATTTCTGTCACATTTATTTTCTAAACCTCCCACACATTTTGACCAAACATAATAAACATGACAACATGTAACTGGATTGTGAATAAACCACATTAAAGAGGTCAATGTCACTGAAAAACCTTTTTTTAATTCAGTCACTCAGAGTTAGGCTGAACATGAAAATAGTCTCCTACACCTATCTCTTGCATTAGCTTCTGATAGAAAATAGACAGCGAAGCTCTAGGATTAGAAAATCCTGACAGATCTATGTCACACTGTCACTTAACATTCATGGACTCACCCATCTTGACTCACGACGGGGAAGGCTGTTGTTGGTTTAGCGTCCAGGAAACAGCAGAGAACGTCTCGGCTAGTAGAAGCTAACTGTTAGCATTAGCAACTCCACCACATGGCAGAACTCCTCCAGGCTTGTGTTATTTGTGGACTCTACTGTTGTTTTCTGTTAGCCAATCAGAGGCAAGATGTCCAAATATCAGGGAATAAGACTCTTCTGCCTTCTGTTATACATTTTGCCTTTAGGAGCCATTCTCAAACAGCATGCTGTTTCATATCATTTATATGCAGATGACTGCCAAATCCATTTTTCTCTTAAGCCCACTGACTCCACTAAACCTCTGTTTGATTGCAGTGGCAGCTGGTGAATTTTTTTTTTTTTGGTGGGGCACATTTTTTTTAATTTATTTTTTTATGTTAGTTCTTGTGAATGGTTTTTATCTTGAGAGGCACTATATAAACAATCATTTTTTTCTTCATTTTGCAGGTCAGTTTTTCAGATGCGCTAACCACATATCACCACTAGGGAACGCCAAATTACCATTCTTAAGCCTAATTTATACTTGTCCGTCTGCGTCAGTACGGAGACATGCAGCGCCATTTTGCGTTGACGCAAGGGCTCTCGGACGGGCTCGCGGAGGATGACGGAGACATGCCCCCAAAAATAACTGTCCGTCGAGAGCCACGGAGAGCGCAAGCTTGTGATTGGTCAGGACGCCGCTTCCTTGAAATACGTCAACAGCACCGCCACTGCCGACTCAATAAAGAGAGCTGAAGATATTTAGCGGCAGACACGGAGCAGATTGAAGAACGCCTCGTGGAAGAACATAGCAAATATGAAAGTTTATTCACCCGTGACTGAAGGAGCACAAAGATACACAGCGAACGTTTTATTTGTGGACGGAAATGACGAGAAACGTGGGTTTAGAGGTGCCGACCGCATGAAGAGGTGGAGGATAATGAGGGACAAATTCGTCCGTGTTAAAAACTCTCTAAAATACATTAAAACAATGTAAACACAGTAGTAAATACACTATCGTAGACCGGATACATGGCTGTAATGGTGGCAGGATACCCCAGTAAAGTGCTACGCCCTCTGCTGTCCAGGCGGGGGGTTGCTTTGCAACATCCCCCAGCCAACGAAGGAGTATAAACATAAAACGTCTCCATCAACGCGTATGCGTCTCTAGCCCGCGGAGCTCACAGAGAAGTATAACTCAGCCTTTATCCGTCACACAACTTGAAACCGACGGACCAGTCCAGGAGCACTTCGCAACAAAGTTGTTCCAAAAACATGCTTCATTTTCACTAATATATGCAAACTGCACACACACTAAACAGGAAGAAGCTCTTTTAAACGATAGAATCCACGTTTTCTACCTCAACACCACCCAATGACTGCTAAATGAAAAGCAAAACAAAGCTATTTTCATGAAGTCAAAAGCTAAATTCTGTCTTACCTTGCTGATCAAAATAATCCATCTTATAGTAAAAAATCCACTTGGTTCGTAGAATCCAACGATAAAAAGATGAAACTACTAGTTTTCTCCATAGTCAACGTTAGCAGCGGCTCCACAACAACAAAGGACGGTGAACTAGCCTGTGGAGAAATTTCCGGTTCTGTGTGGGCTGGGTGAGCTGACCAATCAGCATCCTCCTCCTGATCTGAGCAGACTCCCCCCGTTTGTGGTCACTTTACTCATTGACCAAAGGTTCTCCTATTCCTGGTCATTGGGGATCCATTGCGCAAGCGCCAGTTAACCCGTATTAGGTCGATGGTAAACATTGCTGCGCCCGAGAGAACACATGACAGGAAGTACGTCAATGTTTCGGCCGTGTTAAAAGTATGAACATTATTAAACTACAATTAAATGCAAATTACACACAGCACTTACAGTCCATATGGTGTATAGACGGTTTAGTTTAAATGTTATGTTTTTTTAAATGTGATTCCTCTCTTCGTCTTCCTCTTCCTGTGAGACTGGTGGGGCGGCGCCCTAGCGCCCCCTATGGACGAGCCGCCACTGTTTGATGATATCAAGGAGTTGCTGGCTGAAAACTTCCTCCATCTGAATGACTCCAAAACAGAGGTAAATTTATTAAGTTCTAACAATGTTAGAGTGACCCAGCCACCTGACCTCCATGCTCTCTCTCTCCTCATGTAACCGCTACCATTTCTAACCTTGGTGTAAAATGGTTCCCGGTCCTGAAGATGGACGCTCAGGTCAATAGCACAATCAAGTCCTGCTTCTATCACCTTAGGCAAATTTCTAAGCCCACCCTGAGTGATTGTTCTCTAGACTGGTGATGCACGCCTTCATTACATCCTGGCTAGATTAGTGAAGCTGCTCTGTCCAGACTTCAGCAGATAGGTTCCTGACTGGAGCTGACAGAAGACAGCACATTACCCCCATCCTTATTATGTGGTTCCACCCTGTTTGGTTGGCGTTTTACTTCCTTGTTCTTTTAATTGTTATGACCTACGTGACTATTTCTGCCTGTGTTGTTTTATTGATGTGCAGCGCTTTGGTCGGTTGTAATGCCATGTTAAAAGTGCTCTACAAATAAAGTGGTATGGTATGGTATGGTATGGTTTGGTATGGCTAGGACCATGCGGAAGACAGCCGCCTCGAGCTGAAGTCTATTTTCCCTTAGACCCGCCCACAAGCTCATTGATTGGCTCTGTTGGGTCATGTTAACGTGTGATTGGCTGTCCCCGCTGTCCTTCCAAGTCACAGCAAAACAGCGCATGCATGGCGCTGAAGCCGGTGTTTTGCTTGTCGGCCAGGAATTCGCTTTCATCTGCCTGTAATCTATTCTGCCTGCATCACATCAGCTGGTCGGATTTTAATATCAGAGCTTTTGTTTGCGTTCACATTTGAGTCCTTGGTGTGTGTGCCTGTCTGATTAGTAATTAGGTGCAGAGTCAGGTGGCAAGGCGGCCAACTTTTGAACTCTTCCATTTGTGTGTGTGCGTGTGTGTGTGTGTGTGTGTGTGTGTGTGTGATATCAGACTCTAGATGAATGTGTGTTGTTGGTATTCAGCCTGACGTAAAGGATGGTGTTAGGTTGGTAGCAGAGCTCTCTGGTTTAGTGTAAAGTTCAGCATGAGATCATGGAATTGGATCAGGAATTTCCTACAGACATGAAAAAGATCACAGCCAGCATAGCAGCATTTATCACACTAGATAACTTTCTGTGGTTGCATCCTGTTCAATGTACTTCCTGGATGAGTGACTTTTAAAAGGATGAATTAACAAAATGAAAAATACAGAAAGGACAACTTGAATGTGTTCTCCTTTTTTCAATGCATTGCATCACCACCTCGTATCAGAACAGAACTCAGTATGGGAAGATAATCAAAATCAAATAACTTGAACTTGGATCGGAGCAAAATATGTGGTCATAACATCCCTAAAAATAAGTCAGCTTTAAAAACTAAAGCAATTCTTAATGAAATAACATTACCTTCAATTAATAACACAAAATCAAATATTTGGCCTAGTTTATATTATTTTGTTTGAACCCAAGGGTCTCTCATTATCTGAATTTTCACAAACATGTCGGATCAAGAATCTGTTTAAAAACTTGCTCTATATGTGCCCCTTTTTTTTAACTTTGAGCACCCGCCCCTTCAAAGGTCTCTGCACGGCCCTGTATGGTACGGTATGGTATGGTATTGTGCGGTATGGTATGGTACGATATGGTACGGTATGGTACGGTAAGGTATGGTACAGTAACGTATGGTACGGTACGGAATTGTACGGTATGGTATGGTATTGTGCGGTATGGTATGGTACACAATGTTGGACTTTACATGACTGAACTGCTCTTTTAAAATTGTTATTTTGTACACAATCACAGTTGAAGTTTTATTTCATGATAATTTGTAATGGACTATTCAGGATGGTGTGATAATGTCACAGACTAAGATTTTATACATCTAAATTATCCAACAGACTCCTTATTTGTAAAAACTGTACACATCTCATTGTTTCTATATAAGACAGATGTGTGTCTTGTTGTAAAAGGTCATATGATTTTTTTCCCAGTGTGAGACCAAAGTACCCCTGCCTCGCCTCTGTACCTGAGCTCAAAATAATCCCCTCCAAACTGGAAGGGAAGAATCTTTCTATTTTGACACATCTCCCTCATAAAGCACCATAGACACAGAAGCTGACGCCCATCCCTCCTACCACCCTGGGTTAAGGTTTTACTTTTATTTTTCATACTTTGTGTCTGTGGCCTGATTTCTGCCGTGTGTCTGTCTGCGTGTCTTATGTCACCATCATGGTGTTGTGAGTCTGGTCACATGACACAGCAGCTCTTTGATATTTCTAACATTATATTTTCCTTTATTCTATGTTTTCTATTGGTCTATTGTTCTCGTCAGTTGCAACAGATTTGATACAGTTATTTTTAACATTCAGAAGACTTCACGGTGTGGAATAATGTTTAAGTACATCCAAGAACCACTCCTTATGCTCTCTAGATCACCAGCCTGGAGTCTAACCCGTGCCCCTGGAGGAAATCAGGAGGAGAGACCATAGGTGAAGAGGAGGTGAAAAAAGGAGCATTAAACCAGCACTTCTGTCCATCATCATGTGGACCATCAGAACGCTGGCAGATGAGTTAGACGGGCTGTGGGTCCCTAAAACCTAAGAGCGTGAGGAATGGGTCTGTTAGAAGGACACTGCTCCTTGTTAGTTCATTCTGCCCAGGGCTGAGATTATTCTGACAGACAGAAAGCTCCCTCCATTCCTCTGTTCTATCTGTAGTTTCATCTCTTTTGATTTAATAAATCTAGTTGGTTTTGAATCAGAGTGAGTCTCAATACAGTTTTGGGAGGAAGACCAAAAAAAGAAACAAGTAAAGCAGTTGTTCTTCCTCTTAGTCTCAGCTTTTGGGTTAGGGAATAAAATGAAAAATAGTGTCTGCTGTTCTGGAATAAGAACAAACTCACTCACTCTCTCACTCACTCACTCACTCACTCACTCACTCACTCACTCACTCACTCACTCACTCACTCACTCACTCACTCACTCACTCACTCACTCACTCACTCACTCACTCTCTCACTCACTCACTCTCTCACTCACTCACTCATTCACTCACTCACTCACTCACTCACTCTTTCTCTCACTCTCTCTCACTCTCACACACACTC